>JAMXBD010000469.1:600000-942899 GCA_024138025.1 Combretum micranthum | reverse complement strand
AGACATATCATTATAATGATGCATGCATATGATTATGTAGTATGAAAAAGACTAGAATATCACATAATAATATATAAAAATATATAAGAAGTAATAATAAGCAAAATAATAAGGTCAAGTATTGGAAACTTTAGCTTCATCAAGGTATCTTACGACTAAGAACAAACTAGTCTCAAAGAAAATGAAAGAAAAAAAAAGCATAATAATAGCAATAATAAGAGCATAATAGTAAAAGCATAATAATAAAAACATAATATATGAACAAGAATAAAACATTAACATAATGTTGCTTTCTTAATCTTTATGGGTTTTTAGAAAACACACACTATGTTCATGCTAAGTTATATGAACATAAGAAATAATCTAATAACAATCTAAAAATATAATAATGTATTATGAACAAGAACAAAGTATGAACCTATTATTGCTTTCTTAACTTCTTTAGGTTTTTAAAAAACATACACTAGCTCATACTAAGTTACATGAACATGAAGAAGGTTTAAGATAAACTACCTAGTGGTTAGAAGATGATGAAAGAGTGGTAGAGAGAATTTGTAGATAGGATTTTTGTGGAGTGATTTTGGGAGAGTTTTGGGTATGTAAAAGAAGTGTATGAAAGAAATAATGGGAGATGAGGGTACTTATAGAATTTGTGGAGGGAAAACTGAGTGTGATAAAATAAAAGAAAAGAAAAATAGAGAGATGGGGAGAAAGGGGGAGGCATCGATTTTAGGGGTAAAGGGAAGAGAAATTATTTTAATTTTATTTTTTAAAGAAAAGTAGGTAATGTGTAAGATGTGTGATTTAAGATATATGAGGAAGGTAAAAGTAAGAAAATAGATGCATAGGTAGTAAGAATTGGTAGTAAGAAAAAGTTGAGATAGATGAATAGTAATGAATAATAGAATAACACAATAAATAGTAAACAAGACTAATAATTTACCGGTAGTAAAGAAAAATACGTATAAATACGATATCTAATATTTTTAGCTATCGAAAAATTATAAAACTGATATTTTAAAATCCTTTTATTATTACGAATATAGCGGTGTCATTGGAATATTTTTACCTTCCAATGTACCAGGGCACAAGTTTCATTGTTTAGGGTTTATGAGCGCGGGATTGCCAGATCTCAACTCTAGGGTTTGATAAAGGTTTTGTTGACTTAGGGTTTTTGGTTGACTTCTGGTTCTAAGTTTGAACTTAAGACTTGGCGTAAAATCTAGAGGTTTACATATCCTAAGTATAGGACGTATTCTTTGAAGAGGACTTGAAGATAAGGAAATTTGTTTTGCAAACAAAGGAGTTGATTGTTTATCTACGCTGGCAACTAGGAGGACAAAGCTTCCGGCCTTCAAATGAAGAAATTCTTGCCAAGACATAGGAATGGCTATGTTGATGTGAACACTGCCAGCATAGGTAGGTACACTACCGGTGTTGAGCGACCGTATGTTGGTCCCATAACAAGTAGTGTTTCAACGCTGCCCCTACGTTGTCAACCTTGGTTTATGTCGTGCCAACCTTTATGTTTTGCATATAAATACTCCTTATTGTCTTAAGGTTTGAAAGTAACAAGTGGTGTGTCTCTTCTCAAGCCTAAATAGAGAGATCTATAGAGAGAAAGAGAGAAAAATGAGGGAAATCTTAGAGTGAGAAACTCTAGAAGAAAAATCTTGCTCCTGCTTGTAATCATCTGGTTTTGGTGAAGAATTATGAGATCCACTAGATAGATCTCGTAAGGAAAACTTGTAATCCTATCATATTATTTATAGTGGAAGATTTGAGCACTTTTGGTCCCGTGGTTTTTCCCGCATTGGATTTTTCACGTTATATCTTGGTGCTATCTGTTTTATAATTCCGCATTATTTTATTGTTTATCGCTTTAATAAGAGGAGATATCATCTCTAATCACAGGTTAATTAATTATATGATTAATCGGTTTTGTTACTATTGTGAATAAGGTTAGGTTTTCTCCTAACAGTATCATACGACATAAGTTTTATAATCTCATAAATCAAATAGATTAGGTTTATATCATATTTTCTTTTATGCTGAGTATAAACAAATAATATGGGGAAAACCCATACGATTGCACATGAAGATAAGAATGTTGAGCTAGTAAAACTAAAATATATTTAGCAAATTAGCTAAAATTTTATATCCAACTAATTGAAAAGTGTATTATGCAAAACTGTTTAATCAAGATGGTGAGGTATGATAAACAAATAAAGGACTAGATTCATTTAATAAAAATAGTACAATATAAAAGATTTAAATAGGTAAAACATGCAACACATCTACACATTTTTTTTTTATGAGATATCATGCTTTAGCACTTGTCTCAATCCAAAACTAATTTAATTTCGAATATAATTTAGATTCACATTCCAACAATAAGAACCACATTGACATCGCTTTAAGCAAACTATATAAACGACAATGTGTAGCTAAAGATGCGAGTGGTGTAGACCCTTTATGTATTTTGGGTAAATTACACCAAAGGTTCACCATTTAGGGTAATTTTATTTGAGGTCCCAACGTTCCGAATAAGTTCAAAAGAGATTTCAATATTTAGAGAAGTTGGTCAATTAAGGTCTCAATGAACATTTATGAATAGGAGAAGGGTCTTTTGAGTTTGAATTAAATATTTTCTTATTGACAAGTATCAATGACAATCTCAACTAACTTACTTTTACAAACGTTGAGACCTGTTTTGAACTACTCGAAATATTATGACTTTAAGTGAACTTATACTCAAAAGTTAGGACTTTCTAGTATAATTTACTCCATGTATCTCACATGCACTTCTTGAGGAATCAGACGATATGTGATATCAAGCTGTTCCAAGATCTTCTTCACCTCCATAATTAGGTTAGATGTCACAACTCTAGTAAAAGCCTAGTATGATTAATCTAAAATGATCGTATCACGTATGCATCTATAAAATAAGAACCATTTTGTAAGTCAAAGATTCGAAAATTCTATTTACTACTTTCTACACAAGTTTTTATTGTATATATATATATGATAACTAAGGAAATACGATATCTCACAATCTATTTGAATAGTAGAGAATTGGTATCTCTCACTAAATAGCAATATTGGATACTATCTATATAATAAAACTTCAAATAATTATATAGTCACTCTAATTCACATATTAAGTTTATCTCTTACAATAATAGTCTTAACTTATACACTAAACATAAGGTTTGCATTCCAAGCTCATCTTCCTATCTTCTAGGATTTCATTAAAGAAGAAATCTCTCTCCATTCATTCTTAGCCCATTCCCAGCATAAATTATTCCTACACAAAAACTGTTAAGAAATTAGCAAACCATAGCTCAGTGAGATAACTTGACCAAGACCACATATCAAGCAATAACAAACAAGTTTAAGTAGCACACATATGTAATGAGACATTCAATCATATGCACAAGTAAAAGTTTAGACAATCTGGAATTGAAACATGATGGAGATTTATGCCATTTCATCGGGCTTAGAAGGAAATTATGATGACTGTGCCTAGGAGAAATAGAGAACCAAGGGGAGAATGGGTACCATGCATTCTCACATAGTGGTTTCAAATATTTCACTCATTCCATGAAACAAAGAAATTCAATTGGGGGATTTACCGCACCCTAGAAAATCAAAGAAACAAGACAGAATGAGTATTGTATATTTTCATACATTGATTTTAAATATTTTATTCTCAACCTTAAAATAAAAAAACTCCATTAAGTATTAGCTATTTCATGTTGAAACCTCATGTGACATTCCTTCAAATGCTAGTTTAATTCCCAAAGAATCGAGCAGAACAGGGGCAGCCTAAGGAAGAATAAGGAGATTTTATCCAGAAAAATCCAGTATTACCCTAGAATCAAAACTCTAACACGTAGCAAGGTCACCACATTTTAAATTCACTAATGAAATTTATGCAATGCATGGTAGCTATATTATAGAGTCAATCCACATTAAGTCATATTTAGAGGCGATCATAAGACTTATAGACAAGCTTCAACAATTTTCATACAATATATATAAACATACAAAATGATTTTTTTATTATATTAGTTTGGCAACCAAACAAACACTAAGCAACATACAATATTCCCAACCCCACATACATATCAATTTAAATATTTTTTTACATATGAAACTATACTACAAATACAAACAATATGATAAGGTTAAAGTTACTCAGCCGTCTATCCTTGCATAATTATCATAGAATTTTTATAGGGAATCCGAAGTCTAATTTGTGTTTCCTAAGAATTAAGGTAATAAATATTCATCATTATACTTACTTCACATATATAATACTATACCTTATGTCCTAGTAGGGATGCAACCGGGGCGAGTCGTTATAGGGTACCCACCGCCGCCCCGCTAAAAACCTTACAGGGTCAAACCCTATAGGGTTTAGGATCGGGTTTTGGATTGTACTCATTACCCGTTGGGAAACCCGACCAGATAAAATTAAAAAATAAATAAAATTTTAGTTTAAGAAATCTACTTGTTCATTAGTTGAATGATGCTTATTGGTCTTTTACTTTGTAGTTCTTCACTTCTCAAAATTATTTTAACAATGATTTGACAAATATTTGTTGCTTTCCATCATCCATTGATTTCCATTTCTTGTTCCATTCTGTCTTGCTTTCTTATTTCTCTCTTCAACTGAATATGTTCGTATTTATTTGGTTTAAATATTTTATTTCATCTCTTTTTTTTTTTTTTCCCTCGTTATTCTCTGTCTTTCCATTTTCTTTTTTTATTTATTTATTTTTTATCTCATATACTTTTGTTTTGGCAGGGGACTCCCAATGTTAAAGCCCTTGTTCTTTATAGGCCTACCCATAAACATTGGAGTAACGAACATTTTGAGGGCATGATAAATTTGAGATTCCTCCAAATGGACAGCATCTACCTAACTGGAGATTTTGAAAAATATTTTCTAAATCTAAGATGACTTGAGTGGGGATTTTATGGTGATTCAAAACATCATATTATGGGAATCAATTTTAATCCAAAACATTTGCTGTTTCTACAATTACTTGAGAATAACGTCACACAATATAATTTTTTTTAATTAAAAAAAATTAAAATATTGATAAGTGATGAGCATGTATTATTAAAGGTTTTATTTTATGTGTGTATATATATATTGTCTTCACTTTCTCTCTAAAAATATAAAATTAAAAAAAAAAGATTTCAACTTGCATTAATTGAACCCGGGTCGACTTCTAGTCGGGTCGGGTTTCTTAAAAGACGGGTTGGGTCGGGTTCTGGGACTGAATGACCCGTCCCTGTCACGCCCCGAGGGTATCATAGACGGGACAGTTCCGCCATACACAATACTCGGCTTAGATTTAATCACAAGTCTCTTAAAGCCAGAGAATATTGTGCAGAAGCGTATCCAGAATAGATAACCAATGGGTTTGATAGTATCAGATTAGCCATTAATATACAACCAATAGCCTTAAAACTAACTAATAACCACTGTAGAAATATGACATTAAAAGAAAATAGTTTAGGAGTGTTTATAACAAAGCAGTTGGATTACTGATCCTACAAATATTACAATCCTGTTTTCAAAAACTTTTTAGAAACCCCCTCCCAGGAAAAAGAAGAAGGAACTCTCTTCAACCCTCGTATCCTTCCCTCAAAACCCTGAATCCATAGAGGAGCTAACCTGAGGGTAGCCTCGTCCTGACTGGTACCAAATATAATCCTGTGACAATAAACTGTAAGGGAGTGAGCGATCCACAGGCTCAGCGAGTTATACTCCTCACTCTATACCATTCAAGCAAGTTATTAATTCAAACATATGCAATGCAAACAATCAAGTGGACAATATATATAGCCAACCGGTAACCATATACATATTCGGATTTGCGCCCTCCGAATCCAGGGTTGGGGTACATCCACTCATCAGCACCCAGATTAATATACTTCGGGAATCAAATTTCTCAAGAAAACTTTTTATATATCAAAATAATATACATATAACAACATCCCAGTGAAGTAATAAATCCGAAACAATGACCCGGCGCGATTCTAAGAGAAGGGCCGTCTCCCAGGACGACTTAGTTCCCATTCCCCTAGAACAAGGCCCATGGTACACACTAGGTATATACCACTTCGGTCCTCCATGTTCACCATCCTCACGGGACAGTGCGGCCCATCGGGTCAAGGTGTAGTGGTGATGGCCTTCTACGTGCATAAATGCTATGCATGAATGTATTCAATTATTATGCCAGATTGTTTTATTTTATTTACTTGGCGTGCAAACAAGTTTCATACACTTTCATTTCTATTCTATAATAACCAATGGGTTAGAATATAATTACAATATTTTATCAACCAGTTCAAGTACAACAGCCACAATTTATTTCTCAACCCTTAATATTTTATTACTTGATTAATTCTATTCTACAACCACAATCAAGTATAGAGATCATAAGAATATACTGACCTGTCCATATTTCTTGTCAGTCGTAGTAGTCAACAGGCAGGTCAAGCTCAGAGTCAGAATCACCTGAATATTGTTAAAGATAGAAATATACTATAAGAATTGACTAAAAACATCTAATATATATATATATATATATATCTATGCTACAGACTTCCTATATTTCTGGAATCTAGTACTAAAAACCTTATGTAGCTAATTTAAGTCAATTTAACTTAGATTTTACGTAAAAAGGTAGTTTACTATTATTTTAGAGTTATTTGAAATATAAGCAAAATAATAATAATAAATAATAGAAATAAAAATTATTATTATCAAAGATAAAGAAAATTTTAATCAAGTAACATAAGTAATTAAACATATAGATATGTATATATATAAGTACGTATTGAAAAGTTGAATGAATAATTTAATAGACATGAATAATATAATAATAATATATACCATATTTACGTCTATATATATAAAACATATTATAGAATAAATAAATCAACATACTTATATTATATTAATAATTTAATTCTTATATATATATGAAGCATATATTCTATAGCAAGAAATATAATATATCTATAGTATATATGTATAAATATATATAAATATATAACATATAAGAGCTTATACATATACATATATACATATACCAAACATATATATATAACATATACATATATATATATATTTATGAGAAGCAGCAGGGCTGCTGCGTGAAGGAGAAGCAGCGTGGCTGCTGCTGCGTGGAGCGTTCGCCTGGAGTGCTTGCTCGAGCACTGCTGAGCGCTCGCTGAGCGCTGCTCGAGCGCTAGCTCGAGCGCTTCTGAGCGCCAGCGCTCGCTAGCGCTGCTGGAACGCATCAGATGCGCTCCTTGAGCGCTAGGCTGGGCGCTCGTTGAGCGCTGCTCCGAGCGCCCATCGGGCCTTCCAGCGGGCGTTGTGGTGAGCGTGGATGCTCGGCGGAGGCAGAGCACCCTGCTCTGTCCGTGAGCAGTGGTGCGTGTGTGGTGGTGGGTGAGGAACGGTGTTGTGGTGTGTGCTGTGTGGAGCGTGTGTGCTGTGGTGTGTGGTGGTGCTGTGGTGGTGCTGTGGTGGTGCAACGAAGAAGAAGAAGAGGAAGAAGAAGAAGAGAGAAGAAGACGATGAACAGCAAAAGAAGGAAAGAAAGAAAGAGAAAGAAGAACTCACCTATTCGGACCGTTGCTGCCCAGAAGATTAAGAGAGAGGAAGAAGAAAATCGAACCAAAAAAAGAAAAGAAAAGAAAGAAAGAAAACGAAGAAATTCCAAAACAGAAAGGAAGAGAAAAAAAGAGAGAAACGCAGCTTTGCTTTGTATACATATATATATATATATATATATATATCTCCCAACAAGGCTTAAAGTCAACAAAAACAATCAAGAAGAAAAAATGTCAGACATATCCTCCGTTTAATCTTATATATATATATATTTAATAAATTGATGCAACATGGATCTTGTTAAATTTCTTGTTACTAATCGTCTCGGAAAAAATTTAATAAAAAATAAGAAATATTTAAATTAAACAAAATACACGGTTCAAAATTATAATAGTAAATCGAATATATTTTTATCTTATAAAATCAAATACTCAGACAACATTCAGACGAAGAATTTATAAATAAAATCTTTAATTAATACTGTTTAGAGTATATTCATAGTTGAATAAAGAAAAATTAGTTTATTAAGAAGTTTATACTCAATTTGATAAATAAAATAAAATAAACAAAATAATAATTAAAATTATCAAGACAATTTAAGAAATCGGAAATTTTCGGAGCTCACAGTCCCAGACCCGCCCTGTTTACATCCCTATGCCCTAGACTCAAGTTTTTCAATATTCCTTATATTTTTCTTTTATCCTTAGGTTAATTTTATAGTATAGATGTTTGTTTAGTGTTTTTAAAGTTGATGTTTTTTACGTTAAGCTATAAAGTTTATATGAACTTATTTTTGTTCATGGCCCTATACTTAACTAAAACTCATATTGCATTTTTTTTCTTTTGTGCATTGTGTTTCTCTTCATTTTGATTTAAATATATATTTTAAATTATTAGGATCACATTACTTGAAATTTACATAGCTTATATTGACCTTTATTTGTGGCCTTGACTTAAAATTTATGAAGACAAAAATCTATATTCTTATGTATGTATTGCTTAAGATTAATTATTTGATTCTAAGTTATATCCTCATATTAACCGACAAACATTTAAATTGAAATTCTTTTTTCCTAAATCTTTTATCTTTTTGTTAGTTTAAGAATTTTATATGTTACAAGGTCTTGGGGTTAAGGTGTAAATCACAAGCGTTATTTGGGAGGTGATGAGATAGGGGTAATGTATCATGGGCGTGACGTAGGCCGTGATTGATGATCATGAATGGGATTATGGGCATAACAAGTATAATTTTTTGGTTAGTGGAGATAACGGCCTATATCACGGCCATGGTAGGTGTTAAAATACAAGTCAGAGGATATCATGGGCAACATCACGACCGTGATCAATGCAAGCTTTATGACCTAAGAAGATAACTTCCTATATTACGGCCATGATGGGTTCAAACTTAAGCACAGTGAAGATCACGGGGTACATCACGGTCGTGATGTGCATAAAATTTATTTTCCAAGGAGATCACTCCCCATGTTACGACTGTGATATGTCTAAATTAAATTTTAGTTCAGTGAGGATCACAGTCAAGGTTACGACAATGATGGGTATTACTTTTAGACTCCTGAGGATATCATGGCCATGTTCATTGCTATGACTAGTGTTCTTTCTTAAATTATGGCCGCAATTTAGTTCCCAATATCAGATATATATTACTCCTATTTAAACAAAGTATTAATGTATATGTATTTTTTTTTTCATAGTCTTACCTTTATGTTAGCCATAAAATCATTATGTTGGTGAAGTTATTCTAACTCCTAGGATTTTATATGGGTGTTTAGGAAAGATTTGATCAAAATTAACATATTTCATAAGTCTATATCTTTTTGTTTCTCCCCTAGCTTGTTAATCCTTCATTTTTCATATCCTTAGTTTGAATGTTGTAAGATAAATTGCATAAATATAAAGGTAAGATATCTTAATCTTTATTCTAGGGTGATTCTAAGTCTATCATATCTTCTAATGCAGTCTATGAAGATAGTTTTAGAGAAAAAAAAAAACATTACCTTAGCTTTGAGAAAGTTCAAAGTTGTTTCTTCTTCTTTCTCTAAGAGTTTTGTAAGAAAGGTAGCATTTAACTTACCTAGGGAATTGAGGATAGGTGGAAGAAGTTGCTTGGCGTTGGTAATTGCTATTGTTGATTTTTATGTGAAAGAAGAATGAAGCTAGAAATTTTAGTGCTTTCAAGAGAAATTTTGGGTGTATTTTGTATGTGTGAGTTGTATTGTTTGTTAAGGATTACTTTAGATCTCATATGGAATGACTTGTGAAATTTGAGGTGAAATTTTTTTCCTTTATAGTGTACAATTTTTTTTTCCATGTGTATGTGTGAGTCAATATGTCACTATCAATCATTTAATGGGGGAATGTTTGAAATTTTACCACTCATGAGCTCTACTTCTTTACTGTGTGTCTGCTTGAGCTTTAAGGAATTTCATGAATACAATTCTAAGCTAGTTAATTATAATGTATATAAGACAAATAGTTTTATGCTATCAGATAGATATTGATAAATATGCAGACAATTTTTCAATTAATTCAAGACAATAATATTAAGGGTTATTTCTAACTTTCAAATATTATAAAAGATAGTTTTAATTTAATATTTAGCATTATATAACTATACGATTAAGAGTATTAGGGTTTTCACGTACGTGATTAGGGTTTTAGGCCCTAAAAAAGAGAGTTTTCTAACTTTCACGTTCATGCCATTCAATTTCTCATTTGAGGTCCAAATTCATAGATATTGATCTTTTTTTATATATCGTGTATCTTTCAACCGTAGCGATTCTTATTCAAACTACTCCTTTTTACCCAATATGTTTAAAAATTTAATTGTTTCATTTTATACTTGAAACCTAAAATCATTACTATATAATTAGTAAATTATTAAATCATGTCTAGTAACCTTATTTTTGACATCTTTTACTAGCTAAAAAAAAATTACTTGTTACTATAAGATTCAACAAAATAAAATTTAAACGTGCATTTCCAAGCTTACTAACTAAATATCTATTTATGAAATTTTATTCCCAATTGCAGGTCTCATGATCGAAAAATATCGGGAGTCACATTAGATCTTCGGCTAATCTTTTTCCCACTGTTTTGAAAATTTATATTATGAGTTATAGAAAGAGCCATTTTTACGTTTCCCATGTTGTCAATGTCCTTAACCACAAGACTGCTGCGCTTAGGATGCCAGCGTTTATGATCTTTCTCTAATTATCTGAAACATAGTAAGGCCACATCAAGATTAATGGATTTAGCTTCTCGCAAGTTAAGTAAATTGAAAATATCCGAGTCCTTTATACATTATAAAGATCGAGAACTTGAATGATCTCGGTGTGAAGAGCAAAAGCAGATCTAGGAAAAGGCCAATCAGCAACCGTCAATCACAACATTAATAAAATGACTGTACGATAAAATATTATGTATCACATGTGTGGACTGCACTTAAGCTTCACACACATTAAGTAATATAAGCAAATAAGGATTTGTGTTTTTGTAATAATAATGCTCAACCAAGTGAATATATATTAACGAATTCCACACATAAAATAAGAGAATCCATGGAAGGTCGTTATTGACTAGTTTTAGGCGTTTTTGTGGGAGCAAGAGAGACACAGATCAAAAGCTAGCTAGAGCTTTCTTCATAGGTAATATCAAAAAGCATGGCCGAATCAGATAATTTTGATCATGGAATTAAATACAAAAGCTTTACCTATTTTTTCTCTATTTACAAACACATAACTTGTATTAATTTTTTTTATATAATTAAGTGATCCGAGTTTCATACAAAAGTATTAATATTATTAAATACTATTTAAGGAATACATGTAAGGATCTTATTGGTTTAAAAAAATTAATTTGCTAACAGTTATTGCTAAAAAATTTAAATAAATAAAATATTAAAAAATCTTTTATAAAGTTAGAAGAAAAAAGTAAAAATAGTTTTTTGAGACCACTAAGATCTTGAAAGGTATCCTTTTAATACATGACATGTGTTCACAAATATGATAAAATACATATAAGATTTTTGTAATTTACCCTTGATAGTGTAAGACTCCACAACAAATATTTGGATTAGAGTTCAATAAGGTTGTCTTAAGCTATTAATCCAAAGAATTGTAGTGCTATTATTTAAACACTCTATAAATCATCATATTGTTCATAGTAATAAAAATAAACTTTCATGTTTTGGTGAAAGAAATAATCAAGTCCAACACGCCAATTTTTTATTGCATATTTGAATTGGACTTTCTCTATAAAGAAGCCATAAATGCTTAAAGTTAGTAATGCAAGGAAAAAGCAATATTTATTTGTTTATAAATTTATGCATAAAAGATCGTAGAGAACATGCTCTTTTATTCTGGCTTCTAGAGTGTTGATTGTTTCAAACTCCACGGAATCCTCCATTTCGGAGCTTCCTAGAGGAATTGCGAAAAGTTTTAGTGAGCAAAACCGAATTTGGGTAGAATATGCACTGCTTAACCTCTCGAACCTCTCCACCCTCTCCAACCTCTCGAACCTCCCCAAGGAAGATTGTATGCAAAATGTGTATCTCTTCTACAGACATCTGTTGTAATCAAAATATATATTAGAATTTAGAAACCTCCTGTATAAAACAAAAGAAATTCTAGTATAAGTAACTCACCTTCTGTTCATCAATGACACACTGATCACCCACATCAAATGGATGCATAGCGAATACAAATATGACAGCCTGGAATGCAGTTTTGGCAGTGTCGCCAAACATAAATGCAGCAAGAAAAAATTGAGACGAAATCAGGACAAGATCTTCAGTAGTTAAAATTTCCATTTTCATGCACCAAACAATAAGGCCAATTACGAATGCAATCCCAGAAGCAAGCCTATCTAGCTTCGCAAGTGCTTTTTTTGTGTATTCCTTGGAATGTATAAGTTCCTTCTCTTCCTTGTGAGCTGTAACCTGCAGATACGAATGACCTGGTCAATTTTTCATAAGTTTTATGTTCATCTTACCTGCCCAGGTAGCTCTGTATATTCATTTTACTCCTAGAGCACATGTTCAGCTTTCTGCTGTTTGAATATAAAGATATGAATAAGAATAATGATATCAGTTGTCGCTCAAAAACTGATCAACTGACCAGCCAGTCCTGTAGAGTTGACTTGTCAATTTGTTTAGCTCCTTTCGCTTCTTTATTTTTTTCGGCCGCTTCCGTTTTCGCTTCTTGAAACCTGTCAAAAAAATAAGCAACACCGTCCTCTGTTTTCTTAAAGCGCGGGAACTTTCGAGAAATAGTATCAGAATATTCCAATGTTTTCATAAAGGGCATGCGGCCGGCCTTCACAATGAGCAGGCGGTCGTCCTCCATAAAGCGCAGGCGGTGGTCCTCCATAAAGCGTAGGCGGTGGTCCTCCATAAAGCGCACGAGGTCTTCCTCTGTAATGCACCTGATAAAAAAATTAAAAAAAAATGACAAAAAAATTAATAGTAAATCAGAAAAGGATAATGTATGCATTCTTCAGCAATTTGTTAACATCTAAGTTTCAAAAGTTTTGATATTGCATGTATCCTCACTCGGAATCGTTCCCGGTCACATTTCGAATTATCTTGTCAGCAGCATCCTCTCGGACCTCCCCTCCCTCCACCACCGGAGGATTCTGCATGTCCTCCCGCTCTCCATCCTTCTTAAGTGAAGCCATAATCCAGTGCATTATCATCTAATAACTATAAAAATCGCACATAAATATAGCAGTGGACAGCACATACAAAAACAAATTTTTCCTGTTTTTCCTGCCTTCACTGTAGGATTATTATCAGGCTGCGATCCCCCGGATTCATTTCTTGATCGTTTAGCTGGATAAAAAGCCCAAGCAAATTCTCGATAATCAGATGACTTTCTACTCCGATCGATGAATCTACCATCTTGAAATGAAAAAGCTACTAGCTTAATCAGAAAAGATTTAAAAAACCATATTGCAGCTCCAAAGAGACACCCCACAAGACCCTTTGTCACACGGTCTAAATTTTTGTATTGTCTTTAGATCGCTCCACTCCACGATCGATCATTAACACCCATGCCAATATAATTGAAACTAACCAAATTAAAGCTCCCACACTTTCCCACATTTGACCCACAAGGTACTTGAGAATTTTATTTGAACACATCCGCTTAATAAAGAATGTTGGAATTACGATCAACAAATTACAAGTCGACCATCCACACAAAATATCTAATACGAAAACGATCCATTTCCACAATTCTAAGCCCCATATTCGAGTATGCTTCAACTTGGGCACTATCAAACTCGCAATGAAGATTCCCACGAGGCAGACAGATAAGATGTACCTGAGCATCCTTCCCATCGAATAAGAACATGATCTACCAGGAGGTTCGTCTTCACTACTTGGATTGTGGTCGTTCCTTGCCTCGTCATTCTCATCTTTGATTTTTACATAGGAATCCGATGATGTCGACTCCAAATGAGAACTTGAATTACCAATAGCTTGGACTTCAATACTTGGAGGAATCCTCACCATAACTTCATCTTTGACTGCATTTTTTCCTACTGTCCCATCGTTTCCATCCATGATAGTTGCTCTCTACCTTTAAGTTTCTACATAAAAAAAAAAAAAAAAAAAAAAGAAACTTCAAACTTGAACCCTAACTTCCTTTATTTACTGATTTTGATGCAAACCAATAGTGGAAGGCGGCTACTAAACAGACTCCACAGATCCTAGCAGGTAACATTACAAATTCATCAAGCAGCGCAAATTATGATTTTGATGCATGGTATAAGAAAGTTGTCACTAGTAGTACTCATATTTATGTCGGCTAAACACAGTTTTTTGCTGTTTGTTATCGTTGATGCCTCGAGGTTTTCGGGGATCATAGGTTTCAAGGCTCTTATACTTTTAAACTCTGATATGCCAATAGATGTACATATTCGACTCTTCTCCCACTTTATTTACGGGAAATAACTCTTTGTGATTCGTGCATAGGAGACAAAGATGGAGATGAGTGCTCTTTTATATTTCATATCACTACAACAAGCACACCGACGCCGAGGTTGCCGGACATCATCTGGCTATTTATTTAAAGGATTGGTTAAATAACAATGCAATTGTTGCCATAGGAAATGACAAAACTATACCCATTTAACATGAATGTGAAAAAAAAAACCAAGCAAACTGTTAACTAAACCGGATAGGATCAAATCGAATAAAAATTTTGACTTTTTTTTTCTGAAACAAATTGATTTGTGGTTTGATTCTGTAACACCCCGCAACTTCATCCACCAGGTATTGCCCGCTTTAGCCATACGCCGTACGGTTTGATCCTTTTGGTGCTAGCGCTTTCTAGGGGTTACCTCATCATGGGATTGCTCTACAAAGTACGCTTAACTTTAGAGTTACGACCAACTCTAAGCCATTATATCAAAAACATCTGTGATTAGAGTTCAACAACGTATATTTTAGGGGTATCACAGATTCGATGAAAAGTAAATATTTTGTAGTTTGATTCGGATCCCAGACTAAACTGTGCAATTCAAATTGAATCCGTTTTATATTTCTTTCTTAAAAAACTAAATACTCAAACTATTTTTTTTTAATTATTGTATTAAGAAAATTAATTATTTTTAATTTTGATTTAGATATGCATCCTTTGTGAGAATAAAATTAGATTGGTTGTGTTATGCTTCAATAATTGTGGTACAAATAAGTTAATTTTCAGGTTTTAGCCTTTAGTGTGTATATTTCTTTTTCCTTTGTCTTATCAATTAGCCCACTCATATTACCTAGTTACTTATTGATTTATGTAATTGATAAGATGTTTTCAAGCCCATATTGAAATTTATACCATAAATTAGGATAATATATTCTAATATTATCAAGTTCAATATATCATTGTAGTTCACAATAATTCAAGAGAATGGAACACATATGATTATAGTTTTATAGTGAATGAAATCTCTTTGCGCTATAAGTTTATATATTATTTAGATAAATAAATAATTTTAAATATTATTGTTTGCATTTCATCAGTGATAATAAATATATAATCAACACCTCTCGATATAATGTATTCGAAAAAAATTCGAACCGTAAACCGAATCATATCGAACTTTTTTTTTTTTTTCTGTTGGAAAAAATTACAAACTAAACCATATGGTTAGGTTGGAATTTAAAAGAAAAACCAAATGGTACACACTTACCCCTAATAAGTATAGGTTGCTTAGATTATTTAAGGCAAAATTGCAAAGAAAGGGATCAATATTTATACTATAAAGTAAAGGAATTTGAATGGAAGGTAGGTGTCGAGAAAGAATAAAAAAAAAAAAAAAACGAAAATGAAAGGAATGATGTGAATGGGATTTGCCTTGATTATATAGACAGATGGAACAAACAATATACCAAAAGTAAACCATAAATAAACCAATTTTCTGGTAGCAACTTAAACAAGTCTAACTTTTGATTTAAGAGGAGTTATGGAATCCACGACACAAAATTGAGGACTGAATTAAGGTCTAAAACCGGCTATTTTAATTTTTTGGGCTTTGTAATATTAGATTTCTTTGGATTTTATTCCCTATTTTTAATTTGGTGTCTTATTAAGGTTAGGATTATACATATTTATTATTGTCGTCATTCATGAATAGTTATTAGAAAATAGAGTTTCTTTCTATTTTTTTTGCATTGTCTTTCCATTATTCACGTTGTGTTAGAAAAATTATGATTTTTTTATATGGATGGAGAGGGAAAAATGAATAGAAAATTAAAAAATTAACTTTTTTATTTTATAAAAATCCATTGAAGTCTCTATATATTGGAGATACACTTTTATTTTAAGGGCATATTTTGTCATCGTATGTAGATATTTTATTTTTTATGGTGAAAATTTTCATCCTTAATGTTGTGTTCGTAAACAATGAACTCAATAGAAAGTTGTGGAGATGGAAGGAAATCAATGGAATTGTTGTGTTTGGATAACTAAATGAATATAGATAATGATAAAACCAAGAAAAATTCACTTTTAATTCATTTTTTTCTCTTCTCTCTCTACTTTTGTAGATAGAATTGTGGTTATCTGAGGAAATTGTGTAAAATTATCAAAATACACCAAAAACAAAGTTAGAAAAGTAAAGTAAATGATATATTAGTCAATTTATATATCGCTTTTCTCTATTTCCCACTTTCTTTTATTTCCATCCAATAAATCCAAATAACAAATGAAAACTTCATTTCCTTTGGTTTTTTTTTTTTCCATTCTTCTTCTTTCCACACATTTTCATTAATTTCTACTTTTTTTCCCCAAAAAATTGCCAAACTTAGATTAAATCAATCTTCTCCCCTTTCTTCTTTTTTCAGACAAGGGAAAAGTAAAATTTCCTCAACAGATTCCCTCCATTTCCTTTCCTTTCCTTCCCACAATTCAAATATAATGTTAGACACATTCCCTCCATTTCCTTTCCGTTCCTTCCCACAATTCAAACATAGTGTTAAGCTCAAGTTGTAATAGACATCGGGCTTTTTTCCCCCCAAAAGATGTTAAACTTTTAAGTAGTTAAAAGAAACATCAATGTTATCCTAAATAGTGAAAATAGAGATTGGACTTTTAAGCGATTGAAATAGAGGATCAGTATTATAATAATTGATTTAAATAAAGATTCTATCACTATCCTATAAATGTATCACATCAACTCAATTTAGTTGTGCTATAACAGTTGATATTTTTTTAATCACTTGGAAATTCAATACTTTCTATGAATTTGACCTCAAATATTTATTTGTCACATGTAATTTTGTTGATTACTTGACTATGAGCACAGATAAATGAAATTTTTGTAGTATAAACTTTAATAACGATTTTCCGAACTTAACATATACATATGCGGGCTTATATATGAAGTGACTTATTCCATCACAATATTGAACTTTGTGAGGAGAAAGGGAAAGCAGAAAATGGCAAGTTTAACGAGAAAGAACACCGCCAAATACCATTTTAAGATCTATTAGGTAGCCTTCTTCTTGGTGCCATTCAGTCGACCCAAAAAATGAACTTTTATATGCGAGGTTATTAATTTTTATTATCCATTGAAGGTAATAAAGAAGCAATACCCTTTATATCTTTATTTATTTGAATTTAATCGAGAAAGTACTAGTTACTTTTAGGGTATAAAAATTTTTGTTCCTTAATAGAAAGTTTGGGCAATGTGATAATTATGCCTCATTAAAATCAGCCATCGATAAAATAAAAATAAATGAAAAAATAAACCCTCTTTGACTTTGCTTCTATTATATATATGTATATAACTTACTATATCTCTACATGTTACATGTAAATTATTCTACATATGGAGGTGTATGGGTTCAACTTAGAAAATTATATGCGTGTCCCATGAGTATGAGGAGTAAGGTGTAATTGGTGTAATGACATGTAAGAGATGAGTAGTAGAGAAGTTATAGAGAGGAGAAGCATGCAATCCCAATAAACTCAACTGCACTTATAATTGATGGGGGAGCCACAAAGCATCCAACCTTACTAGACTAAGTAAAATGAAGTATCTAGTGTTTTGAGACAAAAATCTACAATATAGTGGCATATCATAGAATTTTAGAATGATCCAAATTGAAGGGACTATCTTATTTATAGAACTTGGCTATCATCTATAAATATTGTTTGTCAAATCACGACAACAATCAATAGCTAAGATGAGTCCCCTTACAAGTAGATCCATAGTAGACTCCCTTAAGGACCAAGTCCATAAGGACACTTTTTGTATATATAAGCCTTATTGAGAAGAGTTAAAGTTGAGGCAAATCAATTCCAACAAACCCTACTTTAAGCTTACTGTACCAATTTTCCCTTGATTATTCCAAAATAACTAAACTTAACTATTTAACTATGTCACTTAGCATAAAGAGTCAAATCCTAGTCAAAACTAGGCTTAACCCATAAATCAAATTCAACCTCCTGCAATATTCATAAGATCATATGTATATACATATACTATATATTGTATTTATAATCTAACAAAACATATATCTAACAGTGTCAATGCAATGCTATGTTATATATAATCTAACTTCCTATATATTACTGCTTGTGAACCAAATAACAAAAGAATACTTAGAAACAAACTCCAAACATTTTAACTTGTAATAGTACCCTCAAGTATATGGCCCTGTTTGGATTGTAATATTTTTATTTGTATTGGATCAGTACTAGTTCAGTATCGATTCGGTTTGCTTAGTTTATAAATAAAATTGTCGGTTTTTTATCGGTACCATATTTGTATAGTTCAGTATCTGTTTAATATATGTTCAGTTCGAAAACGATGCCAAAACGATACTAAAACAACGATCCAAACAAGCCCTTAGTATGTTTAACTTAATGGAGAGAAGAAAGCAAAGAACAAATTGGGTGTGAAAAAGTAAAGGAATTCCAAACTTCAACTTTCTATTTTCACTTCTAGAGGGATAAATCTAGATTTTGGGTCTTAAAGCCCATAAATGATTTAAGTTTAACTCTTCGGGCTGAGTGACAAGGGTTAAAGAGTCAAGTCCATAAAATTAGGATGACTAAAGGAGATTTGGCATGGTAAGCTTAAAGTACGGACCGTTGGACTAGGCCAACACATCCGCTCTCAACATTTCTTAAAAAGTTCATACACTTAAAGAGACCTTCAATGGACTAATGAGCCTATGGAGAAATCCTTCATTAGAAGGACTCATCTCACCTATTGATGGTTAATATGATTTGACAAATGTCACTAAGAGTTAAACTCTATAAATACACAGAGCTTCTCCTCATTTGACTTATTGAGAAATTAACAAAAATATTATCGTACTACTAGAATATTCTCATAAGAGATCAACTAAAGTTCAGACTAAAGAATACATAGCCTCTTCTCTTAAATAGTAGGGTTAATACTATATAGCTCCTTTATATATCACTAGTATGTTTAAACTTCTTGAGATTGCCTACTCCTCCTTCCTATCTTATCACTCTTAGTCATTCTTGTGTGTGTTTTCATGCTACTCTTCTAAGGCCACATATAGAATGAGACACATGTTGTATGTACGTGACCACTGTGGTAAGATCTACCCTACTACATCACTTAATTCAAGTCAAATCCACGAAATGAACTTAAAAAACCTCAAAAGTATAGCTTCAAGGAGTTCAACTTTCAAATGCATAAAAGTAGCATCTTAAATCCATAGTGATAGGAAAGTAAGGAACAAAAAATGGGTACGTGAAAAGTGTGAAATTTGATGCAATATACGTGTCCAATTGTCACTTACCTCTAATCTGGTGTTGATCAACAAGAGAGGAATAAATCTTAACCTTGACCTGTGGTTCCCCTACCACCGCTCGACCCCTCCTTTTCTTTTCTTTTTTTTTTTTCTTTTCAGAGACAGAAGTAGAATAATTCTAAAGAACCCAGAAAGATGTACTCGCAGGGTGTTTGCTTCCTGAGAAAATTAGTTTATATAGAAGAGAGTGGCTGGCCAAGCAAATCACTGTCGAGTACGCATGTGCGCTAACAGACAAGGGGTTAGTAGTTACAGGCTTACGAGCTGTTTAATCCCGAGAAATATAAATCACGTGCGCTCTTACGATGGATAAATATTATATGATGGGTTAGGTTACACAAGTATCAATATTTGTAATAAATTTATTTAAATATTAATGTTTTAAGTATTAAAAAAAGATATCAATATTTAATAAAATATATCAAATAAAATATCAACGAATTATAAAATTTATTGAGATATCGATATTTGATTAATTTTCAACTAAATCTCTTTAATTTTTCATCAATACTTAATTATTGATATTTTATTTAATTTACTTTACTAAAAATTGATACTTTTTTTAACTATTCAAAATATTTATACGTTAAATGTACTATCCATATATGTTTATATATTTTTTCATTATAAAATATTAATAATTCAAATAAACTTATTTACACATATTTTTAACTACAAAACAAATCATCAATAATGCTTATATAATTCCCATGTTTGTAAGCGTTAAACAGGGGAGTGTTAATGTGGGACGGTACGACAAGGGTTTAGTGGTTACAGCTGTCTAATCGCGACCGAGAAATATAATAAATCAAATGGGGATAGTAGTTACAGCCCTCTAATCCCGAGAAATATAAATCAAATGGGTGCTCATACAATTGATAAAAATATGGGGTCTGTTGGACAGATTGATTTTTATTTATATTTATTTGTATTAATTTGTATTTATATTTTATTTTATCTTATTTGTACATGATTTATTTGATTAATTTATGAGTAAAATGATATGTTTTTTATTTATATTTATTTTTTAATAAATATTTATTTGAAAAAAATAAAATAAAATACCAAACTTATATAGAAAAGATAAAACAAACAAAAATACCATTAATATAACTCCAATGTCTGTAAGCATTTGTTAACAGAGGGGAGAGAGTGTTCATGTGTGTACTATCGGACATGGACTGGGTAGTTGCAATTGTTTATCCCGGGAAATAATATTATATTTCAAATGGTGTTCCCAGTGGACAAAGACGTAATATTATAATTTCCAATCGGGTGCACTATATGATTACGCCGGCCACTCCAAGGTTCTGTTTTCTCTTACTTTCCTATATATTGTTTGACAATATATTGTTTAATTATATTATTTAAGTAATAACATTTAACAATATTATTCATCTAATTTTTATTCTATATTAAATAGAAGCTGAGACATATCCATATATATATATATATATATATTATAAATATAACAGATGTAGGTTGTATTGTCAAAATAATTAATAATAAAAATATAGGGTATGCAAATTTTAATTTATTATAAATTCTTCAATTGAACTCTCACATGGTGATTTCACTTATATATAATTTTTTAAAATACATACAATATCCCTAGACTGTTGTAAGATCTTAAGTTCATCATTAAAATGATTTAGAAAAAGAATGAATATGATTTTATTGATGGTTTAAATTATGTGTGTGTGTATATAATGGAACTAAGCATGGATTGTGTCTAACCTTGTAATATGGTCTGCCAACATCAACAAGCATCACACATCAATTAACCTAGTAGGTTGTCGGGTCTAGGTCAGGCTAGGCCTCAAACCAATGCGACCTACCAGATCAACGAAGTCATTAAATTAAAAAAGAAAAATAAAAACAACATAAGAGAAAAAGTGGAAAAAAAAAAGAAAAGTGGAAAATATTATTTATATATAAATAAAAGTATGTTTAAACTACTTTTGATGTGAATACTAAAATTCATTACTACTCATGACATTAAATGTGTTGATGTTATCAACACAAGTAATAAATATGATTGAATAGTCATCTGATTGGAGTTTTATAAAATACTAATCAAATTTATTTCTTATTTTTCAACTATTATAAGGACTCAGATTTGCTATTTAATTAAAACATGCAAATCTAGTTTCCCAGCTACACATAACCTTTATGATTACATGTAAGACTGTCTGTAAAAGAAAGTTTGTAGAATTGCTTACCCAAATATGTTATAAGAACCATTTGATAACATTTCATAAAAAGAAATTCATACATAATATTACAAACTTTCTTACCACTTGCATAAACAAGGCAAAAGGAATATACATATATATATATATATATATACACACACAAACATAAGAGCTTCTGAACTTATACTCTAGGTCATACTTAAAATATAATACATATAAGTTATCAAAACATCTAATCACTGTTACATTATTCCAAAAACATATTCACCTAATCTATTATAAAGATTTTCCTTCATAGAGGTTGGGGCTCCTAATCATCCTAGGCGTCCAAAAAGCCCTCAAAATCGTTCCATATCCCAATTGAGTATAAAACTCTTCATCATCAACACCTGAAATAAAAGATTATGAGCCAAAGGCCTAGTACGTAAGTAACAAAAGAAAATATGTAGTGACAAGAACTCTTAGACTAAATGCAATGCATAAACTATCCATTTATTATCTATTAATTAAGTTTGTAAATCAACAAAGGAGTATTCAAACTCTGGAGTAAGCCACTGGGAAGCTAGGGTTTTGAGTAATGACACAATGCTCAGGGGTTTGATATAGACTGCCCAAATACCTATATCTCTTAAATGATATAACCAATAAAGAGAAAAGTAATTTCATCTAGGGTTAATAGCCGTTACTCAACTTTACTTAATTAATCCATAATATCACTTAGTTCAACCGGTCTCATAAATATGAAACTAAATCATATTATTTTCTTAAAAATAAGTAAATTACATCGATACTATTCCTCCTTATCAATTACTTACCGAGCCACTTATAAATGTCATGGCACCAGATAGAGGTGGCTTAGTGCCTACCCAACATATCCACTCTGATAAGGTTGCCGCTCCCTAAACCAGATTAAACGGCAAAAAACACAACCAATTTAAATAACGTATAATTTCTATTTGATTAGAATTGATTTAAATTAATGCTTATTCTAAGCAAACAACAATCAAAGTTACTGTAAACCTAGAATATATGATAAAAGACCTATAGACTTTTTCAATTGAGATGGATTATCTAAAATAAAAGAATTAAATTCAGTAAAGTAAAATATTAACTTTAAGCAGTTCTAAATTTTTTATTGAAAATAAAACTTGAATAAAACTAAATTCAAATCATTCGTTTAATAGTTATAACATATATAACATAATATATATATATATATATATAAACATGTACTTTATTTTTAATTTGAAAAAATATATATTTTTAAAGGAAACAGGATCCTGCACGATCTGGAGCATGGTCCATGCTCTGTGCTATGCTGACCATATACGTAAGAAGGCTAAGGTCTGTTCCCTACAAGTAGAGTTGGGCAAACGGGCCTAGCGGTAAGGCCGTGGCCCACATAGGCCCATTTCAAACAGGCCAAAATTTCTCCGCCCAGCCCAGGGCCCACTTTGGCCCTGGGCTAAACAGGCCGCCTGGTGGGCTAAAAAATTTTTATTTTTTTTTATTTTTCTTATTTTCCTATGTTAGTTTATATAAAAATTAGAAATTTATATATTTTAATATTATATGTATTAAAAAATTAATTTTGTTACCATTTTCATTGCTTATAAATAAAAACAAGTTTTTTAAATAATTTATTAAATATTATATTATGTTTAAATCAATAAATATACACTTAAAAAATTTATAATGCTTATGATGCATGTATTAATATATTTTCTTCCATAATATATCATAAATAACATAAATATGTTATTGTACTATTTTTATTCTTCTACATTTTTCCTCTCTTTTTTTTTTTTTTTTTTTTTTTACTCTTGGCCCCTGGGCCGACTGGCCCATGATGGGCCAGCCTACTTGGCCCACGGGCTGGGCCAATTCGGCCCGCATTTAAATATGAAAAAAAATTGGCTACAGCTAGCTTTTTGAGCGAGTAAATGAGCCCCCCCAGGCCACGGCCCTTATGCCCAGCTCTACCCGCACGGCCTGCTGCATGGCCCATGCTCATGGCCGTGCACACTAGGACAAAACGACTAGTAGCCACCATGGGCTATGCCATGCCCCCGTATGGATCAGTACGGGCGCCTACACGTCCCGTGCACCCTAGAACACAAATTTTGCAGCTTTCAAAGATGCAATCCCCTATTTTTCTACTTCATTTTATCACTTTTTACTTGTTCTAAATCAACTTAAACTTAACAAAAACCATATACAATCCACCATATACTCCCACAACACCAAAAAATTACTTCTCATCATTCACATCAAACAACTTCAATCATCACTCATCAAGAATCAAGAATCAAACCATTCATCTCCAACTTTAATGTTCACAATAACTTCAACACTTCTTGTACTCAACAACCAATTCAAGAACTCATGTACTACAACTTCAAGAATCTAAAAGCTTTCTCAATAACTCAACAACCAATTCAACATATCAACATTACTTGTAATCTAACATAAGGCTAACTTTTGACAGAACTTTCATGGAACAAAGAGATAATAATCATCACAAAAAGACATGTGAGCTTACCTTAACTTGTAGATGATGATTGAAAGAGAATTCTTGGTGAATTGAGCAAGAAATATGAATGATAAGGTTGAGAATTGGAGGTTGAAGAACCGACGAATTTAGGGTTTATTTTTGGTTTGTGATTTTAGCAAAAAATGAAAGTTGATATTTATCCCTTATGTTTGACTTTTGTTGGCAGATTTTTAAGTGGGCTTTGCCTTTGTTTTGGGCTTGGTTTAGGCTTTATATGAGCCAAATTTTCTACCAAGCTTAGGATTGGGTTTTGGTTGGGTTTTGCTCCAATAAAACGTATGTTTTTCATGCATTAAACAAATATCAACACTATTATCAAAACCCACTAACACACACAACATACAATACTACCTTAACTATAATTTATATACACAATTAAACATACAATACATCAAAATTAATAATTCATGCTAGCACATCATATTTTATTATCTAATATATCTACTATAATTCTATATCTCAAGCAAACATATTACATGTGTATTTAAATTAATTATGCATTAAAATTTTGGATATTTCCCTCCTCCTCCTTTAAGAAGTTTCATCCTCGAAACTTACCTTATTCATAGCTCAAATAACTCATGGTACTTTTGTCTCATGGCTCTTTCAATTTCATAGATAGCTTCCCATTCACTTTGCTACTCCATTGCACCTTAACCATAGGAATTATTTTTTTCCTTAATGTTTATCCATTCTACCCAAAATCCTTATAGGCTTTTCAACCGTAGTCAAATTTGGCCGAATTTCCGGTTGATTCATGTCGATGATAACATCGAGACCTAATACACATTTCCTTAACTGAGATACATGAAAAACGTTGTAGTCGAATAAACTGGGGTAAAGCCATCTATAAGCAGTGGTCCAATTCTTTCTAAGCTCTTAAACGGACCGATATATCTCAGATTTAACTTTCCCTTGACACCAAATCTAAATACTCCTTTTGTCGATGATACTTGGAGGAATACATGATCACCCTTTGCATTCAAGAGGTCTTCTTCCTATATCAATAGCTTTTGTATCTGTCTTGAGCCGCTTTCATTCTTTGTTTGACTACTTGGATCTTATCAATAGCAGCTTGCTATACCAATCTGGCCAATCAAAGCTCGTCCCAATGTAGAAGAGATCTACACTTCTTTCCATATAGGGCTTCACATAGAGCCATTTGTATGGTTGATTGGTAACTATTACTATTTGCAAATTCAACAAAGGTAAATGGTCATCCCATCGCCCTCCAAAGTCACAGGCTCTCAACATATCTTATAGTATTTGAATTGTTTCTTTTTGATTGCCCGTTCTGTCTATGGATGAAATGAGGTACTAAACTGAAGCCAAGTACCTAAAGATTCATACAAATTTTCCAAAATCGACTAACAAATTATGAGTCTCTATCTGATGCAATTGACTTTTGCGATAGTCAAAGTACCATTTTCTTTACAAAGACTAGATGTTTCATAAGAGGACAAAGCACATTAATGTTTGGTATCATTTTATGCGTGACTTTTCACTTGTGGAGATATTGTTGTAAGTAAAATTAGTACTCAGGATAATCCAGCTATTATGATGACTAAGTCACTTTCTATAGTCAAGTTTGAGCATTGCCTAGACTTGGTTGGTGTTTATTGTTGATTTATGCTCTTTTGGGTTTTGTGGAAGAGGTGGAGAATGTTTTGTTTTTATGTTAAAGTTTGGAGTTAATGTTTTCTGCTCTTGAATTCATGTCAAGGTAGAAATCGTAGTTTTTTATGATGAAACGAATCTAGTGAAAACTAAACTAGAGCCGCTAACTTTGGAGTCAAGGTCACCGGCCTTGTGTCGGCCTTGAAAAGTACTTAAGTCAGCCATCGTATGAACGTATATAGCCAGCCTTGAGCCGACACAAGGCGTGTGTGTGTGTGTGTGTTTTGTTAAGGTTTGTGATGATCATCATTTTCTTATACGATACTCTTGTACTCTTCTTTTAATATATAGTGAATTCTCTCTTATGTGCATGTGTTTTTCCTATCAGAGTTTTCCATGTAAATCTATATGTGTGCTTTACGTGTTGCAATTTTTTCTTAACACCCATTTATAACGTTTATAAAAGAAAACCATACCATTAGGTATCCTATACCAATTATAATGCTAAACAAAGCTTTAAAGAGCTTATTACAAAACATGGGCTTCTTAACTAATCCTTTAAAGAATATAGACTTTAAAAGATAAATCTAGTCTCAAACAAAAAAAAAAATTTGAGATCCTAACTTGTCTTACTCAACAACAAATCCTCCCTGAGTTATCTTATACTCCCACCAAACATCATCATTAATATCACTATCATCCACATCATCATCAAATTGTCATCAACACCTGGAAAGAGTAACATAATGAGCCAAGCCTAGTACAACAGTAACACAAACACACACGAAATGACACACAAGTTTCATCTAGTGCAATGCAACACTAAATAATTTATATCTGTAATTTAAATAAAGAAATTAATGAAGCACTCACACTCTGAATCACACCTCTAGAATCTGGGAACCTGAGTAATATAGCTACTTAGGGAGTTGATATAGGTAGTCCGAATATCTATATCTCTATATCTAACTGAAAAAGAGAAAGTAACCTCATCTAGAGTTTTACAGCCATTACACAGGCTTTATTTATCTCAATCCATAATATCGTTTAGTTCAATCGGTCCCATAAAACGTAAACTAAACCATGTCACTTCACCCTAAGCTTAAGCAAACGTTATGCCGATACTACTTACCCCATCAGCTACCCACTGAGCTACTTATGAATTGCCATTACATTATCGTAAGGGAGTGGCCTAAATGCCTAAACTACTATGCATGACTCCAGACAAGATTGTCACTTCCTTGACCAGATTCAATGACATAAGCACAAGCAACAATCGTTTATTAAGTCGAGTTTAAGTTTTAATTCATTTAAGAGTCTATCATAACATACAACATACAATTACTACGTACTTGATGATTAAAAATCCAATCAAAAGATAATCTAGAAGAAATAGAAGTCAAATTCAAACATCTGTTCAAAGATTAAATTATATGAGCAGTTCAATTATTATTAACTTCCATTAAATTTCATATTAAGCATTCATTTCATGTTTTCATTTGATCATACATAAAAATAAAAACCTGTCATGGTTGTGAAGATCGCCCTACCAAGATGTGGATAGTTCTCCGTTGTCCTTGTCCGTCAAATCATTTTCATTAACCTAGTTTTGGTCTATCATATTTTAGATTCATTATATTATCTATTGATTTAACCTATCATTTAATATTTATATTATCTAAACTAATTTCATGTTGAATCTATATTAATTAGTCTTAGCTAAGTTGATTAGACTGAATTAATCTAATTCATTTTAGCTTATTGAAGTTTATTAGGTCAAGTTGAGCTATATATATATATATATATATATTAACTAAACCATTTTATACCTAAAATTCATATTAACATAAGTTTATTATTTTACTCTACATTTCAAGTTACATTGTATAATTAAACTTAACTCATCTAAGTTGGTTAATAGATTTAATTTATTTTAACTCTTAAGGTTCATTAAGCCATGTTGAACTTAAGATAATTTACTAAGTTCATTTTATACTTATAAGCTATGTTAACTTAAATTAATTATTAAACCTTTCACTTAATTGATTCTTAATTATACAAATTAACCAACACATTGCATTAATTATCATTCCTCTATGTCATTTTATTTTATTCATTATTTTATTTTATTTTAATTACTTTTAATTTTTATGAAGAACACAAGTGGATGCATAAGCCGTATTTCACCTGTGTACAAGCATAAGAAGAAACACAATCAAAGACACCAAGCCATGTTTCCGTTGTGTTTTGCTTTGTTTTGAAAAACCATTGAGAAGCACAACGTAATGTAATGGGTCATGTTCCTATCATATTTCACTTGATATATTATCACTCAAAGATTAGAGAGAAACACGATGGATACATTATGTTGTGTTTCAGTCATATTTCATAAATATGCAAAATGTTCAAGGACCAAAGAGGAGCACATTAAGATATATATATATATATATATAGCCATGTTCTAGACGTCTTCTACTTAACATGTTATACATGCAAGAAATAGAAAGAAACACAGAAGATAGGTAATGTCGTGTTCTAACTATGCTATTCTGGAAATCCATATGTAAAATAAAACAGAAAGAAGCACGGTTAGATACAATTGGTCATGTTCTAGCCATGTTTCTTCTCTGGTGTGAAGAGCATGACTGAATATAGTCCCTCGTGTTTCCCCTATACTCTTTACTTTGTTTTTATATTCGAAAACTAAACCTATTTTACCACTTGTTTTACATCATTTTTCAACATCTAACATCCTATACTCATCATACTAACTCAGAACTATGATTTACAACATCCATATACTGTTTTTACTTCATATCTCATCAAAATCCTAACTTTAAAATGCATGCTTTCATTTATGTTTTAAGCTATAAGTTCTTATGTTGCAAGCTTACATGTTTCATCTTAAATTCTACTTATAACTAGCATTGTAAACATGTAATAACAACAATCAAACCAACAAAACTTACATGTTTAGCCAATTCTAGTTACTTGATCCTCATTTCTTATTGTTGAAGTTACCATGATATTGCTTTCCATCTTCTATTTTATTTTTCTAACTTTAATTCCCCTTTTGATTCTTGTTGAAACTAAGATCATTTGATAGATTTTGAGAGAAAGAAGAGAAAAAGAAGAGAGAGAAGGTGAAAAATGAAAAGAGCAAAGTGGAAAAGAAAAAGAAAAAGGAAAGGCAAGGGAAAGAAAAACAAAAAGGAAAAAGGAAGATATTTTAAAATAAGGGTATTAGGTTTAAACCATTTATTTTAAGTTTCATAAATAATTAGAAAATAATTTAAGAGTCTATATATTAGAAATTAATATCTTGATATAAAATATATAGTTTAAAAATTTAATATAGAAGAAATTGATATGTAAATTGAGTTTGGGTTTAAAATTGGTATTTTCATATAGGTAAATGAAATCAAACTTTATAGGGATTAAGGATATGGAAGCCAAAGTAAAATTCAAGAGTTTAGGAGTTTGCAAAATATTTAATTTGAAAGTTTAAGAGTTTAGAGATTTGAATTTCAAGAAAAGAGGTTATAGTTGTAAAATTCGAAAAGATTATAATTTCAATTTGAAGAAATAGTTAGATAAAACAATTAAACAATTTAAAAATGGATAAATTGAAATCTCAATTTTAACCTAATCCATTTTACTAATTAATTATACTAAGTTATCTAATTATGTCTTATAACTTATTTCACTTGATTCAACCAAACTATCTAAGTTAAAATTTTAGATTGAATTCTAATACTAATTCAAAATTATTCACCTATTATATTGTTCAATTAAACCATTTCTAATTAAGTTAGGTAAAGATTTAAAATATTTCAAGTTAAGAGAGGGAAAAAATTTTTTGCAGTTAAGAGGTGGTGTTCCTTAATCTCTACTAGATTATAGCATCTTCTGCATCAGATACATCATATCATATCCTAATAATCTGTAATGAACTATCTATCCAAGATCCTAAATTTATTATATTTTATGACTGCAAAATTCAGTTTTACATGTGGAATTGGAGCATGAGTTTTGAAAAAATAATTTGTTCATTAATTTTATTATAATTAATCGATGATTATTGCTTTTCTATTGAGTTTTCTCGCCGATAATGGAATTACAGCATTGATTAATATTTTAGCATTTAGTGAACAAAATTGTGTGAGATTGATCAAATTGGAATTATGAAATTGATTTGTCATGTTTTGATCGATTAAAAAAATTTGGTCAAAACTTCTTTGGTTGTATCACTATTTATATTATAATGGAATGAAATATCAATGTTGTATATATTTTGCTTGTTATGAAATATTAAAACTATGGAAAGATGGATATTTAATCTCTCTCTGTTGAAAGGAGAAAAGGGCTGGGTCTAGGGCTAGGCCAGGGTCTGGAAATATTATAATACAAATTGCAAATTTACTTATACCGATGAATAGTTATGTTGCTAGGAGAAGCTATTGCACTTTTGAAGAATAGGATACAATAATACTGAAGCGTTGTGAAATCATATTTATCCCTACTTGTGTTTGTTTCTAACAAAATTATTTTACATAGATCTAAAATGGCGTTATAGGAAAAAAATTAATAGATGGTACAAATTGAGTATAAGACTAAGTTATCTTGCACACAATTGAATGCTTGTAAAGTCCAAATCCCTGACTACAAGTTAATTTGCATAATGGAATGGGTTTATTAATTACTTTTTCACTATTTGTCTATTATGAATTTGAATTGTAGTTACTAAATGGATTCCCTTTGCAAAAGGTATACTTTGACAATCCTTACAAGTTACACCATGGGTGGTTACTTAAGGACTATGAATGGAATAAAATGGTTATAGCTATATATTAAGTATAAATAATAGCTCTTTTAGGTGGTTGACAAAAATAGAATTGTCAAATATCTTTGGTTGGCAAAATAATTTTAGATTAAGATGCATTCTGTACAATTTATTATTGATTTTATCTTATTTTGAATATATAATATAACCTACAAAATCTGTGCACATATACATATAATTAAATCATAACATAAATAATTTTCCAACATATATAAACATATTTACAATTATTATAGTTAATGATATGTATAACATATGTAATTGTAGACATATTTAACATATCATATATTATTTTAATGTTATAGCACTCCTAGCCAGTCAGTGTTATTCCAACATCTACCCTTCCCTAATCCCTAATCAGCCAGCACTTGAATAGCATTATCCAAAGGTGCTATTGACACGACAAGTGTGAACCTAGCTAAGTTATGGATCATTGCACGTTTGGCGTACATAGTAAGGCTCGGATTAGAACACCTCAAACCTTGTTCTATCTTTATTTCCTGTTTAACATGTAGTTCTTTCAGTTTGCTAAGATGCATAGCTTTTCCACTGAGTTTTAATATAAGAGACATAAAAGTTTTATATCAAGAGCATAGAAAAAGGATGACAACGAAGGGAAAAATCCAATTAAGATCATTAGTAAATTTTAATATAAAGGAAGTGGACTTAGTAATTAAAAAATCATCAAAACAACAACAAAAAATTCATATTAGCCAAAATAAAATTACAAATATAAAAAAATCCCAAAATCTCATCAATTTTTTCCATACAAATCTACAGTCGGCTCCTTCTTGCAACTAGGATAGTAACAAAAATCATCGTTTAGGTCCTAAATTACATGGTTCGAAGTCTGCATTGTAAAAGAATCTATTCTCAACCCTAACGTAGTTGGTCTTCATCACCATCCTCGTACTAAAATTTGAAAAGTCATAAAATTCAATTATATGGCCTCCTCATGAGTGCAATATTGTTGTTGTGTGCCAAAGGATGTAAATCGCTCTCCTTCTTCAGACATGATTCAACTTGCATTTTTCTCCATTCTCCAAATATTCCTCCTTTCCATGATCCATAAAGCCATTGATTTTTCATCATAGCTTGTCCTTACAATTCCCAATTTCCCTCTATGATTTGTAGAAATGGTATTCTCTTTCATACATATCATTGTTGAATACATGTTTATTTTTATTGGCTATAGAAAATACTAACAAAGGAAAGAAATAACTATTTTACATGAGTTATGCCTAAGATAATGATAATGCATTAAATTATCCTAATTAAGTAATTTTAGCAAATTAAAGACAGTGAAATCAATAGCAAATTAAAGACAATTAAGTTAACACCCCTCCTCAAGTTGGTGTATAGATATCTTTCATGCCCAATTTGTCTAGTGAGCTAGGGAACACTTTGCTAGAAATGGTTTTTTGTGAGAATGTTTGCTAGTTGGTCTTCTGATTTTTCAAAAGGAAATTGAACCATCTTTGCCTCGAGTTTTGCTTTGATAAAATATCAATATACTTCAACATGTTTTGTCCTATCATGTTGAACCGAGTTATGTGCAATCTCTATGGTAGCTTTATTGTCTCAAGATAGTCTCATGCTTGACACAAATGAGTAGCTAATTTCTTTTAACAGCTTTTTTAACCAAAACAGCTCACAAAGTCCTTTTACCATACCACAAAACTCAACCTCCGCACTAGATAATGTAACTACTTTTTGTTTCTTGCTTCTCCATGAGACTAAGTTGCCTCCAACGAAGGTAAAGTACCCACATGTGGACTTTCTATTAGAAATGCTTCCCGCCCAATCTGTATCCATATAATCATCAATTTTAAATGATTTCACTTTTTAAACATGAGCCTTTTTCCTAGAGATGCCTTTATATACCATAAAATTCGAGTTAAAACTTCATATGTTCTTTACTCAGATTATGCATAAACTGACATAGTAGGCTCATGACAAAGCAATATCCAAGCGTGTGTGAGACAAGCAAATTAACTTCCTTACGAGCCACTGATATCTTCTTTTTTGGTGGATATATGATCTAAACATTCGTAGTTTGCAGTTTTGAACTAATGGAGTGTCTGCTGGATTACAGTCAATCATGCCTGTTTCAGCTAAAAGGTCTTATACTTTCTTTGTGAAAGAAATATTCCTTGACTTAATCAAGCCACCTCAATTCCTAAAAAATATTTCAAGCGTCCAAGATTTTTTGTTTCAAACTCAATTGTTTGGATGTTTTTGCTAGGCTCGTAATCTCCTTCTCATCATTTCCTGTATTTGTCATATTATTGACATAAATGAAAGGGTAGTAACCAACCTTCCTTGATGCTTTAAGAATAAAGTATGATTTGAATTGCTTTGTTTGTACCCGCACTTCTATATAGCTAAGCTAGACCATCCAAACCATGCCCTTGTGACTATTTTAAGCCATATAATGCCTTTTGCAACTTGCATACTACCCTAGATTATGATGCAGTAAAGCCAGGTGAGAAATCCATGTAAACTTCTTCCTCGAGGTCCCCATGAACAAATGCACATTTTTTACATCAAATTGATGCAATAGCCAATCCAAATTGGTGGCAATTGATAGTAAAACTTTGATTATATTTAATCTACTGGTGAAATGTTTCTTGGTAGTCAATGCCATATTATTGTATGTATCCTTTTGTGATGAGCCTTCCTTATATCAATCTATTGTTCCATCTTCCTTATATTTAATAGAGAACACACATTTACATCCTACTATTTTCTTGGCTTTTGGTAGTGTTATGAGCTTCCATGTATTATTCTTTTGTAGTGTTGTCATTTCATTGGTTATTGCATGGGTCCATCTGGGGTCATTTAAAGCCACTAGAATTGTATTTGGGATGTACTTGAAAGATAGCTTATGCATAAATTTCTTGAGTGGCTGTGACATTTTCTAAGTGCTAACATAATTGGCAATTGGATATTTAGTTCCTTCCTTGCTATGTTTTGGGGAATATCAATTTAGTGGCTTTCCCTTATTGTACCTGGGAGGTAATTTATATCCAACAAGAGTATTTTTATTATTAGTAGAAGAGGGATTAGGGGACTATACCTCAGGATTATTCTCAGGAGTTTGGTCAGTTGATATTGACTTAAGAAGGCACTGGGTTGTTTTTGTCCTTGTTGAGTTTCTACCTCTTCATTTCCTCCTTCTTGCCCATCTCTTGCACCATGTCGTTGAGTATTAACCTCTTCATTTCCTCCTTCTTTCCCATCTTTTATGTCATTTCTTGTTTTCTCATCTTGTTTTACTAGACGCATATCATTAACTCTAGTCATTTCCTCATTTGTGTCTTGAAAACATGGCCAATTCTCCCAACAAACATCGTTCATATTATTCTCTTCACCAATCTACTTCCTCTGAAGAAAATAATGTGAATTTGGTTCTCGAAAGAAATATTCATTTTATAGAAATGTAGCATCCATTGTGATATACATTTGCCTTGTTGCAATATCATAGCTTCATTATCCCTTCTTATGTTGCACGTAGCCTAAAAATATGCAACGAATTGCACATGGATCAAGTTTGGTCCTTTGATTCTTGTGAAGATAGACATAAACCACACGTCCAAGTATTCTTGGTGGAAGTATAAGGATGGATGGTAAAGGTATATAATGAGCAAGAGATTGTAATGGAGTCTTAAAGCTTAACACTCTAGAGGGCATTTAATTCATCAAGTAAATTGCAATTGTAACTGCATCTATCCAATACCTTTGAGGTGCATTGGATGTTATTTAAAGAAACCAAGTTGTTTCTAAAATGTGTCTATTCTTTCTCTCCGCGATGCCATTTTGCTGTGGAGTTTGAGAGTATATCATTTCGCGGTACAATCCATTCATTTGAATATATTCCTATAACTCTTTATTGTCACATTCTCCTCGATTATCAGAAAAAAAGACTTGAACTTTAGCGAAAAATTGGGTCTTAATCATAGTATGGAAAGAGTGAAAAATTCTAGCCACATCATACGCATGCAATCATCAACAAAAATCACAAACCATCTAATTCTTGAAGAAATTGAAATGAGAGCTGGTCCCCAAACATCAAACTGGATCAACATAAATAATGTATCACATCTTTTTGAATTTATTGAATAGGAAACTCAATGACTTTTAGCAAGAATGTAAGTTTTACATTCTAACTTTATGTTATAAATTAGAGAACAAATTTAGAAATAAATGTCTTAGGTAGGAAAATGATTGTCCTAACCGAAGATGCCATAACCAAATTTCTCGCTCTTTATCAACATTCGACCAACATTGTTGGCTTAACCAATACTAAAATGATCCATATAGTATAGCCCCCCTCTTTTAGGACCACGACCAATAATCTCCTTGGTGAGAAATCTTGAAACAAGCAAAATTTAGGATAGATTAATACGCAAATGTTCAATTCTTCAATAACTTGTCCGATAGATAACAATATACTTAAAAGTGCTGAAATCAATAAAGTATTTGATAAAGAGAGTGAGGATGAAAGTGCTACTTTTCTAGCCTCTGTAATGGGGTATTTCACACCATTTACATTAGTGATATATGCCCATCTTGGTTGAGTTGTCTCAGAAAAATCTTATGGGTCGAATAATGTGATCACTTGCTCTTGAATCAATGATCCAATTGCTATTACTTGATTCATTTTGTGCAAAAGAACAATTTGTTACAACTAGTGTTTGATTTCATATTTGTGATATTCTGGATGTTAAGTCTACAAGTATTGATGTATCTATTTAGGAGTTTTGTGTTGAAGGAGTTTGATCTCCTATTCTCAAACTTTTAGAAATCTCTCTCTCATTCTCTACCTCTCATGTTTGCTTGTTTTATTTATTTTTTTTTGACATTTCTGTCAATCCATAGAAAAAAATTCACACAAGTACTAAGATCTAACACTCTGATACCTTGTAGAAATGGTATTCTCTTTCATACATATCATTGTTGAATACATGTTTGTTTTTATAAGCTATAAAAAAATGCTAAAAAAAGAAACAAATAACTATTTTATATGAGTAATGCCTACGATAATAGTAATACATTAAATGACCCTAATTAATTAATTTTACCAAATTACATTAAAATCAATAGCAAATTAAAAACAGTCAAGTCAACATAATTTACTAGGAACTTAGGATTGTAAAATTTCAAATCGTCACCCGACAATGATTGTAGAAGATGGATTAATCTTTACTCCTCCTTGTACGTATTGAATCCAAATACACGTTCATACGGCGAGATTGAACAATAAATCATCCCAGGAACTATTACTGAATCTTCATTACCAGTAAAAATTCATGAATATTGTGACAAGTTTATATCATCTAACCGCTTCCGCTTCCAATCCTTAGAATCAAACACCTCACATGTATATAACACATATCCACGCGATTTGTTCTTTCCGCTCGAAACCCTAAATATTTTGTGATGTAAAAGGCTGTTCCTCATCACCACCAAGCAAATTTTACTCGTGAAAAAATGTGTCTTAGGATTTGGAATCTTCATCCACCCTTTGGTAGTAGGCTTGCATACATAGTATTGAGGGTCATTTGGTTTATGATCCCCAAACTCTTTTTTACATAGCAAAATACCCTCTTGACATGCAAGAACTTTTGCTGAACCAGTACTAGGTAAAAAATCTTAAGGATAGATTAAAACTGTCAGGATTTTCATTAGCATGCAAACTAGTTTACGGATTGGCATGAAAAGCGACGAGTGTTTATAGTTGATCGTCCCTTGAATAAAGTAACCTTGAGCAAATCTCGCCCTCTGAGGATGGAGAAACATGAACATTGGCTCATAAGTTAGTAGATTCCATTCCTTGTTCATGAGTCTGATCTTCGAAAGATCTTGAAGAGGAATCCGAGTTGTGATCTCAAGAAATAAATCCTGTAGTGAGTTCATCATAATTGGCCATTGTAGTAAGGAAGAGAGATTAAGGACCGACTATGGATTATTGTGTTGTGTGGGTTTAATTAATGACGTGTTTAACAATTCACGTATATAAATATATATACACATATATTATATTGATAGCCAGATATTTGTGGACTTTGACATTGAATTAAATTAGGAAAGTATGATTATGTTAGGTTTGGTATTGATGGTTCAAAAAGGAAAGTATCCAAAAAGATTTGCTTACTATCGCAAAGCCTGATAATGATTATCCTTTTCTATGATATATATATATATATATATATCAAATAGATACCAAATATAAGATTCAATGTGTAAAAAGATTTGGGATTACAACAATGATAAAATGTTATAAATGAATCAAGGCTTTTATTCCACGATTAATAAGGTGGAGAAAAATTAATAAGCAACAATTAGAAATAATATTAAACTCACAAAAATTTTTCTACCTTTTAAAATTAATTTATGACTTCCAATCTCTGTATTGGCTCAGTCAATAAATATATAAATTTTTCTTCAACTAATTAATAAATTAAACTTATGCTCCTTCCTGAAAACATTGAACTTATTACAACAAAACTGAAACCTAAAACATAATCATATATTGTAAGTCTTCTTGTGCCTATATCTCCCCATTTCGAATGGGAAACTAATTTTACAAGCAACATATAATAACACTTGTAACAAATAGTTAATATTTTTCACCAGCCATAAAACATAAGTGAATCATAAACAAAATCTTGACGGAATCCTGTCCCTTTTTTTTTTTTTGTTTCTCTCTTTCTCTTTTTTTTTTTATACGAGACAATTCCATTCTTATTGAACAACAATAATCATAATCAAATTATTAAAATACTTATTATATTAACTTTTATAATTATTTCCATAGTCAAATGATGACCAACCGGATGGTGGAAATTTCCAAAATTCTAAATTAATCAAACAAACATTGACGGTTAAATTTCGAATTTTTCCTTGATATCACACATTGAAAACTAAAGTGCAACCACTAGCTATCCATACCATAACAATAATATCAGTAAGCTAAATTATTCATGGCTTAAACTATTATGTCTCATTTTTCCCTAATTATTATTTGTTTCATGATCTTATAATGAAGTGGATTAGGGTGTATATCAAGTGGACTTTATGTTATGTGTGATACCCCTCAAATATAGATTGTGGAACTTTAATCACAAAAGGCACCTTTTGGTGTAATGACTTCGAATTCATTAGAACTCAAAAGTTAAGCGTGCTTTAGACAGAGCAATCCCAGAATGAGTCATATCCTGGGAAGTGTTGGAGCCAAAAGGACAAAACCATATGGCATGTGACCAAAGCGGACAATATCTGACGTGGTTCTGGACCAGCGTAATGAAACTGATAAGGACGTCAGTTCTATAAGCAGGAGAGTATGTGATACCTCTCAAATATAAATGTGGAACACTAATCATAAAATGCGTCTTTTGATGTAATGGCTGAGAGTTCATTGGAACTTTAAAGTTAAGTATGCTTTGGGTAGAGCACTCCAAAGATGGGTGACCTCGAAAGTTGGCATCAAAATGACAAAACTGCGCGGTTTGTGGCTAAAGTGGATAATACCTTGGTGGGCAAAGTTCTGAGGCATTACATTATGGATACTTAAACAAAAGTTCCTAAACTTTTTTTGCTTGAGTGTTCCAGCTACTTTTGAAGCACATTGTTGACTTGGTCATTCCTATCTCTCTACCATGAAGAAAGTATGTCCACAATTGCAAATGACTTCTTTAAATTGTGAGTCATGTTAGTTTACTAAACACAATCATCAATCTTTTGTGTCTAATGTCAATAAGAAATCTAGTCTCATTTTAAACTTGTTTGTTTAAATGTTTGGGGTCCTTATCCAGTTATGTTTGAAATTGGATTTTATTGCTTTATTACTTTTGTTGATGAGTTTTTTGAGTGACATGGCTTTATTTAATTAACATCATTCTTAATTGCTTTTTTCATTCATTGCTTTTTGTGTTAAAATTTATTTAGGACTTATATGACAAAGTAGGGCATTATTCATTAAACTTCATGTGTTGATGCACCATCTTAGAAATGATGTGGTTGTAAGTTAAAATAGTCACCTCCTTGATATAGTATGGGCATCCTATTTTAAAGTCATGTTCCTAAATGATTTTTGGGTAGAAGCTATACCAATAGCTTGTTTCTTAATTAATTAGATGCCATTACTAGTTCTTCACATTGAAGTCCTTTATAACATTTTTTTCCACAATAAAACCCCTGTTTCCCATTAAACTTTGGTTTTTTAAGAGGAGATGTCTTTTGAGATGTTTGGCCAAGTGTCACTGAGCTAGACCTCAAGTCAATAAAATAGGTCTTTTAGGGTTACACTCATGCATAGAAAGGGTATCAATGCTATTGTTCAAGTCTTAATAATTTCTTTATGGCTCTGATGTTACCTTTATAAAATAATGCAATTTCTTTCATGCTTCTTCCAAAAGGAGAATAATGATTTATCCGTTTACCATATTACCTATCAAACATCAAATATTGCCTCTATAGATCCACTAACTCCCCCATCTCCTCCACCAATTCATCATGCATATACAAGACGTCAATGTCCTCTTATTACAACTTTAGCACCAGTTTCTTCTTTGATGTTAGATCCATCCTTTGCTAACTTAGACCTTTTAATTGCTCTTTACAAATATAAATGGCAATGCACTTATTTTATCATTTGCATCATATGATCATTTAGTCATCTCCATAATGCTCATTTATTACCTCTCTTGATAATGTACCCATTCCTTAAACTCCTCATGAGGCCTTATCTTATCCTGGCTAATGTACTATAATGACAGAAGATATGAATGCTTTAAATGCCAACATGACTTACAATTTGGTCAGCTTACCTAGAAATAAAAAGCCTGTTGGATGGAAATGGGTGTTTGCAGTTAAAGTCTATCATCGTGCATGCATTTTCCACTTTTAAGTTTGTCTTGTTGCTAAAATATGTGCCTAAACTTATGATGTAAAGTATTTTAACACTTTTTCTTTTGTTGTTAAATTGACTTCTTTTTGTTTATTTATCTCTTTAGTAGCTACTCATGATTGGTCACTATATCTTTTGGATATCAAAAATGCCTTTTTACATGGTGATCTTTTAAAGGAAGTCTATCTTAAGTAACTACCCTGTTTTGCTACTTAGGGGGGAGAACGTAAAAGCTTGTTGTCTTAAAAAAAATTTATATGGTTTGAAGTAGAGTCCTTATGCTTGGTTTAGAAAATTCAATAAGATGGTTAAAAAATTTTGGAATGATTAAATCACTTATGGCCTGTTCACTTCACTGAATGAAATAGGAGGGAATGAAATTCCAATTCAAAGGGAATGTAATAGGATTATTGAAATAACCATGAATTCCTTAAATTGCATGCTAATATGTTATTGGAAATGATATATATATAAATAAATATATATATGTGTGTGTGTGTGTGCTTAGCTAATGTAATTAGTGAATGTGTTAATTTATGTGTATAGTCTTATAAAGTTTATATTATTGTTTGATATCTCTAAATGTGTGTATAGTGTAATTAATGTGTGTGTCTTTTTCAAATTAATATGCATGTGTATGTTTAGAATTTAGTAAATTCACTTTTGAATTGTTTAGATATATGACAGAAATTTTAGCTAAATTTAGACCCACTTTTTGAGCTCAAATTCAACTCAAATGCATTTGAAATTTGCCTAAATTAATCTTAGGTCAAATATACCCCTAATGACTAAATTTGGATGAGGTTTGACTTTGTTAAGACATGGTTTGGACACTTTTTGGGGCAGCCCTCCCTTTCATCCGAATTTTCTTCTTTTCCTTCTTTCTTTCTTTTCTTCTTTCTTTCTTCCTTTTCTTAACCTAAAATCTTTAACCCTAAGCCAAGATTCATTACAAGCTTAAGGATTGAATATCATTCTAAGGCAAGATTCAATCATGTGAGTTAATACAAACACTATCTTTTATTTTTATGTTCTATATTGAATTGTTCGTAAATATTAGAATATATATGATTTTGAGGTGATGATTGGTATGAGTTGAATTGGTGCAAGATGATTGTTTGATGGATTAAGTGGCTACTAGAGGTAGTAATGATATCATTATAGGAGTGGATGTGAGGGGATGAATTTTGGAAGATTGAAGAATGAGTAGTAGATATGTGAAATTGAAGTTGATTATAGTTTTTGATGATAGAAGTAGAATCATGTTGTTAGGATAGCATTTGGATCATATAACAAACCTTAGAAAGTTTGGACTAAGTTTTGAAAAATTTTTGAAAAATGAACAAGTGTAGTAAAACAGGGGAAATCAAAAACAATTTTCGTATAAGCCTGTTTTGAACGTACGCCGCACCTGGGAATTCAACGCCGCTCCGGTTGGATTCAAATTTCTTAACGCTTAACGCCGCTTTTGTTACACCGTCGGCTTTTACGCTAAAAATTTGCTAGCGTCTGTTCCTCAGAACGTACGCCGGCAATTTAAGTATCTACGCCGCCGGCCTACAGGCGGTGTTGAAAGCCCAAAGAATCAAATTTCTTAAGGCCGACTAAAAGCCACTGCTTTCGCTAGAAAAGTCAGCCAGCGTTCTTTCATCATTGTACACTGGCCACTGGGAATCAAGGCCGCCGTCGTACATGTCAAAGCTGCCCGCGTATCGGGTAAGCGGACGGCTTAGACCTCTCTGGACGTTTTGAAAAATTTTGGGTTTTGGATTCTACCGCCGGCTCAAGGCCGCCGGCGTAGAATGAAGGCAGCGGCGTACCCTGACACTGCAGCGTTGGCAGTGTTGATTTTCAGAGTATCGAAACACCGGCTCAAAGCCGCGGCTTTGGCTGCCGGCTATCCCTGTGCTTTTGAATTTTAAAAACTTTTTTAAAATTTTCCGAAGTTTGACATATGATCAATTAAGTATTTGTTAAGCGATCTAGGGTATATTAGGATGTTTAAATGCTTTATTATGACCTTTATTAATTTATTTGGATTTCTTTGATATATTTATCTTTTATATAGTTAATAGTACTTAAGCTAAGTGTGAATTTATATTGATTTAAACAGTGATAGATCTCGCCCAGTCAACCCTGTTAATTCCCGAGCTATATCAGGTACCAGTAACTTGTCTGTCTCTTTGCTAGGGTAGGCATCAAAATTAAGCTACCTTAAATTAAGAAAATCCTATTGATATATGAGTGTTGATTGTCGTTGTTGCCGTTGAATCTGGTTCGGAGAGCGGCACCCTGCTCAGATTGGGGGCAGGGTACTTTCTCGTTAATGGATAGAATTGTTTAGGAGATATGAGTATCCGAGCTGCTCATATCAACCCCCTGAGCGTCGTGATGCGTTACTCAGGATCCCCTAGTATTACGGGCTACGCCGGAAGGTGGGGCTGCCTAGTCTGTATGAACAGTAGGGACCACTCAGGGAGGCGGACGTAATACTAGATCCTTGTTGTCCGGAGTTTGAATACTCCCGTGTTGTCTTACTAACTAAATACTTAATAATGAACAAGTGATTGTTGCATAGTGCATTTAGCCTAAGAATGTGTGATCCACTTCGCATTTTGTATTCGTTACTTGTGTACTGGGCCTTTGGCTCATATTTTATCTATTTCAGGTGATGATTCCGATGAGTTCTATACGAGTATGGGGTACGGAACCGACTTTGAAGATTTTCTTGATGGGTTGGAGGATTAGAGATGACCATGGACTCAATGGACCCTATGAATGTAATAGATTAGATGAGATTCTTTTTGGTTGATGGTTAATATAGTGTTAGTTGGTTGTGTTTTGAGGATTTTGGTTAAGGCTTGTAAGAAGCCTTTGGATGTAATATATATATATATATGTATGTATTTAGCTATTTAGAAGTTGGTTGTTTCCTTTGCCAAAATGTGTTGTAGTATAGCTTTGCTTAAGGTTTAAAAAAAAAAATTATATGTCTCCCATTGTATGTATATTTATGGAATTAGATAATCAATTACTCAAACAATTCCTTTAGGCAACCTTACATATAATCTTAGGGATATGTGGTTGGGGAACCGTTATCTCCTATTTCAAATATAGGGGTGATAGCGGGTCCTTACAGTTGGTATCAGAGCTGAGTTTGATTAATTGTTATCTAATTGTATGATTATTTAAGACTTGACCTAGACACAATTAAGTAGTATAGAAAAGAATTAAGCTATCCAAATAGTTGTGTGTAATTTCCTTCTTGCTTGTTTTATATATTTTATTTGTTTTCTTGTTTACTAATTGCTTATTGTTTGTTGATGACTTGTTGAATTGTTTGTTCATTTATGTATGAATGTAAATGTTAACTTGATAAGTTTTGCATGTGATTAGGAATTTAGATACATGTGTGAATGTGTGTTGAATATATCTATGCAATTGTAAAGATGGACAGGTTGAGGAGGTCTACCAGGCAACATTCTGATAGAGAAAGTATGCCACCACCACCACAGTCATCGTCTACATTTGCTCCTACTTCATCTTCTACACCGAGCAGTGAGACTACTCCATCGCCTGCATCGGCTTCAGCTTCACAAATTCCTCCACCGACTCAGATTCCTCCACCTCCACCTATGCCACCCATTCCTCCTATGTCACAAATACCAACTAGTGATCCGAACTCGATGTACAGTATGATGAGGGATATGATGGCCATGATGCAGCAATATCAGATGATGATGTATCAACAAACTCAGCATCTCATGCAGCAAGGTAACAGCAGGGAATGAGACAAATGAGGCTACTTGTAAATGATCAATCCAATCAAATCAAATTACATGATTTTAGCAAGATGGTTCCAGAGTTTGATGGCACTAGTACCGACCCTACAGTAGCTGAAGGTGGATAGAGGAGCTTGAGAAAACATTTGCAGCCAGTAGAACCCCGGAAGATAATAAAGTGGATTTAGCGGTTTACATGATGAAGAAAGAGCTTATAATTGGTGGAGATTAACAAGTGGAAATCTACAACTACCCATATCATGGAATGCATTCAAGGATATATTTTTCATCAAGTATTTTCCGAATTCAGTGAGAGAGAGGATGATAGTCCGATTGGTTGAACTTGAGACAAGCAAGACTGTAGATGAATATCATGGTGAATTCTGTAGACTGTTGCGTTTTGCTGGAGGTGATTACCGAGATGAAGGATGAAAGTTCAGAAATTTCAGAATGGACTGAATGAAGAAATCCAAAGTGAAGTGAAGAAATTTGAGTTGCATACCCTATCAGATACGGTGGCCAAAGCTTTGCTAATGGAGCAAATTCAGAACGATAGTAGAATTAGAAGAGCAAAGAGAGCTGCATTTCTGGGAAAGAGACCCGCTCCACTTCATCCTATGATAGTTATCGGGTGTTGGTAAAGGAAAGAAGCCATTTATGGGACGACAAGGAGATCAAAAGCCGATATATAAAGCTCCTACACTTGCATTTGAAAAGAAATGTTTTAGGTGCTATGGTCCTCATGAGTTGTCCGATTGCAAGTGGACTCCCAATGCATGTTTCTCATGTGGTCAAGTTGGGCATAAGTCTAGAGAGTGCAAGAATCCGAACTACCACCGGTCTTTTGTGCATATTGCAAGCAAAGAGGGCATCACATTGCTAATTGCAAGGACCGACCTAATGTGAAGAGTGGAGTTGATGTAGAGAAGGGAAAGACAAATCCGAGGGTTTTCGCCTTACAGCAGATTGAGGACACACCCTCAGTAGACACTTTGGCAGGTATACTGAGTGTTGCTAATAGGGATGCATATGTGCTAATTGATACTGGAGCGACTCATGCTTGTATTTCTGAAAATTTTATGAATGATTGTGAGCTTGCCTCTGAATTGTTGATTGATCGTGTTATGTGTGTGACTACTCCGTTGGTGATTGAAAATAGACATCCTTGTGTGTGTAAAAGTATAAGTGTTGTGATTTCAAATGTGAACATGCCTATTGATATGATAGTGTTGCCTTTATCTGATTTTGATGTGATTTTGGGAATGAATTGGCTAAATCAATATAAGGTCACGATTGATTGTAGTAAGGCGGAGTTAAGTTTCGGTTTGATTGAAGGGAGTTTCACACATAAATTGGAGAGGTTGAGACCTAGGAGTATGAAGTTTATGGAGCTGTGGGAAAAACCAGTTGTGGCAGCTATAAATATTGAAGAAGTGGATATCAAAATGACGCCAATTGTGAATGAGTTTGTGGATGTATTTCCCGAGAAGTTACCTGGATTACCACCGGATCGGGAGATAGAGTTTGGAATTGAGGTATTGCCTGGAACGGTACCTATCTCTAAAGCTCCATATAGAATGGCTCCAGCTGAATTGAAAGAGTTGAAGTTACAATTGCAAGAGTTACAAGATTTGGGCTTTATCAGACCGAGTATATCGCCCTGGGGTGCTCCTGTGCTGTTTGTCAAGAAGAAAGATGAAAGTTTACGCATGTGTATTGATTACCGGGAATTGAACCGAGTTACTATTAAGAACAAATACCCTTTACCTAGGATCGATGATTTGTTCGATCAGTTAAAGGGAGCCACAGTGTTTTCTAAGATCGACTTGAGATCAGGATATTATCAACTCAAGATCAAATCGCAAGATATTCAGAAGACGGCTTTCGAACTCGGTATGGACACTTCGAGTTTTTGGTAATGCCTTTTGGGTTAACCAATGCTCCAGCCGCATTCATGGATTTGATGAATAGAGTCTTCAAGGATTATTGGATTCATTTGTCATAGTATTCATTGATGATATTCTGATATATTCTCGGAACAAGGAAGAGCATCGAGAGCATTTAAGACTTGTGTTACGAAAACTCCGAGAGAAGAAACTCTATGCGAAATTTAACAAGTGTCAGTTTTGGTTGGAAGAAATATCCTTTCTTGGACATATTATCTCAAAGGAAGGTATTTCGGTTGATCCAATGAAGATTGAAGCCATTTTGAAATGGGCAAGGCCTACTAATGTGAGTGAGATTAGAAGTTTCCTTGGATTAGCTGGATACTACCGAAGGTTTGTTGAAGGATTTTCGAAACTTGCATCTCCATTAACAAAGTTGACACGGAAGAATACTAAGTATGTGTGGGATGACAATGTGAGAGGAGTTTTAAAGAGTTGAAAGAAAGATTGGTATCAGCTCCTATTTTGGCATTGCCTGTTAGTGGAAAGGAATTTGAAGTTTTCAGTGATGCATCTATCCAAGGACTCGGTTGTGTTCTCATGCAAGATGGAAAAGTTATAGCTTATGCATCAAGGCAACTAAAACCCCATGAGAAGAATTACCCTGCATGATCTTGAATTGGCAGCAGTGATTCTCGCATTGAAACTTTGGAGACATTATTTGTTTGGAGAGAAATGCAAGATCTACACGGATCACAAGAGTTTGAAATACATATTCACACAGAAAGAACTTAATATGAGGCAAAGAAGATGGCTTGAGTTGATTAAAGATTATGATGTGGAAATACTTTATCATCCTGGGAAAGCTAATGTAGTAGCGATGCACTCAGTAGGAAGAAGCAAATGGATGATGTGACTTTGATTTCTAGCCAAAGAGAATTCAGATGGATTTCATGAAGTTAGAACTTGAAGTTACATTAGAGCAAGTTGATGTGATATTGGCTCAATTATCCTTGCAACCGACAATTTTGGAAAGGATTAAACAAGTCCAAAAGCAAGATGATGAAGTTAAAAGATAAAGATAGCCATTGGAGAAGGGAAGAGAAAAGAGTTGAGAATTGATGAGGATGAAGTTATTAGATATGGGAATCGACTTTTTGTGCCATATGAGTTGAGAGAAGAAATCCTGAAGGAAGCTCATTCATCTTCATATTCGATCCACCGGGAACCACCAAAATGTATAGAGATTTGAAGAAAAATTTATGGTGGGAAGGTTTGAAGAGAGATATTGCTCATATGTATCCAAGTGTTTGACTTGTCAACAAATAAAAATCGAGCATCAACGACCCGGAGGAGAACTTCGACCTTTATCCATACCTGAATGGAAATGGGATATCACCATGGATTTCATATCGGATTTACCCAAGACTATTGCCAAACATGAAGTTATTTGGGTAATCATAGATAGATTAACGAAATCGGCTCATTTCATACCTTTGAGGGTTGGAGATTCTTTGGAAAGGATGGCACATATCTATATTAAAGAAATAGTGAGATTACACGGAATCCCAAAGACAATCACTTCTGATCGAGATTCTCGTTTTGTCAGTCGGTTTTGGAAAAGTTTACATGCCGCTTTAGGTACTCAACTTCAGTTTAGTACTGCATTTCATCCACAGATAGACGGGCAATCGGAAAGAACAATTCAAATCTTGGAAGACATGCTTAGAGCATATGCTCTAGATTTTGGCAATAAATGGGATACTTATTTGCCACTTGTTGAATTTGCCTACAACAATAGTTTTCAAGTAACAATTCAAATGGCACCCTATGAAGCACTTTATGGTAGGAAATGTAGATCTCCTATACATTGGGATGACGTTGGAGAAAGAGTTATTTCGGGTCCCAAAAATAGTGCAACAAGCAGTGGATAAAATTCAAGTAGTTAAGCAAAGGATGAAAACGGCCCAAGATTGGTATAAAAGCTATGCCGACATGAGGAGAAGACCATTGGAGTTTGAAGTGGGTGATCATGTGTTTCTTAGAATTTCACCAACAAAAGGGATTATTAGATTTGGAGCTAGAGGTAAATTGAATTTGAGGTATATTGGTCCATATGAGATCCTAAAAAGAATTGGACCATTAGCTTATCGATTGGCTCTACCACCGAATTTGTCGGAAGTGCATGATGTATTCCATGTGTCACAACTTCGAAAGTGTATATCAGATTCCGAAGCTATCATTTCTACACATCAACCGGAGATTCAACCAAATTTGAGCACGGTGGAGAAACCGATCAAAGTCTTGGATAGGATTGATAAAGTGTTGAGGAGAAAAGTAATCCCTTATGTGAAGGTTTTGTGGATGGGACAAACCGAGAGAGAAGCGACATGGGAGCCAGAGAACGACATGAAGCAGAAGTACCCCGAGTTATTTGAATAGCGTTAAGGTAAGCTAAGTTTCGAGGACGAAACTTTTTGAAGGAGGAGAGAATGAAATAACCATGAATTCCTTAAATTGCATGCTAATATGTTATTTGAAATGATATATATATATATATATGTGTGTGTGTGTGTGCTTAGCTAATGTAATTAGTGAATGCGTTAATTTATATGTGTATAGTCTTATAAAGTTTATATTATTGTTTGATATCTCTAAATGTGTGTATAGTGTAATTAATGTGTGTGTCTTTTTCAAATTAATATGCATGTGTTATGTTTAGAATTTAGTAAATTCACTTTTGAATTGTTTAGATATATGACAGAAATTTTGGCTAAATTTAGACCCACTTTTTGAGCTCAAATTCAACTCAAATGCATTTGAAATTTGCCTAAATTAATCTTAGGTCAAATATACCCCTAATGACTAAATTTGGATGAGGTTTGACTTTGTTAAGACATGGTTTGGACACTTTTTGGGGCAGCCCTCCCTTTCATCCGAATTTTCTTTCTTTTCCTTCTTTCTTTCTTTTCTTCTTTCTTTCTTCCTTTTCTTAACCTAAAATCTTTAACCTTAAGCCAAGATTCATTACAAGCTTAAGGATTTGAATATCATTCCAAGGCAAGATTCAATCATGTGAGTTTAATACAAACTCTATCTTTTATTTTTATGTTCTATATTGAATTGTTTGTAAATATTAGAATATATATGATTTTGAGGTGATGATTGGTATAAGTTTGAATTGGTGCATGGATGATTGTTTGGATGGCATTAAGTGGCTAATAGAGTGGTAGTATATATCTTATAGGAGTGTGGATGTGAGGGGATGAGTATTTTGGAAGATTGAAGAATGAGTAGTAGATATGTGAAATTGAAGTGTGATTAGTGTTTTGATGATTAGAAGTAGAATTCATGTTGTTATGATAGCATTTGGATCATATAACAAACTTTAGAAAGTTTGGACTAAGTTTGGAAAATTTTTGAAAAATGAACAAGTGTAGTAAAACAGGGGAAATCAAAAACAATTTTCGTATAAGCCTGTTTTTGAACGTACGCCGGCACCTGGGAATTCAACGCCGCTGGCGTAGAGGCAGCGTTGGATTCAAATTTCTTAATGCCGCTTTGTTACACCGCCGGCTTTTACGCTAAAAATTTGCCAGCGTCTATTCCTCAGAACGTATGCCGGTAATTTGAGTATCTACGCCGCCGGCCTACAGACGGTGTTGATAGCCCACAGAATCAAATTTCTTAAGGCCGACTGAAAGCCGCCGGCTTTCGCTAGAAAAGTCAGCCAGCGTTCTTTCATCCATATTGTACGCTGGCCACTGGGAATCAAGGCCGCCAGCGTACATGTCAAAGTTGCCCACATATCGGGGTAAGCGGACGGCTTAGACCTCTCTGGACGTTTTGAAAATTTTGAGTTTTGGATTCTACGTCGGCTCAAGGCCGCCGGCGTAGAATGAAGGCAGTCGGCGTACCCTGGTACACTGCCAGCGTTGGCAGTGTTGATTTTTAGAGTATCGAACACCGGCCCAAAGCCGGCGGCTTTGGCTGCCGGAGTATCCCCTGTGCTTTTGAATTTTAAAAACTTTTTTCAAAATTTTTCGAAGTTTGACATATGATCAATTAAGTATTTGTTAAGCGATCTAGGGTATATTAGGACGTTTAAATGCTTTATTATGACCTTTATTAATTTATTTGGATTTCTTTGATATATTTATCTTTTATATTAGTTAATTAGTACTTAGGCTAAATGTGAAATTTAATATTGATTTAAACAGCGATAGATCCTCGCCCAGTCAACCTTGTTAATTCTCGAGCTATATCAGGTACGCAGTAACTTGCCTGTCTCTTTGCTAGGGTAGGCATCAAAATTAAGCTACCTTAATTAAGAAAATCCAATTGATATATGAGTGTTGATTGTCGTTGTTGCCGTTGAATCTGGTTCGGAGAGCGGCACCCTACTCAGATTGAGGGCAGGGTACTTTCTCGTTAATGGATAGAATTGTCTAGGAGATATGAGTATCTGAGCTGCTCATATCAACCCCCTGAGCATCGTGATGCGTTACACAGGATCCCTTAGTATTACGGGCTACGCCGGAAGGTGGGGCTGCCTAGTCTGTATGAATAGTAGGGACCACTCAGGGAGGCGGACGTAATACTAGATCCTTGTTGTCCGGAGTTTGAATACTCCCGTGTTGTCTTACTAACTAAATACTTATTAACGAACAAGTGATTGTTGCATAGTGCATTTAGCCTAAGAATGTGTGGTCCACTTCGCATTTTGTATTCGTTACTTGTATACTGGGCCTTTGGCTCATATTTTATCTATTTCAGGTGATGATTCCGATGAGTTCTATACGAGTATGGGGTACGGAACCGACTTTGAAGATTTTCTTGATGGGTTGGAGGATTAGAGATGACCATGGACTCAATGGACCCTATGAATGTAATAGATTAGATGAAATTCTTTTTGGTTAATGGTGTAAATATAGTGTTAGTTGTGTTGTGTTTTGAGGATTTTGGTTAAGGCTTGTAAGAGGCCTTTGGATGTAATATATATGTTAGTATGTAGCTATTAGAAGTTGGGTTGTTTTCCTTGCCAAAATGTGTTGTAGTATAGCTTTGCTTAAGTTTTAAAAAAAAAAAATTTATTTATGTCTTCCATTGTATGATATATTCATGGAATTAGATAATCAATTACTCAAACAATTCCTTTAGACAACCTTACATATAATCTTAGGGATTATATGTGGTTGGGGAACCATTATCTCCTATTTCATATAATCCATATTCTAATAATATTTTTGTAATATATTTTAAAAACATAAATATTAATTTCCTTTGCCTCAAGTTTTCTATCATCTTTTTATCATGTGGAATTTTTATTGTTAAATGGACAGAACAACCCACCAAAATGACTCTAATCTAATCCATAACTATCCTAAAAGTAATAACGTTTTCCATCTGGAAAGAAGACAGGCTGCAGATGATATTTTCACAAGAAAAGGTTGAAAAGCTATGGAAAAGAATTAAGATGCCATTATGTACGATTTATTATTGATTTTATCTTATTTTGAATATATATATATATATATATATAACCTACAAAATCTTTGCACACATACATATAATTAAATAATAACATAAATAATTTTCCAACATATATAAACATATTTAAAATTATTATAATTAATAATATGTATAACATATATAATTGTAGATATATTTAACATATCATCTATGTTATTATAATGTTATGACACTCCGAACCAGTCGGGAGTGTTATTCCAACATCTGCGCTTCCCTAATCCCTAGTCAGCCGGCACTAGAATAGAATGACTCGAAATAGAACACTTCAAACCTTGTTCTATCTTTATTTCCTGTTTAACATGTAGTTTTTTCAGGATGCCAAGATGCATGGCTTTCCCACTAAGTTTTAATATAAGACACATAAAAGTTTTTATATCAAGAGCATAGAAAAAGGATGATTACGACGGAAAAAAATACAGTTAAGATCATTAGTAAATTTTAAGATAAAGGATGTGGATCTAGTACTTAAAAAATCATCAAAACAACAACCAAAAAATTCATATTACCAAAAATAAAATTACAAAAAAAAAAGTCCCAAAATCTCATCAATATTTGCCATACAAATCTATAGTCGACTCATTCTTGCAGCTAGGATGGTAACAAAAATCATCTTTTAGGTCCTAAATTAAATGGTTCGAAGTCTGCATTGTAAAAGAAACTATTCTCAACCCTAACATAGTTGGTCTTCATCACCATCCTCGTACTAAAATTTGAAAAGTCATAAATTCAACATTATATGGCCTCCCCATGAGTGCAATATTGTTGTTGTATAGTGCCAAAGGATGTAAATCGCTCTCCTTCTTCAGACTTGATTCAACTTGCATTGTTTTCTCCATTCTCCAAATATTCCTCCCTTCCATGATCCATAAATCCATTGTTTTTGCATCATTGCTTGTATATACAATTCGCAATTTCCCTTTGTGATTTACTAGGAACTTAGGATTGTAAAAATTTCAAATCATCATCTGATAATGATTGTGGCAGGTGGATTAATCTCCACTCTTCCTTGTACATGTCGAATGCAAATATCCATTCAAATGGTGATACCAAACAATAAATCGTCCCATAAACTATTACTGTATCGTCATTATCACTAAAAACTCATGAATCTTGTGGCAGTTTTATGTCATCTAACTGCTTCCACTTCCAATCCTTATAATAAAAAACCTCACATGTGTAAAACATATATCCACGCGATTTGTTCTTTCCGCTTGAAACCCTAACTATTTTGTAATGTAAAGGGCTGTTCCTCATCGCCACCAAGCAAATTTTAGTCGTGAAAAGACGTGTCTTAGGATTTGGAATCATCATCCACCCTTTGGTGGTAGGCTTGCATACATAGTATTGAGGGATATTTGGTTTATGATCTCCAAACTCTTTTTTACATAGCAAAATACCCTCATGACATGCAAGAATTTTTACCAAACCAGCATAAGGTAAAAAACTAAGGACAGATCAAAACTATTAGGATTTTCATTACCATGCAAACTAGGTTTATGGATTGGCACAAAAAGCGATGAGTGTTTCCAGTTGATCGTCCCTTGAATAAAGTAAACTTGAGCAAATCTCGCCCTCTGAGGATGGAGAAACATGAACATTGGCTCATAAGTTAGTAGATTCCATTCCTTGTTCATGAGTCTGATCTTTGCAAGATCTTGGAGAGGGATCTGAGTTATGATCTCAAGAAATAAATCTGAAGTGAGTTCATCATAATTGGCCATTGTAGTAAGGAAGAGAGATTAAGGACTGACTATGGATTATTGTGTTTTGTGGTTTTAATAATTACTACTTACAATTATATATATAAATATATATTAAAAGTAAGATATTTGACATTGAATTAAATTAGGGAAGGTTGATTATGTTTGTGATTTGTTATTGATGGTCAAAGAAAGAAAGTATCTAAAAAGATTTGCCTACTCTCACAAAGCCTGATAATGATTATCTTGTTCTATGATATATATCAAAAAGATAATAAATATAAGATTCTACGTTTAAAAAGATTAGATTCCAAAACAATGATAAAATGTTAAAATGTTCTCATTATGTTATATTATACAATTGGTGAACCATTATATACTAGCAAAGGACACGCTCGCACTGCATGTGAAAGCATCAAATGCATTAAATATTATGGCATGTTTGATACACAAGAATGAGTCGAAGTGGAATCTTGATTCCAACTTCCTTTCCCTTTCCTAGTGTCTGGAAGCACTTTTAGAAGTCGGATTCGCAATTCCGACTTTGCAGGGGAATTTGATTCTACCTTTGAAAACAAAGAATGGCGATTCCATTTCACTTTTATTAATTATATGAATATAATTACTTTTTTATCCTATCATGTATTAATATCTTACATTTATCACTAAGGGCATTCCCGACAATTACACTTTTGGCTATTCCATTCCATGTAATCTTCTAAACATAAAAATGGATTTGCCATTCCCAAACTCATTCCATTCTAATCCATTCAATTCCAACCCAATTCATTTCATTTCAAATCATTCTTGCGTAACAAATGTGACATTAGTTGTATAAGAAATACACAATTAATAAAATGTAAGAGCAAAATGGAAGCACAAATATTAAAAAAAAAATTAGAATAATAGTTAGAAAATATCCACAATAGAAAATTGAGTAATAAGTAATTTTAAGAGTGGTAAAGGTTGTGGATACCCACCATTTCTTCTTACTTAAATAGTATAGATAAAGATAAACAGTGCAAAATTAAATGTTAAAAACTCTTTCAACATTTGATAAAAGGGACCCAGTATAGATAAAAGATGATATAGTTAAGAAGGGGATGCGGTGAAATGAAAGACAATAGAAATTGTAAACGAGAGCATTTATTTTTTGTTTTTATTCTTTGGTTAAGATGTGAAACGCTGCAAGGAACGGCAAAATGAAAGGACAATCAAAATAATTATGATTTATGAAGGAGCCGGAGGAGATGCTACCTTTTGTTTTTGTTTTTCCCTTGAGATGTCAAAGGTTGTAAGGAAAGTGAAAATTTGTAATAAATGTTTTTTCATTGAAAAGTCAAGAAAACGTTTCCCGAAATTATTGGTTTAAAAAATGCAAATTGAAAACAATTAATTTCAGTAATAATGTCTATAAAGGGAATCATTTAAGGAAAAAAAAAGTAATGCTTATTTATAAGGTGCAATATTCTTTTGTAAAAAAAGTATGGAAACTAATAATATTTATAAATAGGAACAGTATTATTTATAAAAGGTTACTAAAAACATCTACTAAAAAGGTATTATTCTAACTAAATTATCTTGAGAAAATACAGATTAGCAACGCAAGGGAAATTTTAATATAATATAATAAAAAGAAGCCACATCTTTAGTGTATAATTTTTTACACCAATAAACTAGTATTCATACCTTTTGTTTTTGTTTTTCCTTGTGATGTGAAAGGCTGTAAGGAAAGTGAAAATTTGTAATAAATGTTTTTCCATTGAAAAGTCAAAAAAAACGTTTTCCGAAATTATTGGTTTAAAAAATGCAAGTTGAAAACAATTAATTTCACTAATAATTTTTATAAAGGGAATCATTTAAGGGGGAAAAAAAAGTAATACCTATTTATAAGGTGCAATATTCTTTTGAAAAAAGTATGAAACCGATAATATTTATAGATAGGGACAGTATTATGTATAAAAGGTTACCGAAAACATCTACTAAATAGGTATTATTCCATTAAAATTATCTTGAAAAAATACAGATTAGCAACGCATGGGAAATTATACAATATAATATAATAAAAGAAGCCACATCTTTAGATAGTTTTATTTATTTATTTTGGAAAACAAAAAAGCCGCTAAATAGAGGATCCAGCTTAAATAATATAATATGTATATATATATATATATATTGACTAGTGTATGATGCACCTGCACTGCGTGTGTAGGAAAAAAATGAGGAAGAGTTATTTTTAGAGAAAATAAAAATGCAAAAAAGAAAGTAGAGAGAGAGAGAGAGAGTAACTACGATACTTTAGCGTATAATTTTTTGACACTAATAAACCAGTATTCGTTTAATATTAATAGAATAGATATAGATATAAATATATAAAATAGATATATATAGATATAGATATAGATATATATACATAGATTAAATAAATAGATATTGTTATAAATGAATCACGGCTTTTATTCCCGGTTGATAAGGCGAAGAAAAATTAATAAGCAACAATTAGAAAAAATAATATTAAACTCATAAAATGTTTTTCTACTTTTTCAAATTGCTTTTTGACTTCCAATCTCTTTATTTGCTCATTCAATAAATATATATGTGTATATTTTCTTCAACTAATTAATAGATTAAACTCATGCTCCTTCCAGAAAACATTGAACTTATTCTGAAGCTTCATGCAAAATTATAGCTTTTCAATTTAAATTTTAAAAATGTTATCTTTTCGGTGAATTATATTTATTTCCTTTTTTTTTAATTGATTTTTCAAACTTTTACTCCTCCCATACCTTTTCAGGTCCAACTTTATGTTGTTTGAGGATATATAACCTTTACCTGTAGTAACTTTTTCAGTTTCAATTTTAAACTGAGAGCATTCACGACAAGTTGTTACTTCACATGCCAATAGGTATTACTCAACAGTTACGTTGCTACATGATGAAAACCTAAAAACGAGAAAAATAAAAAAAACCAAAAAAAATCAATTTATATTATATAATTTTCCAAACTTTTCTCCAAATCACATCTTTTCATTATAAGTTATGACTAATAGCACCTATTGGGGAAACTTATAAATTTCTTTACTATTTCTTTTTTTTTCTTTTTTTTTTTCAAGTCGTGTCTTTTAACGTAACTTGTAACTAATAGCACTTACTGAAAAAACTTATCAATTTTTTTTACTATTTCGTTCTTCTTTTTCTTTTCTTTTCTTTTTTTAACAAATTCCATAATCCTATTTGGTATATATTTAAAGTAGACAAGCTACGGTCTATTTCATATATACTTTTCATATTTTAATATATCAAGAGGTTTACTATTTCAATTTTTCTTCTTTTTTTTTTTTTTTTTTTTTGCTTTTATTGAATTTAATGGTCATATTTTTGTTCTTTTATCTTTTCGTCGTATATTATAGCTAATCACACCTATAGGAAAAACTTACCAATTTCTATTTTTGTTTTAATGATTTCATTAATCCTGTTTATTTATAGTAAATATATAATTTCGGAAGCTTTTCTCCAAGTCGATTTTTTTATTACAAGTTATGACTAATGGCACCATTGGGGAAACTTATAAATTTCTTTATTATTTCTTTCTTTTTTTTTTTTTTTTTTCCAAGTCATGTCTTTTCAATGTAACTTATAGCTAATAGCAACTATTGGAAAAACTTATTAATTTTTTTTACTTTTTCGTTCTTATTTTTCTTTCCTTTTTTCTTAACAAATTCCATAATCCTATTTGGTATATATTTAAAGTAGACAAGCCATGGTCTATTTCATATATACGTTTTATATTTAACTAGCAGTCAGCGCACCCACAATGCGTGTGCTAAGAAAAAGAATAAACATTATATTGAAATGTATAATGAATTATTTTTTTAATAATAAAAAAATAAAAAATCAAACTTTTGAAAGAGGAAAAAAAATATGAAACAGTATAGGCCACTAAAAAAGAAGGAATGCATCGGAGATTGTTTGGCAGTTTAATCCGTATTTTATTATACTATGTCTATTAATATATCGATTGGTTCGTGACGCTTAATATTGCAGGTTTTTTATTATTTGCATCACCCTGGGCTCAATCATGCAAACGTAATATAATTTTATACTATCATTAATTAGGTATTACATTAATCGAAACAATGGATAATATCATGTGTTACAATCATATGCATAAACTGTTATTTAACAACAAAATATTGAAATACAGAAAACCCATGAATATCCATATACATGCATGGTAGTAAGCAAAGTTAATAGAACACGATTTGAAGTTTACGTCATGTGTTTTGAAACAATTTTGTGAAACTGCATAAAATCCACTTTGCCAGCAAATGAACAACGTTGCAATGACAATGGAATATGCATTCATGTACAACACTTCGAACCCACTCCAAAAGCATACATTCCTGCACTCAATCTTTGTCTAAGATTGGTGAACTATGAACTTTAAACTGGATTACTGCAGTTGAAGTCAGTTTATTAGGTTGATTAGTTGTTTTCAAGAACAACTCCCTGTAGGTAGGAAGGATGAAAGATCATAAGAGAGAAATAGGAAACTGATTTTGGAAAATTGATAGTAGGGGGGAAGGATGAAAGCTCATAAGAGAGAAATAGGAAACTTATTTTGGAAAATCGATAGTGCATGAAACGTATGATATGCAATTGTAATATGGACATAGATAACCACTACTATGTTGGTTTGATGGCTGTAAGATTGACGAACTATGAACTTTAAACCGGAGTACAGCAGTTGAAGTCAGTTTATTAGGTTTATTAGTTGTTTTCAAGAACAACTCCCAGTAGGTAGGAAGGATGAAAGATCATAAGAGAGAAATAGGAAACTGATTTTGGAAAATTGATAGTGGGGGGGAAGGATGAAAGATCATCTATTAATATTAAAGGAAAATTGCATAATTCATGTCAAAAAATATTAGCCAATCTTTTGATGATTACTCTTTCATTCTTCCCACTTTTCTCTTTCTCTCTCTTCTCCTTTCTCTGGATTAAAAATCTTCTCATTTTCTACAATTTTTTTATAACTGCTCTCGCTTTTTCTTTATTATTTTTTTTTTTGTACATACAACGCGGGTGCGTCGTATGCTAGAAAGAGAGAAATAGGAAATTGATTTTGGAAAATTGATAGCGCGTGAAACGTATGAGATGCGGTTGTAATATGGACATAGTGTCACGACTCTAATATGGGGGCCTAACAGGATTTATCTAAAGCTATCATATCACGTGTGCACCCGTAACATGAGAGCCGTCTTGTATGTCAGAGTATACAAGGCTCTATTTATTTATAAAAGTTTATTATACAAATGATATAATATATTACAGTATTTTAACTATGGGATCTGATTTTCCAATTTCCACCAACATCGCAGAGAATCGGTATCCCACCAAATAGTGAAATTGGGTTTCCAAACTACAACAAAATTCAGATTCATCCAATTTACATTCTAAGTTTCCATATCCTATATTTCTATCTTCAATAGAGTTTGTTGGAGAAGCTCTCTTCACACATTCCTAGCCCAATCCCAGCTAGTAATAGTCCGGCACAAAAACTTTTGGGGGGTGAGCGAACCACGGGCTCAGTGAATAACCAGACTTATCACAACAAGCAAGTTATTATCAATCATATGTAATGCATCAATCAAACATATGAACAATTACAAGCTTGGACAAACCGGAATCCAAACAGGATGGAGATTTACGCCCTCTCATCGGGGTTGAAGGAACCAATCCCTGAATCACCTACCTAGGAGAAACTAAGTACACAGGAAACCATAATCCTCACAATTATTATCTCTTTATGTTAATGATGTTTTAAACACTCAATTCCTGTTTTGTACCTTAGAAACTCCACTAAGTGTTAGACATTTCACAGCGATACCATGGGCGGCGGCCTTCGTTACCAGTTAGTTCCCATGGAACCGACAGAACAAAGGTAAGCTTGCGTAGAACTACTAGCCCTCAGCCTAGAAAAACCAAGAATTACCAGAGAACCGAAATTCTAACACGTAGTAGGCATTCGTAAAAACATAATGCAGTTAATGCAAATTGTGCAATTCATGTCCGTTTCACTTATAGTACCGATAGTTGTTAATCAAGTTTAAAGCGATCATACAATTTACAAACAATCATCAACATATTTCATACAATATTTATCATACAATAGGATTATCGCTTGTATTATGATAATTTGCCATTCAATCATACACCACGCATCATGCTGTATCCCAATCCCGCATGCACATCAATTGAATATATATATAATATATATTATTCCAAATGCAACTATATTACAAGCACAAACAATGTAACAAGTCTAAGTTACTCACCTGGGGTCCTCGCTAAGTTGTTGTATAAGCTATTGATAATCCAGAAAGTGATCTATTTTCCTATGAAAGGAAATAATAGAGATTTATTATTGGACTATTTCTGTAAGAGAAGTCTTTCTATAATTTAAAGGCGTTGATCTCTATCGTTGGGTATTAGGCTAAGACCGTCATATTAATTACTGTATTGTTAAATAATTTAATTGAATCCTTATAGGTCCCTAACTATTCTGTATCGGCATTTGGTATAGTTTTTATTAATTGCTATTTATATTTTTATTTAGGGGTTTATCTTTTCTTAAGTTCTACTGCTTTTAATAGAAGATTTTTATTTATTGATTCTTTGCCCGTCAACCTTATCTATCTTTCAAATTGGTATTTTTATTTATTTAAGGGTATGTTAGTATCTATTATCTTTCAAAAGTTATAAAAATCGTATGTAGATATATCAAATTTCTATTATACTTCAGTTCATTCTTATTACAAAATAAGCTAAGTTTAATACTACAATATTATTAGTAATATTAGTTTGGAAACCTTAATATTAAGATTAGTATTAAATTCAGGTATAATAATAATCATCATCTTCATACTATTAGTAATTAATAGTACTAATGAAAAAAATAATAAATAATAGTATAGATGATAATATGAATACAGTAGCATTAACATGAAAATAACAGTATTAATAATCATTCATAACTCTTAATGAAAATATCATCAACATTGAATAATATACTCAGTAGTAATATTTATAGCAATAATTATAATCATACTTATAGGAATAACAGTAAAATTGATGTTGATTTATTAAGAGTGTAAACTAAATGATTTTCTAGTTGGTGACTTCTTATTCGTTTTAAATCCAATTTCGTTGTATAAATAGTCGATTTGATAGTACCGAAGAGTACTTTCTAGTAGTGAAATTATTTTTCAAGAAAAGAGATTTGTACAATTTTTAAATTTATGAAACACATGCATAGATTTCAGTGAATTCTAACAATTGTAATCAAAACGTGTTTTAATCATATCTAACTCGTTTCTAATCCGTTTTTGATGAATAAATAATTGTTTTCATAGTATTTTCCGAGTACAATCCATTGATAAGGTCGTTTTTGGTTTATAACAAATATATCAATACAGTTTTATTTGACCTTTCGAACATTTTTCTTTATTTGATTTCTTTTGGTTCCTAGTTTCCTAAAGTTTAGAATCCTAACTTTCAAGTTGATGCTTCTGTAATCCTAAATAATTATGTATCATCCTTTGTTCAACCATATAACTTAAAACCATCATCTAATCCTCTTATCTATTTCTTTAGTTCACTCATAATTTGTAAAATTATTAATATGTATAATTTCTATGAGTTGTTCATTATATTTTTCTTGTAATGTAAAAGCTCCTAATCATGCTTTTGAAGCTTGTTTTATCAAGTTTTATGTTCATATAAAGTCCTAAGGGCATTAGATATGAATTAAAACTATCTTAGATGAAATTTGAGTCTTGTTTTGCCTACTCCATTTCAAAATCCGAATTTACTATTGCCATCTTTATAATATTTCCAAGTTGTTGTCTTTCTTTGCCAACAATATCTAAACATTTTTAACATATCAACCATCCATCCACTTGAATTCATCCATGGATTAGCAAATTCTTTCAACTACATAACCTTTCTTCAATACTAAACAATTCATTCTAAAGTCTATACATAACTATAACAAAGATTAGATTGATAGTTTAGAACTTACCTTGGCTTGGAATGGAAAAAGGATTTTCATCTCCCTTTCTAAGCAATAATCAAACCTAGATCAAAGATTAGATGATGAGTTCCAAACTACTTTAGAGGTTAACAACCTTAGCTATAAAGAAAGTTACTAATTCTAGTAAACATTCTTACCTTGTTAAGCTAAGTTCCCACTTGAATCTTATGATAACCAAAACTTTTAAGTTGGTTTTTAGAAGTTGTTGGAGAGGAGAAATTGATGTTATCAGTGTGTTTGTTGTATAGGTAGAATATGGAAAATAAGCTTGGGGGTTTATATTGGTTTTACTAAAGTTTTCTAAACTTTCTAAGTGGAATGTTGCAAAGGAAAAGAGAAATACAAGAGCTGGACGCACTTCCTCTTGTGGCTATATTTTCGAGGTGATATTGTGGGATTTAGGAGCTCAATTTGTATCTAACTTAAGCTTATATACATATACTAAGTCTAAGCTAAGTTTTGGAGGCTAAGGAAGGTGTTTTGGGTTTGAAAAATGCAATTTTCTGCTGTTGTTTTCTCGGATGGAATTTCATGCGAATTTGAGGTTGAATTTTTGATGAATTTGTATGAAATTTGTGGCTAATTTCAAGGGGAATTAAATGTGCTTGTTTGGTAGTTAATTAAGGTGGTTTATGTGTGTAAAATAGGGGCTCAAATTGCAAGAGAAATCGGGTCAAAATCGAATCAAAATCTGAGGTTGAAATTGGTGCTTTGCTGCAGTTTCCCTGGTTGTATTCCTTCTGTTGTAGCTGCTGTCTAGTGAATTCTCTAGGCCAATTAGAGCTGTGTTTGACTTTTATTTGGGTTGGATTCCTTCTTCATTTAATGAATATCTTAGCTGTTATTTTGTGGTTGGTTTGGATGTTATTTTCTTGTTGAAATTATGTGTTTAAGTTAGACAAATGGGATGTGAATGCTGCAGTGTTTTTGTTTGAATTTCCTCCACTGCAACTGCTGTTTGGTGAACTTTTCAAGTCAACTAAACTTGTTTTGGTTGTATTCTTGAATTCAAATTCTTAACATTAAATTTTGATCACATGTGGAGCTTTTGGATTAGATGAAATGTCATTTTCTTGTTGGAATTTTGTGTTTAAGTGGGCTCAAGTGTTGGACAAGAACTTCCTGCTGCAGCTGGAATTCCTCTGCCTCCAACGTGTCTTATATTTCAAATGTGGAGACTTGTTTGTTTCTGCTTTGAATTTGGTTTGGTGGACGTGGTTGGATTTGCAGCAGTTGAGAAGTCCAAATGCTGATGCTGCTGCTATGCTGAACGTGGATGCTGCTGCTCTGTTTTCCTCCATGCTTTCTGTTCGTGAAACATGTGCCAGCAGCTTGCTCGTGCTGTGGCTGGGAGGAGAATTCTGCTCGACCAAACTGTCCTTTGAAGCGCGTGGGGTGTCTTCCCTTTTGTGTGGACAATTCTTCTGTCCGTGCTCATTCTCTACAGTGCGTGGAGAAGTTGTGCCGACCGAGTCCTCCGTTCCACTAAGAATTTTCAGCATGAAATTCAATTCCAACGTGATGCATGGACTTCGGCTTAGAATTGCTGTCCTCTGCTCGGTCAATTTCTGTTGGCAGCACGTAGAGGCCTCCTGCTCGGTGAGCTGCTGCACAACGAAACAAACTCACCGACCTTCTTGCTGCTTCTTTGTGCGTGGAGTGGAGCTACAGCGGGTGGAAAATTTCTATTCGTGTCTTCTGTTCCAGTCTTGAAATTCTGCTTGGTGCGTGGGGTAATAAGCTGCAACGTCAGATAGTACTCGTGGAACCATGTAAATCCCCGAAATTTTTGGATCCGAATTATAGTTCAAACCCTAATCGGAAGTCAACGGATTTCCAGAGTCAACCAAACCCTAGTTTACCGTAACCGCTTAAGTCCGGCATTGCCGTTTTCTCAAGCCCTAGAAAACGAAGTTGGAAATTAGTTGAATAGTTCGTAATAACCATAGGTTTTATAAAAGTTTCAGTTTCGCGAAATTCGGATGTCCTTCGAACCCGAACGGACACAGTTCTCAAAAAACGTGTCCGGAGGCCCGGAATAGTAAAAATATTCCGAATATACCGTTAGACTCGTAAAAATATATTTTCCAAAAATATCAATTTCGTAATTTTTCGGTAACTAAAAATATCAGATATCGCTTTTATACTCGTATTTTCTTACTACCGGTATTAAATTGTCATGTCTACTTTTACATTACACTATTTTCTACTATTCTATACTATTATCATCTACTTTTTCTTACAACCTATTCTTACAACCTATACACCTATTTCTTACACATTTTCATTTCCAATACAATTTCACATCTTTCATTTCTTACTTTTAATTAATCAAAAGACAAAAAATTAATTTTTCCCCTCTTACAAGCCTAAGTAGCGCCGGCCCCCCCCCCCCCCCCCTTGATGCCTCAAAATTATTTTATTTTCTTTTTTTATTAACACAAATTATCTCCCACATTTTCCTATAAATACCCCCTCATACCTTCACTTCTTTCACCATTCTATACTAAAGTTACTCTCTCAAAATCTCTCTCAAATTCTTCAAGAGTTCTTGCAAGAAGTTCTTTAGTTTAGCTTCTTTAGGTAAGAATTTCTCAAGAATTCTTCATGTTCATTACTTAGTATGAGTTTAGTGTATGTTTTCTAAAACATGAAGGTTAAAAAAGCAAACATTAGATTCATACTTTGTTTTTGTTCATAACATCAATTTTTTATGTTCCTTTATGTTTTCTATATTTCCCTTATGTTATTATATCTAATATATCTATATAGCTATATATACTATTAGAGCATATAAGCTCATAGTCTTGCATTTATTTACCTTTAATGCAATTTATTTAATTTTTCAGTTGATTTTAAGACTAGTCATTCTAGTTTAGACTTGTCCTCATCAAGTTAAAACAATTTCTCATTCTTTTCTTTTTCAGGACTAGTCTTTTCTTAGTCCGGTGGTACCTTGATGAAGCTAAGTTCTAATACTTGATTTACTTATTATTTACTTAAGCTTTCAAGTTTTTTTTACATTTCTAAAGCTTATGATTCATATTCATGCATGAACATAAGTATTTGTCTCAACCAAAAATAAATGAGAAGTGTTTTCTTGATTAAAGATTCTTTTTAAAATAAATAAATGGAAAATGGATTTCTTAAAAACCCATGAACATGTATGGTAATGATTTTTCTTACATAAACAAAAGGTTTTATGAAACATTATCTTTTATCAAGAAGTAGAAATTCTTTTGAAACATTACAAGAAATAAAAATGTCATTTTGCTACTTTTGAAATCCAAGTTTAGAAAAAAACACACTTTAGGAAATTAAAGTAATTTCAAGAAATTTCATTTTGAAATAGTTATTATTAATGAGAGATCTTTCAAAGTAAAATAGAATCTCAAGTTCAAAGTCTTTTAAAAACCTTATTTAAGTTGAGATAACTTCATTTACTTCATACATTTGTTATGAGCCATTACAAATATATATATACATATACCTTTCAAAAGTTTACAAAATAATTGAAATGTTATCTTTTCAAAATGAGCTTTGTTTACAAGAAGGAAAACAAGTGTTTACAAATTCGTGGAAAATCTGATCGCTACCTTTTCAGGACCCAAACGACTTAGTTTTATGGAAATAAGCTTAGAAATGAGTAGATCTTTTCGAGTAGGTAGAAAACGATATATTATACGCGAAATTCCGAGTTAAAATGAGCAAGTTATGCCATTTTAAGTTGGAATTTCCCTTTCTACGATTTTACTACGATTTTTAAGAAAAGATTAGAATTTTCAAGGATAGAATTTCATGAAATACTCATTTTGGGTATTCTTCTTGAATTAGATAATCACGAGGAGGATTGTTCGTATCCCGAGGATTACTACGATTAAGTGGAATTTCGGAACGACTCATGCAATTCAAGAACGGTGTCGTCATGGCCGAGTGAGTTATTTCCCCGTTATTTTTCATACTCTTGATTGTGCTTGTAAAATTAGTTGCACTAGAATTTAAGAAAAATAAAACGGAAGTGTATGATAATATGTTGAAAGAATACTAAGTATATCGAAACTCGATTTGTTTGTAATAAAGATTGTATGTGCATTAATATCTTGAAGTGTTTGAAATTGGTTGATCACTTGAAAGAAGTTAAATGTAACTACTAGACTGTAATTAAAAAAAATTATTCATTCACTTCATATGTTGAGTCACATTGCATTCGCTACTATACAATTGGTGGGAAAGTGTATAATGTGGTGGTAGACATAACCGGTATATCATGTAAGTGGCGAGTAGGAGCGGTAAGAACTACAAAATTGGTGGCTAGTAGGAGCCTGTAATAACTACAAGTTTTTGATGGCGTATAGGAGCCGGTAAGATCTATAAAGTGTTTTAAAGTTGGGGCTGTAATTGGCTGAATCCCCAACCCCCGAATGAAGGGCGTAAATTCATTCATATGATTCCCGGAAAGTCATATGTCTTGTATGCTCACGTGGGTGTTGCATTTCATATGTTTGAATAATAAACTTGATTGATAATTTACTTCGAGTATGATTTTGGGATCTACTCACTAGTAATAAGCTTAACCCTTAGATGTTTGTATTCTCAGAAAACCTATTTTGTTGCCGAGGTCTTCCAGTATCCGTATGTTTTATGTTGAAGCTTTTGGAGGAAATCTACTCGAAGATTAGATTAGAATTCCCTTGAAATCTTTGATGTGTATTTTGGATGTTTTGAAGTTTATCTCGATCCTTGGAATTAGCGGGGGTATGTAAGAAATTATGTAACAGACCTTTAGTTATTTATGATATGATATACTTTATATCTGGATTCTTGTATGTTTATCTTTACTTGCTTAAACTATGCTTCCTAAAAGCGTCTCCTATTACCGTGTTAGAGCGCTTACATATAATACTAAGGCTTTCGTATGACTAAGGTAGCCATTCTTAAGCCTTGATATTTATGGCGGACTGCCACGTTTAGGGTACCCTTCGGGGCGTGACAAACCACATGCAGCGCCTGAAGACATTCTGTCCGTGTCTTGTTCCACGTGCTTCCGAATTTGCTGCCTCCACAATATTTTTTTTTGTGCTGAGCGTGGAGCAATCCTTTTTCCTACATCGGTCCTCTGTTCCAGCTGTTTCCAATTCCAGCGGTGGTCCAATTCTAGCAATTATCTTTTCCTTTCTTTTATTTATTTGGTTTATCAATTACTAAACTAGTTCATCAAATATTTGTTTGTAAGGTTTTAACAAATATTAGTTTGTAAAGTATGTTCATACTAGTTAAATAAAAATTTATCGAAATAGAATTTAAAAAAAATTATAGATTGTTTGTATAAACAAGTTTTTAATTTAAAGTTGACACAATTAATTATTTTTAGTATTTTAACTTACACCATTAAATTTTTCCAATCCTATAAATCAAATTAAGAACTAAGTCTTTGATGAATTCAAAATTCCTTACCAAGTATGACAGTAGGTTCATAAATCTTTATTTGAGATCCATGCTTGTAATTACTGATCTTTTAGTATCTATTATGTATCGATAATCTTAGTAAATCTTCTTTAAATTATTGTTTTATACCGATAAGCCCTATTATTAAACTGTGTCTTATCGGTTTTGAAATTTGGAGTTACTTCCAATTACGTCGTGAATTATTAGTTCAAGATACGAAATCTCGTTTTTGGTATCTGTTAAGGTCAAGGAAATTTTTATTCGGGTTTTTCAAACTAGGGATGAGTTTATTATAATTCATAGATCTATTCTAAGATTTTTGTTGAATCATATATTTGATATTAGTTTCACATTTGCCAATTTGTTCATTTTCTAGTTGTGAAAATTATTAAAGGTTACGTTGGGAATTCGGGATTTTAATTTATAAAATCTCTAAATCTTTTAATTAGAATATTAGTGTAATTTAAATATTCATTTAAGATCTAGATTCTTAGATATTGATCTATTTTACCGAATATTATATTTTACTGTATAGAATCTATTTATACTAATTTGTTGTTAGTAACCTATGTTTATGTAGGGCTACTCACTATTATTAATAGATAGCTTGAATGCTATTATTTCATTATTTAACAAGCGTATGATTATTTTCTAAGTATTGAACTTAAGGAAAAAGAATTTAGTAACTTTATATTAACGGTTGCTTTATCGTTGTTTTATATTATTTGATATCATAGAAGTTACAATTTTGTATTTCAAAATATTTTATTGGTAACGATTCTAATCTTTCTAATTACAACCAAATTCATTCATACTTTAACATTTTTAAATTGAGAAAAATTTGGAGTGATTTTTACTACTAGTTCTAATTATTCAATATAATTCTATATTGCATTTTTAGTATTTGTTAAAATCATTTTACGAAAAATTTGGGGGATTACACATAGATAACGGTTGATGGTTAAATATAGAGCAGTTATTATCCTTTAAGGATGGAGCGGTTATTAAATAGATAAAAAACTGCTCCTAAAATTGTACAATAAGAGAATTAAAATGATATGGACTAAAGTTTTATTTTTTGACACGAATCAATTACTTTTCACTTAATAATAATAGATATATGAAGAGGTTTACTATTTTAATTGTTTTTTTTTCTTTTTTTGATTTATCGAATTTACTAGTCATATTTTGTTCTTTTGTCTTTTTGTTGTAACTTATAGCTAATCACGCCTATTAGAAAAACTTATCAATTTCTATTTTTTTACTTGTTTTAATGATTTCATTAATCCTGTTTATTTACTATAAAATATTATATGATAAATCATATATATTGTTGCAGCAAGAATGTTGCATTACCAATGTCTTTACTATTTCATTCTTCTTTTTCTTTTCTTTTTTTTTTTTTAAACAAATTCCATAATCTTATTTAATATTATTTCAAGTAGACAAGCCATGGTCATTTTTGGGTATACATTTCATATTTTAATATATAAAAAAGTTTACTATTCCAATTCTTCTTTCCTATTTCTTTGTATGTTTTTATCAAATTTAGTAATCCTATCTTTATTTTTTTTAAATGAATTCGTTAATCCTGTCTATTTATAGTAGTTATATGATACATCATATATGCTATTGTAGCAAGAAGTGTAATCCCCTTAATTTTGCATAAGTAGATTAGAATAATTACCAAAAGTATAATATAGAATCATAAAGAACTATAATAAAAGTCGCAGAAATCACTCCTAATTTTTCATGATTTAAAATTATTATTATTAAACGTGAACAAATTTAATTATAATTAGAAAATTAGAATCACTACCAATAAAAATTTCGAAACACAAAATGAATAAATATTAATTACCATAAGGTAGTCAAACTAAAGAGCGATATAAAAATAATAAACGATGATAATAATAAAATCCTAATTTATTAAATATAAACACTATAATTAATAAAAATAAATTTAAGTTTAAATAGATATCTGATATATCTTTAAGCTCTAGGAAACTACAAATATGCTGGGAAAATGATAAATGAACTAAATACTAAATGTAATTATTTTAAGATAAATAAGATTGACAAATGAAGAAATAATAAAAATTCACTATCAATACAGACACTAGCGAAAGAGAAACTTAAATAAATTTAAAATAAATAAAACACCATAAATAAAATATAGATGTCAATTAAGATCAAGACAAGCAAAATGAAAATAAATAATAGATAGCGAATATCAATTACCTTAAGGTAGATATACTAAAAGACCACATAAATAGTAAAAGCGTAATAACAGAATTATCAAATACAACTCAAATATTTTATAATTTTAGGAAGACTTCTCTTATATAAATGTAAATTTAGCAACTTTACCAGATGTATATAATTTATATAAAGTTAAAGATCCTAACCAAATAACTAAAAATGTATTAGAATTGATAATGAGGACCTAAAAGAATACCATCAATACCATTATATAAATAATAGTATAGTAATAGATATATGTTATCTCATTTCATAAGAAAAATAGATCAATTCTTCGACTTTCAGTAGCATATTACAACAAATTAGCGAGAATAACAGGTGATTAACTTTGACTTTATCACATTGTTTGTGCTTGTAGTATAGCTACATTTGAAACAATATATTTAACCGATATGCATGTGGGATTGTGTAAGCCCCAATATTTTTTGATTATATAAGCAAACCCTAAAAACCGGAAGTCAACACGAAACCCTAAAGTTAACCTAGTTATATGATTAGTCTAGTGAATTTAGATCTGGTAATCCCGTGTTCTTTAACCCTAGAAAACGAAATCGAGATAATTGTGGAATATGGTTCGTAATAATATAGGAAAGCTTCAAAATATCATATTCGTAATTTTCAAGTGTCCTTCGGATCCAAACAAGATCAGTTTTCGAAAACCGTGCCCCGGAGCATCGGATAGTAAAAATATTCCGACAACACCAATAGATTCGTAAAAATATAAAGTTTTCAAAAATATCAGTTTTAGAATTTGTCGGTAACTAAAAATATCAGATATAGGCTGTTTACGCGTATTTTCTTTACTACCAGTATTTTAATTGTTTAGTCTACTATTCATAGTACTTCTCTACTATTCATTACTATTCACCTATTTCTACTTTTTCTTACACTCTATTCTTACACTCTACCATACCTATACCTTACAATTTACCTTCCCCATACAACTTTAATCACATCATACTTTACACATTACTTCTTTTATTACAAAACAAACAAAATAAATCAATTCTCCCCCCTACAACAAAGCAAACCGGCGCCCCTCTCTTCCCCATACATCTCATTTTATTTTATTTTTCATTTTATTTAATTACATCTAATTTCCAATCCAAAAATCTATAAATACCCCCTTCCTCTTTCAATCTTTCACGCAACACAATTCATACTAAAACTCTCACAAAATCACTCTTCCAAAATCTCTCTCAAGTTTCTTCTTTTCTTTAGAAAACCAAGTCCCACATAATACTACAACCCATTCTTTTCTTCTTCAACCAACACATGAACCTTAGGTAAAAATTTCTTCCATATAATCATCATGTTCGTATAACTTAACATGAGTTTAGTGTATGTTTCTTAGACTCATTGAGTTAAGGAAGCAACAATTTATTCATGTTTTGTTTTTGTTCATGTTCTATTCTTTCTTTATGTTATTATGTTGTTATTGTTATTATTATTTGTTCTAACCTAACCTATATAAAGTATTATGTATATTTTGTACATATATTTATTTAGAGCATATAAGCTCATTTGTTATTTATTTACTTTCAAGTTATGCAATTTATTTAATTTCATGCAATTATTAAGACTAGTCTTTCTAGTCTTAGGCTTGTCCATATCAAGTCAAAACAATTTTATTTTTTTGCTTTTCTGTTTCTTTTGAGGACTAGTCTATTCTTAGTCCCGAGATACCTTGATGAAGCTAAGGTTTCCAATACTTGACTTTATTTTTATGGTCTTATTTTATTTATCTTATTTATGTTGTTTTTATATTTCTCATAGTTATATATTCTCATTCATACATGAATATGTTGTTATTGTCTCAACCATAATGAAAATGCGTTTTCTTAAGTAATAAAAATGAACTCTCTTTAAATATAAATTTTGTCACATAGGAAATTACTTTCCTTATAGACTTGAAATTTTATCTTAAACAAATATTTTTCTAAAAGATAGATAAGTTAGCTCAAGTTTTAGTAATAATATGTGGATTTACCAAGAAATACATAAAGTAAAGTTATCACAAACTCTCTTTCAAACCAATAAAATAAAAAGTTTCTTTAAACTTAATTCCTTGTTTAAATAAAGGATTTCTTAAATTCAATTGTCGAAGTTTTCTACCAACACTTTAAGTCTAGATAAGTCTTTCAAAATTAACTTATAAGATAATTTCTTTTAAAGTGATCTAACTTTAGAAAAGCTATAGAATATATAACCATGAAGAATTTAGAAAGACTGTTTTTCAAAACATTAGAAATAAAGTAGTAGGAATTTAAAAAGATTAAAATTACTTTTATTTAAGAAATGGAGTTAAAAGAAGGAGATGCTCACTTATAGTAAAATAAGAAATTTTCTTAACAAAACTAATTTCTTTACAAGTCGTAAGCTTATCTCACTTTCAAAACATATTGTTTTACAAGATTATTGTTGAGACAGCACCATTAAATTCATGTATATGGTTTGAGTATATATATGTATATTTAAAGAATTTTTCAACCATACAATATATCTATATTTTTGTACAAAAGCTCTTGAATGAAGAAAAGTTTGAAAACTCTAGTTTTAAAAATTGGAAAATTCGTATCAAATCTATACTCTACTATTCCGAGACCCAAATAACTTCTTTTGATAAAAATAACCTTAGAAATAGAAAGATCTTTTCGAGTAGATAGAAATCAGTATATAATATGCGAAATTCCGAGTTAAAATGAGCAAGTTATGACCATTTTAAGTTGGAACTTCCATTTCATACGATTTTTTTTTTTTTTTTATGAATTCTCTAAGGTAGAATTATAGAATTTGAATAGATCTTGGATGAAATACACATGATGGGTATTTCTTTTGTTTAGGTGTCGAGGATCACGATCTTATCTTCTCCGAGGATTACTTCGACTCCTAGATCGCTATGAACGAGTGAGTTTCCTTTATGCTTATATTTGCGCATGTACTTGTAAAATATAGCACTAGATGTTAGGAAAAGATAAAATTGATATGCACGTGGATATCATGGGAACTATGTATGTGAATCGTTGTGTGTGATCAATGAATAATAAGTATATCGGAACCCGAGTTATGATTGATATAAATGTTTCCATGTATGTATTGTTATGTGCGCAAATATTGTTTGGTCACTTAAAATGATTTAATGTCATATTGAAATATCTATATAATAAATTGCTCACGCATATCACTTAGAATATCATTTCGAAGTTTTGCTACTACTCCTCAACGGGGGACTGGAAAGGTTAGCTGCCTAGCTACATCTTGAGGGTTAAGATATTCGGGGAATACGGTCTCAAGGTGTAGCCGAGCCGGATCGATCGCTTTGGGTATGGAAAGCCCGGGGACTAGTAGGACGGTTCGTTGGAACCCCATGATACGCGCAAACTTTAAGGAGGTCGTTCGGGGCTCAGTTCAAAGCATTCCCTAACCACCAATGGAGGGGTGAATCCATCATACATACGAAACCGGATAGTCATATGTAATGTTTGATCATATGATTGTTGCATTTCATATGCTTGAATTAATAAACTTGGTTGATTGCTTGTTATGAGTACTTTGCGTAAGGAATATCTCACTAAGCAAGTTATGCTTATACTCCTATAGACTTTTGATATTGCAGGATTATCTTTTGCACCCGATACCACCTTGATCCCCGGGTAGAATCCTTATTTTGGGAAGCTTTTGAAGGAATTTTGTTTTGAAGTCTAAGAGTAGATTTCTTCTAAAATCTTCTAGCTTTAGTTACTTAATATTAGAACCATGTTGTTATTATTGGGAGAATGCCCCTTAGAAGATGTAAGACTTTTTTTTTTTTTATGCGATATATTAAGTGATATTTTGTTGTTTTTTTTTCCGCTGCCAATATCTTAAAATGCATTACTTCACTAGTCTCCCTTTGATGTGAATGTACGCCTTGTACCGATATAGAAACTTTCGAGCGATTGAGGTAGTCATTCTTAAATTTTAATATTGTGTACATTGGGCTGTCACGTTCAGAGTACCCGTTGGGGCGTGATAGTTTAAGTTGGTATCAGAGCATCTACATTAGGGAAAGAAATAGTAAGTTTAGAAGTAGAAGTCTTACAGATAGAATAAGTTTAAGAGTTTTAGGAAAAATCTTAGAATTAGAGAAAGTGGGGATGTATAGGAAAACACCTGTTCTATGACCATACCGATGATATGTAGATGGCCCTAAAACTAGTTTATACCCTTAAGAAGAATAGGAGGATTTCCAAAACCATTTTAAGCGCTAAGAAAACACAACCTTCGTAAGTTGCAGCTAGTAAGAAAACAGAGTTAACTTGCTTTTTGATGAAACTAAAAGAAGAATATGTTTACATAAAAGGCTATACAATCAACCTTAGGTAACGTCAGAAACGAGTCTCGTAGACGTCATGAATGGATCGAAGGCAAGGATGTTCTTTCAAGAAACCGGAAGTGGGAAGAAGGCGAAACCAACCTTGGATTCCCTCAAATCTCAACAGAATGATCGAGAATTGAAGTAAGGAGCCACGATGAGAAGAAGACGTCGTGTTCACCCAAGACGTAACGCTTTAGTATTAAATCACAACTAATCAAAAGATGTAGTTAAGTGTTTAACAAATAAAAGTAACCTAATGATTTCTTAACAATTTAATTCCTTTATTTTGTTTTTATGGCATTTATATTATTTCTTTTAAGATGCATGATTTTGATTTCTTACCCTGTAATTTCTTTAAATTGTATTTAAATTTCTAAATTTCTTATTAAGCTCCTATTAATTCCTATTTTGCAAATCTATTTCCTTGAGTTATGTACCTTGATTTAAATTTTTGGTCTTTATAATTGAGATTTCCGTGATTTCCGTAAACGTTAGTATAGAGCGTAAATTAGAGACTAAAATCTAAACGATTAAACAGCCGTCCAAGAAGATGTAGGAATAGAGAACAAAGAGATTCTAACAACGTACCAGCTGAACGAGGAGTACCCCGTGTAACCAACCGGAAAATAACCCTACTCCTGCCCCGAACCAGCAAAATGACTTTGCAGCTGTCCTTGGACAAATGAACCAGTTGTTTGCTATTTTGATTCAATAATAAAATCAAAATATCCCAGCTCCTGCTCCACCTCAGAATGCTCCTGAAGCTACGGTAGAAGCACCCGACGAACAATTGCATGTCGCGCCATTTCCACCACCGCCACCACCAAGATCACACCAAAACTTGCTCGCCAATTTCATCAAAAGTAACACCTACTTTAATGGAACCTTTGGAAAACCAGCTGAAGCTAAAGACTGGTTGGCCCAAATCAAGAGATCGTTTGATGGTTATGAGGTACCCCACCACTTAAGAGTCAGTTTTGGGACATTCATGTTAAAGTTTAATGCCCGAATATGGTAGGAATTGAAGAAGCAAGAATTGCCTGCTCCAGTTACCTGGGATATGTTTCAAGAAGAGTTCTTAGAGAACTACTTTCCAGGGAGTCTCAGAGTCCGATACAGTGCTGATTTCCTGAATATTACTCAGAAAGGGAGAACCATCGAGCAATACGAAACTGAGTTCAGTCGCTTGTTACAGTATGCTCCTGAGTCCTATAAGCACAGCGAGGAGTTAAAGAGACAAGTTTTCTTGAATGGATTAGACGAGGACCTAAAGATTCGCTTGGTAGAATTTGATGTTAGAAGTTTTAAGGGGCTAGTGGAAAAGGCTCGAATTATAGAAGAAGCCAAAAAGATGAAAACAAAATCTCCGGAGAAGAAAGTGTTTGTGTTTGGAAAGAAGCCTTATGAAGGACTAAGTTTTGGATTCAAAAATAAGAGGTTTAAGACCTTTGGAAGTTTCAAAGGAAGTGGAAGCAATCAAAGGGAGGTGACCAAGATAGATGTCACATGCTGGAAGTGCCAAGGAAGCATTATCCAAAGTCTTGCCCACAATTGCAAAACAAGTGCTTCTTTTGTGGCAGCCCAGACCATAAAATCCTGGAGTGTCCCAAGAAGAACACCAGTATCTACTACGTGTGCAAGCAGTCAGGGCACTTTGCAAATGAACGCCCAAAGAGGAAAAACACTATAGTGAGGTCATCCAACACCTCAGGAGGATCTTCCCTTGTCAGAACCAACAATGGCAATGGAAATGGGAACTGCTCTGGCACCTCGGTGCATGGAATGAGAGTCTACAATCTGGAGGGTCAAGTTGATGATGAAGAAGAAGGATGTGAGTTTGCTGCCTTGGAGGGAGACGAAGGCTATGATCATGGGCTCATTGCAGGTTAGCCTTAACCTTAAGCTATCGTTTTGTTTGTTTATAGTACCTTTTTATGTTATCTATCTGTAACAATAGAATCCCTATATCTCTTTAGTTGTAAAGCTTTAGAAAAGTTAGATAAGTATAGTATGGTTAGTAACTAGTGCGTGTTGAACACAGGGAGTATATGAGTAGCTAGTGAGACCGCTTATGCCTTGTTCGATACCGGAGCCACTCATTCATTTATCACCCCAATCTTGCTAAGAAGAGCGGATTACCTATAGTCACCACCACTACCAGCTTCAAGATAAAGGTACCCACGGGTAATGTCGTAACCACCCAAGAGATGTTGAAGGAATGTCCTTTGGAGATCTAAGGACACCATACGACGAGTGACTTGATTGTATTGGAGATGAATAAGTATGAAGTAATTCTTGGGATGAGTTGGTTGACCCATGTTAAAGCCACGGTAGATTGTCGAGAGAAGAAGGTGAATTTAAGGATGTAAATGAGAAGGATATTGAGTTCAAAGGAGAATCCGCGATCATAAGGAGGCAAGGATTAAGTTTGCTCAAGTTAGTGACGAACGAGGAGGAGATCGATCGACAAATCAATGCTGTAGAGGAAGAAAGTGAAGGACCAAAAGTGGAGGATATACCTATAGGCAACGAGTTTCCTGATGTTTTTCCTAAAGAATTACCTGGATTGCCACCAAAGAGGGAGATCGATTTTGAGATTAGCTTGGTGCCAAATACCGAGCCAATATCAAAAGCTCCATACCGCATGGCACCAGTAGAGTTAAAGGAACTCAAGAAGCAATTACAAGAGCTTGTGAATCAAGGATTTATTCGCCCAAGTGTATCACTATGGGGAGCACCAGTCTTGTTCGTTAAGAAAAAGGATGGGGCTATGAGGGTATGTATCGATTATCGGGAGTTGAATAAGGTTATAATCAAGAATAAGTATCCATTACCCAAGATTGATGACCTCTTTGATCAGTTGCAAGGAGCAAGTGTGTTTTCATGCATTGACTTGAGGTCTGGGTACCATCAGTTAAGAGTAAGGCCGGAGGATGTACCAAAGACCGCTTTTTCGGACTCGATATGGACATTATGAGTTCTTAGTGATGTCTTTTGGATTAACGAATGCACCTGCCGCTTTCATGGACTTGATAAATCGAATATATAAGCCCTTGCTAGATAAGTATGTTATAGTTTTCATCGACGATATTTTGGTCTACTCAACTACACGAGAGGAACATGAGGAACACCTCTGTATGGCACTTCGGGCATTAAGAGAACACAAGTTGTATGCCAAATTGTCAAAGTGTGACTTTTGGTTGGATAAGATATCCTTTTTAGGGCATGTTGTTTCAGGAAGTGGCATATCAGTTGACCGTGAAAAGATTAAAGCAGTAATGGAGTAGAAGCAACCGAAGACGGTAACGGAAGTAAGAAGCTTTCTTGGTCTAGTTTGCTATTATCGAAAGTTTGTAAAGAATTTCTCGACTATAGCCAAGCCATTAACACTGTCACGACTCTAAAATGGGGGCCTAACAGGATTTATCTAAAGCCATCATATTACGTGTGTACCCGTAACATGAGAGCCTTCTTGTATGTCAGAGTATACAAGACTCTATTTATTTATAAATGTTTATTCATACAAATTATAATAATTACAATAATTTCAACTATGGAATCCGGTTTTTCCCCAATATTCCACCAAGATCGCATAGTAAGTTCCCCCACCAAAAATTAGTTAAAGTTGGTTGCCAATACAAATTTAAAATTCATCTAATTTTACATTCTAAGTTCACCATATCCTATATCTCTATCTTCAATAGAGTTTGTTGGAGAAGCTCTCTTCACACATTCCTAGCCACATCCCAGCTAGTAATAATCCTGCACAAAAACTGTAGGGGGGTGAGCGAACCACGGGCTCAGTGAGTTCATTCCTCACTACTACCGGTCATGGAAGTTATCAAACATTAATTATACACTCATGCAAATCTATCTACACACAATTGAATGCATACGTGATGAATGCAAGCAACACATCTATGGGGTCCGGAACCATAGACGATGTAGATTTACTGTCTACACTTCAGTTGTCTCCCATACTTACCGCATGGGACACCTCGCCTTAACCGTACGAGGCTGCCTAGTGGTTGCGTCCATCCGACTCACCCAATGCTTAACCGCCATTGGTAACAACAAATTCCCCACGTGTTCATGTGATTTATGCTGGTTAATATTTAAATATATATAATGCCAATTTAATGGCCATTCTTACAATCCATCACCAATCTATGGTGAATCGTACAAGTAGACCCCGACTCGGGTAACATCTACTGCCAATACGAATCATCACCTATAAAGGTGAATCCGGCGGATAGACCCAAACTCAGGTAACATCTATCGCCAAGTGACCAGTGGACCCAAATTCAGGCCACATCCACTGTCACAACAATACTCGGAAATGTCCATGTTTATCTCATAAACTCTTTTAGTATAAATTCTTCCTTTTCAAAGGATATAAAAATAACCTGGAATATTCCAAGTCGGATTTCTTTAAAATACATTTCGAAATACTTTTGATTTCAAAATTGGGACATTTCCTACAAGGAGATCAAGCACATGCGACGAGTATATCCAATTAGTTTAGTCGAATAATTATCTTTATCCATTTATGCAGGTGATCATGCGGATGATAACACTCACATCAATCAGTCATTCCATACAAACAATTCAATCAACATAACAGCAAACAGTAGCAATCACAAGCAAATAGTAGATCATCAGAATTCCCTCACCTGTGGTCCTCGCTAAGCTACTGGCAGTCCGGATTTGATCTATTTTCTTATGAAAGGAAATAACAGAGATTTATTATTGGATTATTTCTGTAAGAGAAGTCTTCCTATAATTTAAAGGTGTTGATCTCTATCGTCGGATATTAAATTAAGTCTGTTATTTTAATTATTCTATCGTTCAATACTTTAATTGAATCCTTATAGGTGACGAATTATTCTGTATCGGTAATTGATACAGTTTTTTTTATTAAGGTTTTAATTCCTATAGGAAAGAATATTTATCTGTTATTTGTTTTTATTTGTTTCTCTCGGTTTTAATTGCTATTTATATTTTTATTCAAAGGATTTGTCTTTTCTTAAGTTCTACCGCTTTTAGTAGAAGATTTTTATTTATTACTTCTTTGCCCGTCAACCTTATCTGTCTCTCAAATTGGTATTTTATTTATTTAAGGGTATATTCTAGTATCTATAACTTTCAAAAGTTATAAAAATAGTATGTAGATGTATTAAATTTCTATTATACTTAAATTTTATTTTTATTGCAAAACAACTAAGTTTAATACTACAATATGATCAGTAATATTCGTTTGAAATGTTAATGTCAATATTAGTAATAAATACAAGTATAATAGTAGCAACTATCTTCATACTATTAATAAATAATAATAGTAGTGGCAAAATAACATTAGAATTATTGATAATGTAAATATAGTAACCTTAACGTAAAAAAATAACAGTATAAATAATCCTAATGACTCGTGACGAAAATATCAATAATACGAAATATTATAGACAGTAGTAATAATAATAGTAATAATCAATCTATATTAGTAGAAACAGCAGTAACCTTAGTATTACTTTATTGTGATTGAAAATTAAGTGAATTTCTATTTGCGATTTCTTATTCTTTTTAAATCCGATTTCGTTGTATAAATAGTCGATTTGGTAGTACTCGAAGAGTACTTTATAGTAGTGAAATTATTTTCAAGAAATGAGACTTGTACAACTTTTAAGTCTATGAAATATATGCATAGATTTAAAGTGAATCCTAACAATTGTGATCAAAACTTGTTTTGATCATATCTAACTCATTTCTAATCCGTTTTTAATGAATAAATAGTCGTTTTCATAGGTTTTTTCGTGTTCTTTCCATTGGTGTGGTCGTTTTTAGCTTAAAACAAACACATCAATACAGTTTATACTCTTTCCAATGAGTTTCATGAGTTATTTAAAGATTATTTAGTTTTATTGTAGTTCAAGTATAGTTTTGATTTTTCCTTTGTTGGATTTGAATTTCTATACTTAAAAATCTTTAAGTTCATGTGTTTATATCCTAAATAGTCTAAAGAGCATAAATATACTATTAGAGTAATTTTGATATATTTATGAGACAAATTCCTATAAATCAACATAATAAATATTTAAACTTAATGTAATTCTTACCTTGATTGGATAATAGATGGGGTTTAGTTCCTCCTTCTCGGTGAAAGTAATGAGCTAAAGAGGATAGTAGAAGGATGAGTAACTAACAAAATTTAATCTAACTAAACTAGTTTATGTATGTACATATTCTTACCTTTTAGATTCAAACTTGGTTTTACAATGCACCAAAGGCTATTCAACTTGGTTTTTGGTGTTGTTTGAAAGAGTGAATTGATGTTTTTAGATGTGGTTAATGTTTTGGATAGGATATATGAAGTAAGGTAAGGTTTATATTTGCTTTAGAATTCCTCAAAGGTTGTCTAGATGGATGAATATGTAAGGTGAAGATGGTTGGGCGAAACTCCTTTTCCACTCACAATTTCAACTTGTTTTTGGAGAGATTTTGAGCTACTTTTGCATCTAACTTGAGGCTATATATATGTAGTAAGGTTAGACTAAGTTAGGAGACTTAAAGAGAGTGTTTTGATCTTTAAAAACACAAGTTTCTATTGATGTTTCTTGGCTGGAAATTTGATGCGAATTTAGGGACGATTTTGGTTGAATTTGTATGAAATTTGTAGCTAATTTCTAGGGGCATTAATTGGGTTTGTTTGTTAGTTAATTAAGTCCATTTATGTGTGTAAAATAGGGTTCATGTTGCAAGGAAAATCGGGTCAAAATCGGATCAAAATCTAAGGTTAAAATCGGAATTCCTGCTGCAATTCTTGGTTGATTTCTTCTTGCTGCAGCTGTTTTGTTTGGACTTTTCTAGACAGATTTGGAGTGGTTTTTGTTGTTTTTTAAGCTGAGATTCTTGACATTAAATGTTGATTACATGTGGAAATTTTGTATTGGATTATTTGTTATTTTCATTTGGAATTTGTGTGTTGAATTTGGGTAAGTTGAGACGTAAATTTTATGAAGGTTCAGCAACCATTTCCTCCATTTGTGCAGCCGAAATTTTTGAGATTTTGAACCAAGTTTGAATTTGTTTTGTTTTGTTGTCTATATGTCATTTTCAGCTAGGCTTTTGAAGCTTTAATAAAAATCAAAATGGGATGTAAATTGCAGCTGACATTTTCCAAGTTACACCGTGGTCCTCTTATTTCCAACCGAGACTCTGTTCCAGCAGGAATTTGGTGGTTGACAGGATCATGTGTGGACCGCAGCTGATATTCCCACTGCAACGTGATGGATTTCTAGCAGCTTTTGGTGTGTGAAGCTTCTACAGCCGTCTCCTTTGTTTGTTTCAGCTGGATGTAGATGCGTGGGAGCAATGGTCCTCTGTTTCGTGAAGCATCTTCCAGCGCGCGTGAAGACTTTGAACTCTGCTCGACTTCTGCTGCTGCTTCCTTCTTCCAACACGGTTGCTGCTGCGAGTGGGTGGGTCTGCTTGTGCGTGTAGCGCTGCTCGTGTGTGTGTGTGGAGAGTGTGCAGTGCTGCTGGGCGTGTGGAAGCCAGCCAGCTGCAGTGCGTGGAGTGAGGCTGTTGCCAGTGCGCCTCTTGCTGCCTCTGTTCTTCGTTAGGATTTCTATTCTGGAAGCCAGATGCCCTGCGTGAAGACCAGCAGCGTTGTTTGTGTTGCTGCGCGTGGACTGCAGCGTCCTTTCTTCGTGGCATCGGATTATAGCGCGTGGAGCAACTTCCGTTCGGTCTTCTGCTGCTGATGCATGTACTTCGACCAATATGTCAAATTTTGTTATCCTCTGTTCCGTGATTCCATTTGTCCCTCTCTGTTCCGTGAAGCATTTTTCATTGTGAAGATTATGGCTTCAAATTCTGCTCCATCGATTTTGTTTTTATTATTATTATTATTAGTATTATTATTACCTAATTAATGGTTAACTAAAATAATTTAACCAACACAAATTTATAACTTATACTTATATCGGTTATATAAGAGTTTTGTCGGAGTAGAATCATTTAAGTTCCAAAATGAATTCTAGATTGTTTGTATAAACAAATATTTAGTTTACACGCTTGATTATTTTTTAAATTTTAGCTTACGTGATTAAATTTTTCAAGTTCAATAAATTTGATTAAGAATCAAGTCTTAATGAATTTAAAATTTCTTAACAAGTATAACAGCGGTTTTAACATTTTCATTTCAGATTTAGATTAGTAATTATTGATCGGTATTGATTTTTATTATGTATTTATAATCCTAGAAATTCATCTTTGAATTATTGTTTTATACTGATAAGCTCTATTAATAAACTGTATCTTATCGATTTTGGAATTTAGAGCTACTTTGAATTATATCTTGAATTATCATTTCAAGATACGAAATCTCGTTTTTGGTATCTATTCAGGTCAAGGAAGTTTTTATTCGGGTTTTTCAAGATACGAATGAGTTTATTACGATTCATAGATCTATTTTAAGATTTTTTTTTTGTTGAATCATATATTTGATATTGGTTTCACATTTGCCAATTTGTTCATTTGCTAGTTATGAAATTATTAAACGTTACGTTGACAATTCAGGATTTTAATTTCCAAAATCTCTAAATCTTTTGAATAACATTAGTAAAATTTAATTTTTATTTAAGATCAAGATTCTTAGATATCGATTCATTTTACCAAACATTATATTTTACTATATAGGAGTTATTCCTACTAATTCGTTAACAACATATTCTATCTAGGCTACTTAATAGTGTTAAAATAGTTTAAACACTATTACTTCATTATTTCACTAGCGTAGCATTTGTTTTCTAAGTATAGAACTTAAGGAAAAAGGGTTCAAGAATTTATATTAACGATTGGTTTATCGTCGTTTTATAAATTATTTGAGGTCACATTTGTTACAGTTTGTATTTTGAAAAATTTTATTAGTAGAGATTTTAATCTTTCTAACTATAATCAGATTCGTTCTTTGACATTTGTAAATTGAGAAAAAATTGGAGTGATTTTTACTACTTGTTCCAAATATTCTAAATAATAAAACGTTACATTTTTAGTATTTGTTATAATCAGGTTACGTAAAATTTGGGGGATTACAAACACAACTCACTCAAAAGAATGAGAAGTTCATCTGGATCGATAAAAGAGAAAAGAGTTTTCAAGAGCTCAAGCAGAAGCTTGTATCCGCACCGATACTCGTTTTGCTAGACCCTGAGAAGCCTTACACGGTGCATAGCGACGCATCAAGAAATGGTCTTGGATGTGTGCTAATGCAAGAAGGAAAAGTGATTGCTTATGCTTTGCGACAGTTGAGACCACACAAGCAAAATTATCCGACGGATAACTTAGAGCTAGCTGTCGTTGTTTTCGCACTCAAGATATGGAGGCATCACTTGTATGGACAAAGATGCAAAATATATATGGATCACAAGAGCCTCAAGTACCTATTCACTCAAAAGGAGTTGAATATGAGACAACGGAGATGGTTAGAGCTTATAAAGGACTATGATCTTGGAATCAATTATTGTCCAAGAAAAGTTAATGCCGTTGCCGATGCCTTAAGCCGAAAGAACCATGAAGAAGTTGCCGCTTTGTTGATCGACCAAAAGGAGTTGGTGAGAGAATTCGAAAAACTAAGTATCGAATTCATTGGAAAAGATGTGGAGATAAAATATTAGCTTGGTGATGGAACCAACCTTGTGGAATGGATTAAAGAAGCTCAATGATATGATGAAGTCATACTAAGGATCAAATGGGAAGTGCAAGAAGAAAAGTATACTGACTTCACCGTAGATGAAGAGGATATAGTAAGAATGAAGGGAAGGTTATGTGTGCCGATGATGAGGATATGAGAAGAGAAATCATGAGTGAAGCTTATAACTCAGGATATACAGTACATCGGGAGGAACTAAGATGTATCAAGATCTTAAGAGCCAAGTGCCCGACTTGTCAACAAGTAAAGGTGGAACATCAAAGGCCGGGAGGATTGCTAAATCCTTTGCCGATACCCGAATGAAAGTGGGATCAAATCTTGATAGATTTCGTGTGTGGACTACCAAGGACATCGGCAGGATATGATGCCATATCGGTTGTGGTAGATCTTTTGACCAAATCGGCTCATTTCATACCAATCAACATGACGTACTCAATGGACAAGCTAGCCAAGCTTTACGTAAAGGAAATAGTATGTTTACATGGAGTACCTGCCGGGATTGTGTCAGATCAAGATCCTAGATTTGTATCTAAGTTTTGGACAAGTTTGCAAAAGTGTATGGGGACAAAGTTGCATTTTAGAGCTTATCACCCCCAAACCGATGGACAATCGGAACGGATGATCCAAACCTTGGAAGATATGCTACGAGCCTGTGTTATGGAATTTAAAGGAAGCTGGGATGCTCATTTGCCACTCATAGAGTTTGCCTACAGCAACAGCTATCACTCAACCATACAAATGCCACCATATGAAGCTTTGTACAGAAGACGCTGTAGGTCGCCTCTGTTTTGGGATGATGTGGAAAAGCTTGCTTTTGGACCAGATTTGGTACAAGATGCAGCAGACAAAGTGAAAACAATTTGACAGCGAATGAAAGAGGCCTAAGACAGACAGAAAAGCTAGGCAGATCTGAAGAGATGAGTTCTTGAATTTCAAGTAGGAGACCATGTATACTTAAAAATAAATCCGATCAAGAGTATACATCGGGTACGCTCACAAGGAAAGTTGAGCCCACGGTACATTGGACCTTTTGAAGTGCTTGAACAAGTGGGAGATCTAGCCTATCGTCTAGCCTTGCTGCCAAACCTATTAGGTGTGTACAATGTGTTTCATGTATCGGTCTTACGCAAGCATGTAGCAGATTCAGATCGAGTAGTAGAGTTGGAGCCAGTGTTGCTAAAGGAGAACCTCACTTATGAGGAACATCCAGTGCAGATTTTGGATCGAAAAGTCCAGAAACTTCGGAATAAGGAGATCAAATATGTCAAAGTCCTTTGGAGGAATCACACTCATGAGGAGGCAACTTGGGAAGCTAAAGATGAGATCCAACGTAAATATCCGAATCTTTTCGAGAAATCAGGTACGATAATCAAGTTTTGAGGACAAAACTTTCTTTAAGGAGGGTAGGTTGTAAGCCCCTAGATTTTTTGATTATATAAGCAAACTTTAAAAACCGGAAGTCAACACGAAACCCTAAAGTTAACCTAGTTATATGATTAGTCTAGTGAATCTAGATACGGAAATCCCGTGTTCTTTAACCCTAGAAAACGAAATCGAGATAATTGTGGAATATGGTTTTTAATAATATAGGAAAGCTAAAAATGTCATATTCGTAATTTTCAAGTGTCCTTCGGATCCAAACGAGATCAGTTTTCGAAAACCGCGCCCCGGAGCATCAGATAGTAAAAATATTTCGACAACACCATAGATTCGTAAAAATATAAAGTTTTCAAAAATATTAGTTTTAGAATTTTTCGGCAACTAAAAATATCAGATATAGGCCATTTACGCGTATTTTCTTTACTACTGTACTTTAATTGTCTAGTATACTATTCATAGTACTTCTCTACTATTCATTACTATTCACCTATCTTTACTTTTTCTTACACTCTACTATACCTATACCTTATAATTTATCTTCCCTATATAACTTTAATCACATCATACTTTACACATTACTTCTTTTATTACAAAACAAACAAAATAAATCAATTCTCCCCTACAACAAATCAAATGGCACCCCTCTCTTCCCCATACATCTCATTTTATTTTCTTTTTCATTTTATTTAATTAAATCTAATTTTCACTCCAAAAATCTATAAATACCCCCTTCCTCTTTCATTCTTTCACACAACACAATTCATACTAAAATCTCCCAAAATCACTCCACAAAATCTCTCTCAAGTTTCTTCTTTTCTTTAGAAAACAAAGTTCCACATAATACTACAGGCCATTCTTTTCTTCTTCAACCAACACATGAACCTTAGGTAAAAATTTCTTCCATATACTCATCATGTTCATATAACTTAACATGAGTTTAGTGTATGTTTCTTAGACTCATTGAGTTAAAGAAGCAACAATTTATTCATGTTTTGTTTTTGTTCATGTTCTATTCTTTTCTTTATGTTATTATGTTGTTATTGTTATTATTATTTGTTCTAACCTAACCTATATAAAGTATTATGTATATTACGTATATATATTTATTTAGAGCATATAAACTCATTTGTTATTTATTTACTTTCAAGTTATGCAATTTATTTAATTTCATGCAATTATTAAGACTAGTCTCTAGTCTTAGACTTGTCCATATCAAGTCAAAACAATTTTATTTCTTTGCTTTTCTTTTTCTTTTGAGAACTCGTCTATTCTTAGTCCCGGGATACCTTGATGAAGCTAAGGTTTCCAATACTTAACTTTATTTTTATGCTCTTATTTTATTTATCTTATTTATGTTGTTTTTATATTTCTCATAGTTATATATTCTCATTCATACATGAATATGTTGTTATTGTCTCAACCATAATGAAAATGAGTTTTCTTAAGTAATAAAAATGAACTCTCTTTAAATATAAATTTTGTCACATAGGAAATTACTTTCCTTATAGACTTGAAATTTTATCTTAAACAAATATTTTTCTAAAGATAGATAAGTTAGCTCAAGTTTTAGTAATAATATGTGGATTTATCAAGAAATACATAAAGTAAAGTTATCACAAATTCTCTTTTCAAACCAATAAAATAAGAAAGTTTCTTTGAACTTAATTCCTTATTTAAACAAAGGATTTCTTAAATTCAATTGTCGAAGTTTTACCAACACTTTAAGTCTAGATAAGTTTTTCAAAATTAACTTATAAGATCATTTCTTTTAAAGTGGATCTAACTTTAGAAAAGCTATAGAACATATAACCATGAAGTATTTAGAAAGACTATGTTTTCCAAAACATTAGAAATAAAGTAGTAGGAATTTAAAAAGATTAAAATTACTTTTATTTAAGAAATGGAGTTAAAAGAAGGAGATGCTCACTTATAGTAAAATAAGAAATTTTCTTAACAAAACTAATTTCTTTACAAGTCGTAAGCTTATCTCACTTTCAAGACATATTGTTTTACAAGATCATTGTTGGGACAACACCATTAAATTCATGCATATGGTTTAAGTATATATATGTATATTCAAAGGATTTTTCAACCATACAATATATCTATATTTTTGTACAAAAACTCTTGAATGAAGAAAAGTTTGAAAACTCTAGTTTTAAAAATTGAAAAATTCATATCAAATCTGTACGCTACTATTCCGAGACCCAAATAACTTCTTTTGATAAAAATAACCTTAAAAATAGAAAGATCTTTTCGAGTAGGTAGAAATCGGTATATAATATGTGAAATTCCGAGTTAAAATGAGCAAGTTATGGCCATTTTAAGTTGGAATTTCCATTTCATACGATTTTTTTTTTATGAATTCTCTAAGGTAGAATTATAGAATTTGAATAGATCTTGGATGAAATACACATGATGGGTATTTCTTTCGTTTAGGTGTCGAGGATCACGATCTTGTCGTCCCCGAGGATTACTTCGACTCCTAGATTGCCATGGACGAGTGAGTTTTCTTTATGCTTATGTATTCGTGCATGTGCTTGTAAAATGGAGCACTAGATGTTAGGAAAAGATAAAATTGATATGCATGTGGGATATCATGGGAACTATGTATGTGAATCATTGTGTGCGATCAATGAACAATAAGTATATCGGAACCCAAGTTGTGATTGATATAAATGTTTCCATGTATGTATTGTTATGTGCGCAAATATTGTTTGATCACTTAAAATGATTTATTGTCATATTAAAATATCCATATAATAAATTGCTCATGCATATCACTTAGAATATCATTTCGAAGTTTTGCTACTATTCCTCAGCGGGGGACTAGAAAGGTAAGCTGCCTAGCTACATCTTGAGGGTTAGGACGTTCGGGGAATATGGCCTCAAGATGTAGCCGAGCCGGATCAATCGCTTTGGGTATGGAAAGCCTGGGGACTAGTAGTACAGTTCGTTGGAACCCCATGACACGTGTAAACTTTAAGGAGGTCGTTCGGGGCTCAGTTCAAAGCATTCCCTAACCACCGATGGAGGGGTGAATCCATCATACATACGAAACCGGATAGTCGTATGTAATGTTGTATCATATGATTATTGCATTTCATATGCTTGAATTAATAAACTTGGTTGATTGCTTGTTATGAGTACTTTGCATAAGGAATATCTCACTAAGCAAGTTATGCTTATACTCCTATAGACTTTTGATATTGCAGGATTATCTTTTGCACCCGAGACTACCTTGATCCCTTGGGTAGAATCCTTATTTTAGGAAGCTTTTGGAGGAATTCTGTTTTGAAGTCTAAGAGTAGATTTCTTCTAAAATATTCTAGCTTTAGGTACTTTATCTCTATTAGAACCATGTTGTTATTATCGGGGAATGTCCCTTAGAAGATGTAAGACTTTGTTTTTTTTATGCAATATATTAAGTGATATTTTGTATATTCCGCTGCCAATATCTTAAAATGCATTACTTCACCGGTCTCCCTTTGATGTGAATGTACGCCTTATACCGATATAGAAACTTTCGAGTGACTGAGGTAGTCATTCTTAAGTTTTAATATTGTGTACGATGGGCTGTACATTTAGAGTACCGTTGGGGGTGATAGATTGGGTATACTGCATGATGCTTAGTGTATGCTTGAATGCCAAATTATCATAATATAAGCGGTAATTCTCTATATGATAATTATTGTATGAAGCATGTTGATGATTTGTCTATAAATTGTATAATCACCTTAAATTTGACTAGAAAATATTGGTACCATAAATAAAAATGGACATGCATTGCATCATACACATATTCTGCATTTTAAGGGAGTGGTGACCCCGCTACACATTAGCATTTTCAGTTCTCTAGTGATGCGCTTGGTTTTTCTAGATGACATTCCCCTAGTTCTTCTTAGAGTACCTTTGTTTCGTTCGATTCCATAGGAACTAATTAGCATTGAAGCAACACCGCTCATGGTATTGACATGAAAGGACTAATACTTAATGGTTTTTTTGTTCTAAGGATAAGAGTAAAATATTTAAAAATTAATTTGTCAGAGTTTATAGTACCCATTCTTTCTTCGTTCTCCGATTCTCCTAGGCGCGGCATATCACTCGTAATGGCTTCCTTCTAACCCTAGTGAGAGGGCATAAATCTACATTTTGTTTGGATTCCGGATATCCAAGCTTGTACTTGTTGATATTGTTGATTGTTGCATGGCATACGCATACTAATTAAACTTGTTTGTTATTGTTTGATGTGTGGTCTGGTCAGGTTATCTCAGTAAGCCTGTGGTTTTGCTCACCCCCTAATAGTTTCTGTGCAAGAATAATACTAGCTGGGATTGAGCTAGGAATGTGCGAAAAGTGCTTCTCCATCAGACTTTATTGAAGTTAGAGATACAAGATATATTGAACTTAGAATGTAAAATAGATAAAGTGTATAAACAATTGAGAATTTATATATTATAGGATTGAAACCCCACTTTTACTATTTGGTAGGGGATATCGATTCTCTACGATCTTAGTAGAATATGGAAAATCAGATTCCATAGGATGAACTCCAATAATACTATTACATATGTACCACTTAAGTAGGAAATATTAATAAATAAGTAGAATCTTATAAACTCTGACTTACAAGATGGTTCTCATATTACAAGTGCACATGTGGTATGATAACTTTAAATTAATCCTACTAGGCCCCCTTTTGAGGCGTAATATCAAGAGCATTTCATATTTTACTATGACAATTTTTAAACTAGCTAAAGCATTTAGTAAAGAACATCTAATATTTTAATATATTTTGAAATAGCCTAATTTCCCAAGTCATGTTTTATAAATGTGTTAATTCAATTATGCATGATTTTGAAATGATGAATGTGATTTATATTAATATATGATATATGTGTTATGTTGATGTGTTAAAATACCTAATGTCTTAGAATAACTAAATATTGAGTTTATAAATTTGTGAGTGTAGTTAAGAGTGTGATAAAATAGCTTAAAACAAGTAAACATACAAAATATAAATATATATATATATATATTTTTTACATAGCAGAATTTTTTTAGAATTAATCAAGCCCAAAAACACATTTAGTGCCAAAAATAAGCCATTTATTTACTAAAAACAAGGCCATGTAAAGCCTTAAAGTAGGTAGCCTCAAAAGTCAACAAAGAAGATAAATATCATCTCTTAAAGTGCAATTTTCGTCCAAAAATTCCAGACCTCAAAAACACCAATTTACAAGCCCTAAAACCTCATTTTCTCTTCTCCAAAAGCTCCCCCATGGATATATGATACTAACCCCTTCAACTTTTACAAAGAAAACCATTAAAGGCTTGTAACAAGACCACAAAATCAAGACACAAAGCTCTTAAGGCATGTGTGTTCATTTGTTTTAAGTATATGTAAAGTGTGCTTTTATTAGGATAGGGTTTGCATACTAAAAATGAGATAGGATGGTTTCTATGTCTTGTTAGTAGTTAGAGTAGTATTTTCATGCTAAAAGAGCTTGTAGTATGTGTTGGATAGGTAACTTGAAGTGTTTGTATGATTGAAGTGTTGGATAGTGATGCTTTGAAATAGAAACAAAATTTAAGCATTGATACTTTTGAAATTGGTAAAAATTTAAAACATAAAAGTTGTATATCTTTTTCTAAGCTTTCCAACGCAACCTGATTCACCTTAATCGAAGATCGGATGAAAAAGTTAAGGTTAAAATACGATAAGTTATGAAACAAAGGAAGGCTACACGATGCGTACAGGGATAGTGTATGTAGAAATTTGATTTTGTGGAGTCACTAGTAAATGTACACAACCCATGTAGGAGTAGTGTATATAGAAATTTGATTTTTTTAAATCATTAGTAAATGTACACGACCCGTGTAGGGGTAGTGTATGTAGAAAATTGATTTTGTGGAGTCATAAGTACATGTACAAGACCGTGTAAGGGTCGTGTACCACTAAAAATTTTTTAAACATGATTCCTCTATTTTCATTCGAAAATTGTAGCTTTTACACACTTTCAATCCTCATCAAGCACAATTCATACCCCAACTTTGTTTATACAATTTTCAAACAAGGTTAAAAACTTATGTTTCTTTGTTAAATGTGTAATTGCTTAGGAAATGAATCTTTAAGCCAAATTGAAATAGCCATACATTTCCTAAATTATATTTTATAAATGTGATATTGAAATTATATATGATTTTGAAATGAGATATATGTGCATGAATAATATAATTAGTGCATGTGTTGAATATGTGTTATTTTGTATGTGTGTATGTGCAATGAAATTTATATTATTGTTTTATGTATATTAATGTGTGCATATTGTAATGAATGTTTGTATCTTTTGTGAATTAATGTGTGTGTTATGCTTAGAATTTGTCAAAACAATTTTTGAATTTTCTAAGAAAATTGTTGACAGAGTTTTACAAAGTTTAAGCCTAATTTTGAAGCCCAAATTAAACTCAAATGCATTCCAAATTAAGCCAATTAAACGTAAGTCAAACCTACCCCTAAAGTCAAACTTTGGATAATTATATACCTCAAATTTGATTAATTAGGGTCTCTTTTGGCAGCCCTATTTTTTCATACGAATTTTCTTTCTTTTCTTTTATTCCTCTCTTCTTTCTATCTATAAACCATAAGCCATAAACTAAAATCAACAACAAGCCTTTAGACTCAAAAATCACTCCAAGCGAAAGCATATTCATGTAAGTTAATGCAAACATAATCACTTTGTTTTATTTTCATTCTTGTATTTGGATGTAAAACTTATGGTAGGATGAGTAAATGCCAATTGAGTTGATTGATTTATGCATTGATATATGTTAGGTTGTGCTTTGTTATTGTGTGAGCTTAGTTAATTGTTAGGAAAGTTGTAAGGAGTGTTGATGAGTAGTGAAGCTAAATTGAGTAGTTGAAGTGTGGAATTGAAGTGTAATTGGTATTTGAATGTTGTAGTTGGGTGTTTGATGATTAGAAGTAGGGTATGTGTTGTTTTGATGGTGTTTAGAACATATAACAAGTTTTGGGAAGCTTAGAATAAGTTTGAAGAATTTTTTTTAAGTGAGTTGATGTTGTAAAGAAAACAGGGGAAGTAAAACATTTTCGAATAGGTTTGTTTTTTAGCGTACGCCGCGGCATAGAGGCGGTGTTGAAGGTGATCAGAACCTATTTTCTTAAAGCTGCTTAATACGCTACCGACTTTCATAAGGAAAGTTTGCCAGTGTATATTTGTGGAATGTAAACAGAATCCTAATCTTTAACATCGGACTTAAGCCATCGGCGTAGTATCCCACGTTGTCAGCGTACATGGATACGTTGCTGGTGTTGAGGGTATCCACGGGTGTGAACCAACCCCATGGAACTCTCGAAAATTTTTTGGAAATTGGAGTTGTAGTCTATATCGGCTCAAGGCCCGCCGGCATAGACTGAAGGCTATCGGCGTAAACTGAAGGCTGTCGGCGTAGACTGAAGGCTGCCGGCGTATCCTTGAACGCTGCCAGTGCTGGCAAGTATTGAATTTTAGTACAATGTACACCGGTTCAATGCCGCCGGCGTTGAAGGCCGGCATATCCCCTATAGTTTTTATTTTCAAAAAATTTCTTCAAAATTTTCCAAAGCTTGATATATGATCAATTGAATAATTGTTAAGTATTGTATGATATAATATGATATTTAAATGCTATGTTATGACTTTGTAATAATTTAATTGAATTTCTTTGATTAGTTATATTTGAAACTAATTGATTAGTGCTTGAACTAAGTGGGAAATTCAATATTATCTTGTACAGTGATAGATCATCGCTCGGCTAACCCCATTAGTTCCCAAGCTATCTCAAGTATATGGTAACTTGCTTGTTTTTTCGCTGGGATAAGCATTATTCAAAGTTACTTTAAATTAAGAAAATTTTAATAATTGTTTGTTGAGAGTCTTTTATACTGTTGAATTTGGTTCAGAGAGCGGTAACCCTGCTCAAATTGGGGGCATGGTAGTTTTAGGCGCTTAGACTACTCCTGTCATTTTGATATGACTTTCATAAGTGGTTTAGCGGGTAATTGATAGGGAAGTTGGTATCGGTATAACATTTGCTTATTCTTGAAAGGATGTAATATGATTTAATTCAATGTTTATGGGAACACTTGAATTAAGTGATATTATGGATCGAGTTAAGTAAAGTCGAGAAATGGCTAGAAACCCTAAATGAGATTACTTAATCGTTATGGATAAATTTATCTAGGATGGTATGAGTATCCAAGCTACTTATATTAACCCCCTGAGCGTCATGGTCATTACTCAGGTTCCCCAAAAATCTCTGTTATCCAGAGTTTGAATACTCCCATGATGTATGACTAACTAAAGATTGAATAATAAATTATTGGTTGTTGCATTTTGAATTTTGCATTTAGCTTAAGCATGTGTGAATCACTTTGCATTTGTATTCGTTACTTGCGTACTGGGCCTTTGGCTCATTTTTAACCATTTCAGGTGATGAATCTGACGAGTTTTATATGAGTATGAGGTATGGAATCGATTTCGAGGAATTTCTTGATGATTTGGAGGACTAGAGATGACCTTAGACTTCATGGAATCCATATTTTGTAATAGACTAGTTATGATAACTTTTGTGATAGTATTTAAAGTTTTAGTTGAATTTTATATATAATTTTGTTAAGGCTTGTAAGAAGCCTTTTGTTGTAATATATGTATATATATATGTACTTAGCTATGTATGACTTGGATTTATTTCTTTTGTGAAATATGTTAATGGTGTGGTTATGTGTCGCTAAAAGTTTTCAAAAATTATGGTTTCAATTATACTAATTAAGTGGAATTAGACATTTGAGAGATAAGGAGAGATGTCTCAAATATTCAATTCCACCTTCCCATATTGTAATTATTTAAAAAAAAGGTAGTTCTTTAATAAAATGGATTAAAGAATATTTTTCTTTGGTTGTTTTATATTCTTGTCTTCAATTTTGTTTTTTTTTTAAAAAAAAGGCAATTGTTTTATATGCTTAGCCTCATGTACAAGTTTGTAAAGAAGGTCAAAATTACACCAAGTAATTATTGGTCAAAGGATTTTCAAAGCACGTGGACAAAAACGGTACATCATATATGTAAAGCCCTAACCTAAAGGCGTTATCAGCTTGCCATGTGTCATTACCAAAGATTGACATGCAAAGGCTATATTTTCTAATCCACCAATATATGTAACTCAAATATCACCAATAACTCTCAAATAAAGGATACTTGAAATAAAATATCCTCAATTCATCTAAATCAAAAACTAAACAATTTAACTTTAAAGAAATAACATTATCTTGAATATAATTATAAACTAATTATATAAATATTATTTTTCTTTCCTACAATCACTAAACCCAAGATCACTAATCTCAACTATCGGCAAAAGGATCAAATCCACTATCGCTTTCCCCATAGTCCACGAATATGCCATAGCTCGTCAAGTCATAGATAATAGAATCCTCACCTGTACCTGTGGGAAAAATAAGGATTGAGCGAAAAATGCCAGTATGCCAAACCCAAAACACATGCACATGATCAAGCAATAAGGAATATCACATACGACTTGGAAACTAATGCAACAAACACCAATTATTATCTTTTCATGTATTTTATAATTCTAATTATTTATCTTCTAACTATCTTTTTATAACCAGTAGATTATAAAAATTAATATTTTTTTATTGTAATTGAAATTTAAGGTCGGCTATGATTACTCATTAAGTTATTGACTTATGTTGTAGAATCCTGTTTTAAGAATTATTTATTTAACAATTGATGATCATAAATTTTCTAAGGCTATTCTAGAGTTTTAAATATTAGGGATTATTCGAAAATCATTGTTTTATTATTTTAACGAGTGTGGGTTTTATTTTCTAACTATATCAAATTTGTTCACACTTTAATAATTTTAAATCGCGAAAAATTGGGACTGATTTTTGCGACTTTTATTATAGTTCTTTAAGATTCTATATTATATTTTTAGTAATTATTATAATCAGGTTATGTAAAATTTGAGGGATTACATTTAATTATGTAGTAATAAACTCATAGTAATTTATGATTCATGACTTTTCTATCACATTGGATTGCAAATAATAGTTGCTAAGCAATCATCTTGGTGTATATCTAGATATACATTGCCTTCTTGTATAGAAACTTAGAGAGTTGACACAAGGAAAAGAAAATTGATTGGAAATAATGAAATCATGTCAATAATTAATTTGGAGTTAGAATTAATTTGTTCTGAAATAATGAATCATTATTTTTATCATGAAAGCATTATCACTCCATAGGTTAATAATAACTAATTGTTAAATGCATTTAATAATTCTTTTCGGTGGTAATTGCATGTTATATAAATCAAACAAAAGGGAATTCATGGCCAAAAAATTACTTTGTCCTTAGTGCAAAATCAGAAGCCATATCCCTATCATCAGCTATATGTAGCTTAGAAGAGATTATAATGTCCGTAAGACATCTAGGTAAGGAATCAAAAACAGCAAAAGGGATGGTGTTTGGGCATGAAAAATCCTCGCACAAAAAATGTCCTATATATGAATGCCATACTTTAGCTTTTGGCTTAGCTTAGAAGAGATTTTAATTTTCATAAGACATCTAGGTAAGGAATCAAAAACAGCAAAAGGGATAGTGTTCGGGCATAAAAAATCATCCCACAAAAAATGCTCTATCTTCTATATATGGAATACCGTACTTTAGCTTTTGGCTTTCTTTTAGTTATAAAAAGGTATCAAATTTGATGCTTCCTATCCCTCCTACGTGTGGATACCATTGGAGGGACTGAAGAGGGATCGTAGTTGAAGACCTTGTGGTAAACATATTTTTACAAAAGTTACTTTGACTCTCGAATGTCACTTGGAACTCCAAGTTGTGGGGGAGACAGTATTGATGATACAAGTAAAGGTATTTTTCTTAATATCTCTTGTATAATTTATTTTTAATTTTAGGGATCTTAATATCGGTTTTGTAGAAATTTCTTTATCCACATTGTTTACTCTAATCTACAAAACTTAATATAGATACGATATATTTCACTACTAGAAAACTAGCCTTTAGAGATAGAAAATTTGCGACGAAAAATTTTTGTCTCTAAAAAAATGAATTAGAGAGAGATTTGCGATGGATTTGTGATGACATAAATTATGAATAATCTTCTAATTTTTATATGCTTTTGCGATGGAATTTGCGACGGATTACACATTGATTTGCGACGATTTTTCCGTTACAAATTTGCCTCTGATTTTAGAGGGAAATAAATTATTTTAGCGCCAATTTCTTTTTTTTTTAAATTGTGTTGCAAATTTGTCTCTAAATTAAATTATTACATATATGTATATATAAATAATTATGTTTAAATTTTAGTTTTAATTATACATATTTAATATAATATATATAAATGTGCATTATATAATGAGGACATATTGAAATGATCTAGGTTCAAATTCTATTTAATTTCTATGTATTTGTTTATTTATCTTAAGTATTGAATTAAATGAGCATGATGATTAGGATAGTTGTGTTGGTGATAGTCTAAATATATTGTTTTGCATATGTAGTGAAATTAATATTTTGTTTTATATGTATTAAAGTGTGTGTAGTATAGTTATTAATTGTGTCTTTTATACATTAAGGTGTAATTTAAGTTTAGAATATAATAGAATGATTAAATGCTTATTTATGACTTTGTATTCAATTATTTGAATTTCTTTGATTTATTTGTGATATATAGATATAAAATGTATGTATTTGTGAGAGTGAAATCTACATTTATTGATTTATTGATTATTGTGATATTCCTATTTCAGTTAAGGATTCTTCGGTTAATTCATCACCGAGAGATCCTAGTTATATACTAACGGGTTCAGGTACGCAATAACTTGTTTGATGATTGCTAGGAATAGGCATTCCTAATTTGATTTAAATTTATTTGACTTAATATTTGAATGAATTGGATGTCTATTACGCTGTTTAATCTGGTCCGAGGAGCAGCAAACCTGTCATGATGCAATGACATGTTAGTTAGGCGCTTAACCAAGTCATGATGCAATGACTTTACCATGATGCAATGGTACGCTATGATGCAATAGCGATTCTTTTGGTTAAGTGAGTAGCCGATAGGGGGAATAGTATCTGAGTAACGTTTGCTTAAACTTAGGAGGAAATACCATGATTTAGTTTAAAGTTTATGAGAACTTGTGAACTAGGCTCATGTTATGGACTGAGTTTAAGTAGAGTCGGGCAACGGCTTTTAAACTATAAATGAAGCTATTATCTTCATGAAATAGATATAGGAGATATAAGTATTCGGACTGCTTATATCACCCCCCTGAGCAGCTGCTGTTACTCAGGATCCCTGAATTCCCGAAGTGTGACCCGGGGTTTGAATACCCTCTGTTGATTTGTGAAAGAAAATGTAATAAAGATAATCACTTGTCTTCTAATGCATTACATTGGCTGGATGACTTGTTTTTGCATTTGTTATTGTGTACTGGGCCTTTGGCTCACTTTTGCTGCTTTGCAGGTATTGGAGACGAGTTTTATGATGATTTGGGCTATGGGTCTGATTTCGAGAGATTTCTGGATGAGTGGGACGAATAGGATCCGATCACCCTGGACTTTTGGAAGAATTTTTGCTAAGGAAAGTTATGTATAGATGGCTTGTTAGTTAAGCCTATTTGTTGTAAAGACCTTAAGATCCCTTAGGATTCTTTTTGATGTAAGAAAACATATAATTTTTGTAGTGTCTTGTATTGATACTAAATAGTGTTTATATGATGTAAATATATGTATAAATTGCTTTTGTTAGCAATCTTGTTTTGTTAAAAGTTTTTTATAAAGTATAGTTTTTGATCAAACAATTTTCATAAACTGTTAGTTTTAGGACAACCTTATATATAATATGAAAACGTTATATGTGGTTGGGGACTCGGTACTCTAAGTCTCGGATTTAGAGGGTCGGGTCTTTACACATATATTATATTTGTAAATTAATTTTATTATATAATAACTATAATATGTATAATCATATTTATTTACAACTAATTATATATATTTATTTATACTATATTTATTATTACATTACATATTTATATATTATAAAGCATAAGTTAAAAATAGTACTTAAAATATAAATATTATATATATCTTATTATATATTCTTTTGCATAATAACTTATATAAAAAATCAAATTATAAAACTTAATAAAAGTGTATAACAATAATATAATATGTTATATACAAGTAATATCATAAAATATTACTTAAAAATAAAGTATATTTCAATAATAAAATATGTAAAATAAAATAATTAATATAAAATGTAAACTTAGTATATTTAAACATATACAAATATAAATAATATATTATATTTTAATAATATATTAATAAAAATATATATTCATATTATTTATAAATTTTTTATTATATATTTATTATGACTATTCATATGTTTTTTAATATAAAAAATTATTATATATATCATACATAATTTATATTTACATACTATTTTTTTTTTAAAATATAATAACATATTTGGGGAAAATAATATACTATGTAAAAATATAGTGTATTTAAGTAATAAAATATATAATATATAATAATTAGTTAAATATATTTAAATTCGTTTATATATTATTTTATTAATATATTAATGAAAAATATATTTTATATTGTTTAATTATATTATAATTTATTAAGTGTAACTGAAATAACCATGAAATCTCAATTTATATTTTATATGTGTGTTATTGAATTTATACATGCTTTTGATATGTGTTGAATATGATTTATTTTTATGATGAGTTATGTGTTTTATTGTTGTGTTAAAATATTGAAATACTCTAGAATTTATTAAATATTTAGTTCATAAAATTTAAATTGCATTAACATGCATAAATTATGTTTGAAATGTGTTAAAATAAGTAGATAAATGCATGCATTTGGTTCAAGCTTTTAAACTACCATTAATGCCTTAAGACAACTTCATTAATTAGCCAAAAGTTAAGTCATTAACTCCTTAATCTTACATGCCTCAAAAGTCAAAGCAAGGGATATTATCTAACCCCAAATAATGCAATTTTTGGCAAAAACTTTCCAGAAAAAAGAAACCCTCTTTCAAAGCTCAAAACACTCTCTTATTCCTCCCAAAAGCTCTCTCATGGTAGTATATAGTAAAACACTTCATTTTTCATCATTTTCTACCCCAAAAACTTGCTCATGAATCATTAAACCAATGCCTAAAGCTCACTTCGTAAGTATGATTTCTTGTTTTGAATTTATGCATGTGTGAAGCTCTTGAGGATAGGATTAACCTTAAGCTTGTGTTTGATGATTCATATGTTTTGTTGGTTGTATGAGAAGTGCTATGGAATAGTGAAGTTAGTATATGTGTACTTATGAATTTAGAAGTGTTGGAAACACATGTGGTTGAATGATTAGATGACGAGTGTTGTGGATTTGGGATTTGAAGTATGACTAGTGAATGATGTGGATGGTGGAGTGTTTGATGTTTAGAGTTGAAGTTTATGTTATTTGAATGTTATATTGATCATACAACAAATTTTGGGAAACTTGGAATGAGTTTAAGGGAAATTTTGAAGTGAATAAATTTGTAATAAAACAGGGAAACAAAATATATTTTCATATAGGCTTAAATTTGAGTGTACGTCGGCATCTGGCACTTCAACGCCGCCGGCTTAGAGGCGGTGTTGAAAGTAAATAGAATCAATTTCTTAAAGCCGCTTAAATGCTGCCGGCTTTCACTGAAAAAGTCTGCCAGTGTTTAATTTTCAAAATGTACGCCGGCTATTAGGGTTCCAAAGCCGCCGTCTTAGGGGCGGTGTGGAACTAGAAAAGAAACATAATTTTTAACGTCGGACTGAAGGCTACCAGCGTAAGATCCAAAGCTGTCGGTGTACATGGATACGCTGCCGATGTTGGGGGTATTCAGAGGTGTGGATCAACCCTGTGTACCTCTCGGAAATTTTTGGAAATTTGGAGTTGTATTCTACACCGGCTCAAAGCCGCCGGTGTAGAATGAAGGCAACCGGCGTATCCTTGAACGCTGCCAGTGTTGGCAGTGTTGAATTATAATGTATTGCACACTGGTTCAAAGCCGTCGGCTTTTAAGGCCGACGTATCCCCTGCACTTTTCATTTTCAAAAACTTTCTTCAAAATTTTTCAAAGCTTGGTATATGATCAATTAAATATTTATTAAGTGTTCTATGATATAATAGGATGTTTAAATACTCTATTATGATATTGTATTATTTTTATTTGAATTTCTTGGATTAATTATATTTGCAACTAGATATTTAGTGCTTAAACTAAGTGTGAGTTTATAATTACTTCTTTTTACAGTGATTAATCCCTTTTCGAGTATTTCCATTGATTCTCGAGCTAGCACAGGTACGCAGTAACTTGCTTGTATGCTTGTTAGGATAGGTATACTTAAATTTGATATAAGTTTTAAATGACTTAAGTATTGTTTGAATTGCTTGTGTTTTCACCGTTTAATTTGGTCCGAGGAGCGGTAACTTATCATGATGCAATGATATGTTAGTGTAGTCGCTTAGGCCAATAGTATAAGGACCCGCTATCACCCTTAAATTTGAAATAGGCGATAACAGTTCCCCAACCACATATAACCTATAAGATTATATGTAAGGTTGCCTGAAGGAATTGTTTGAGAAATTGTTTATCTAATTCCATATAGATAATATACAATAGGAATCATAGATTTTTTTTTTTTTTTAAACCTTAAACAAAACTATACTACTACACTACCAACATATCTTACAAAGGAAGCAACTTAATTCCTACATAGCTAAGTACACACACACACATATATATATATATATATATATATTACATCCAAAGGCTTCTTACAAGACTTAACAAAATCTTCCAAACACAATCCAAAATCCAAACTAGGACTTAATTACATCATAAACAAAAGAAATCACTTCTAATCTATTATAAGTCATAGGGTTCCATTGAGTCTAGGGTTAGCTCTAATCCTCTAAACCATCAAGAAAATCTTCAAAGTCGGTTCCGTATCCCATACTCGGATAGAACTCATCGGAGTCATCACCTGAAATGGGTAAAATATGAGCCAAAGGCCCAGTACACAAGTAACGAATACAAATGCAAAGTGGATCACACAATCTTAGACTAATGCATTATGGAACAATCAATGGTTTATTGTTAAGTCTTTAGTTAGTAAAACAACACGGGAGTATTCAAACTCCGGACAACAAGGATCTAGTATTATGTCCACCTCCCTGAGTGGTCCCTACTGTTCATACAGACTAGGCAGTCCCACCTTCCGGCGTAGCCGTAATACTAGGGGATCCTGAGTAACGTATCACGATGCTCAAGGGGTTGATATGAGCAGCTCGGATACTCACATCTTCTAAATAATTCTATCCATTAACAAGAAAGTACCCTACCCCCAATCTAAGCAGGATGCCGCTCTCCGAACCAGATTCAACGGCAAACAAGGACAAGCAACTCATCAATTAATAAAGTTTTCTTAATTTAAAGTAGTTTAGTTGTGATGCCTACCCTAACAAAGAAACAAGCAAGTTACTGTGTACCTGATATAGCTCGGGTACTAATGGGGTTTGCTGGGCGAGAATCTATCACTGTTTAAAACAATATTAAATTTCACATTTAGTTTAAGTACTAATTAACTAGTTGAAAATACAATTAATAAAAAAAATTCAAGTAAATTAATACAAAGTCATAATAAAGCATTTAAACATCTTATTATATCCTAGGACACTTAACAAATACTTAATTGATCATATATCAAACTTCGGAAAATTTGAAGAAAGTTTTTAAAATTCAAAAGTGCAGGGGATATACTGACATTCAAAGCTGACGGCTTTGAGCCAGTGTTCAACACACTGAAAATCAACACTGCCAACACTGGCAGCATTCAAGGGTACGCCGGCTGCCTTCATTCTACGCCGGTGGCTTTGAGCCGATGTAGAATGCAAATCCAAATTTTCAAAAGTTGTCGAAAGGTACACACCGGCAGTGTATCCACGTACGCTGGCAGCCTTTGATCCTACGCTAGTGGCCTTAAACCCAGCATTAAAAATTCTGATTCTATTTCCATTCCACACCGCCCCTAAGCTGGCGGCGTTGGAATCCCAGTAGCCGGCGTATATTTTGAAAAATGAACGCTGGCAGACTTTTCCAGTGAAAGCCGGCAGCATTCAAACGGCTTTAAGAAATTTGATTCTGTTCGCTTCCAACACCGCCTATAAGCCGGCGGCGTAGAAGCCCCAGATGCCGGCGTACGACCAAATTTTAGCCTATACGAAAATGTTTTTGATTTCCCTTGTTTTATTACAACTTTGTTCACTTTCAAAAATTCCCCAAACTTAATCCAAACTTTCCCAAGCTTGTTATATGTTCCAAACACTATCCTAACAACATGAATTCTACTTCTAATCATCAAAACACTAATCACACTTCAAATTTACATCTCAAATACTCAATCCTTCAATCTTCCAAAACACTCATCCCCACACATCAACACTCATATAAGATATACACTACCATTCCTTTAGCCAAATAATCTCATTCAAACTATCATCAATGCACCAAATCAATCCCATACCAATTATTAGATAAAATTCGTTCCTATCTAACATTTACAAACAAACACAATATAGAACATAAGGTAAAAAGATAAAGTTTGCGTTTAACTTACATGACTACATCTTGGCTTGAAATGTTGTTTAAATCCAAAAGCTTGTATTTGATCTTGGTTTAGGGTTAAGATTTTGGGATGAGAAAGAAAGAAAGAAAGAAAAGAAAGAAAATTCGTATGGGGAAATAGGGCTGCCAAAAGGGGTTCAAATCTTACACAAAACAAAGTCAATACTCATCCAAAATGTGTCTTTAGGGGTATATTTGTCCTAAGGTTAATTTGAGTCAATTCCAAATGCATTTAAGTTGTATTTAAGCTTAAAAAGTGGACTTAAAGTTTACCAAATTTCTGTCATTAATAAACAATTCAAAAGTAATTTTATTAAATTCTAAATATATCACATGCATATTAATTTGAAAAAGACACCATATTCATTACACTATACACACATTTATACATATTAAACAATAACATTAATTTCATAATACTATACACATACAAATAACACATGTCTAACACATTCACTAATTATTAACCAAGCACACATATACGTATATATATATATATATATATCATGTTAATGACACATTAATCTGTAAATTAAGGAATTCATGGCTATTTCAAATAGTCATGATGTAATGACTAGGCTCGGTGGATAATCGATAGGAAATGTAGTAACTGAGCAACATTTACTTATTCTTAAAAAGAAGTAGTATAATTTAATTCAATGTTTATGGAAGCATGTGAATTAATTTATATTATGGATTGAGTTAAGTGAAATTGAGTAACGGCTATATAACCTATATGAGATTATTCTTTTCAGTATAACGTTATCTAGGAGATATAGGTATTCGGGCTATCTATATCAACCCCCTGAGCGTCGTGAGCGTTACTCAGGATCTCCCGAATCCCATGGCTTGTCCCGGAGTTTGAATACTCCAATGATGATTTGACGAATGAATACTAAGGAAAGACAAATGAAACATTATTGTTGCATTGCATTAGTCTCGATATGATTGTCACTACGCTTTTGGGTGTTGTTACTGTATACTAGGCATTTGGCTCACTGTTGCTATTTTTCAGGTGATGATGACTGTTATGATGACATGGGCTATGGGTCGGATTAGGAAAAATTTATGGATGAGTGGGGCGATTAGGAACCGAGTGCTTTGGTTTAAATATGTATTTTATATTCTGAATAGAGGCTTGTTAGTTAAACCTTGATTATATATAAAGATTTAAAGTCTAATTTTTTTCTATTTTGTAAATATTTATGTAAGTTTTGTGGTGTCATGGGTTTGACACCAAGTTTTAAATTATTTCCTTAAATGTCCTATATGAATGGATTACTCAGGTGAGTAATCCTTTTGTAAAAAATCTTGTATCAAGTTGTAGTGATTTTAAACAAACAATTCACATAAATTGTTAGATTTAGGACAACCTTACGTATGATATAAAAATATTTTACGTGGTTGGGAACTTGACTTACCTAATCATAGGATTAGTAGGTCGGGTCTTTACAGTAACAAAAATGAAATAAAAAATAAACACATTAATTAAAAATATGCAATTTATTAAGTTAATATAAAATATTAAATAAGTAATGTAAAAAGTATAATTATAATATATATCATTAAATATATATAAATTTATATGTATAACATTATTTATATTTACATAATATATAATATTTTTAAATAATAATATCATATTTGGAAAAAAAATTATAATATACTACTAAAAATATTATATATTTATATAAATATAATTTAAAATAATTATTATAAGATGTAAACATTGTATATATTAATATATATATTATTTTAATAAAATATTAATGAAAAATCCTTAATAAATAGGTAAAGTGAAATTATAAAATAAAATAAATTATAAAAGATATGTAAAATGTTTTATAGTTTTATAATGTTGTAAATTGTGATATCTCTTAAATATAAAGTAGTGAAACTTTACTCATGAAGATACGAATTGGTTTATCGGTTTAGTGCTTGTGAAAACTTCAATGTTAAGTGTGCTTAGTATGCATCATTCTATGATGGGTGACCTCTTGGGAAGGATAAATAAGAGGCAAATGTGTATTTTTTTAATAATTTGTCTTAGAATCAAAGACAGATTTGCGACGGAATAATTTTATTTAATATTTATTAATTAGATATTTAAAATATCTAATTATAAAACAGGGAAAATTTTGCGACAGAATTCCATAGCAAATTTGCGATGGAAAATAAATCTGTCTCTAAAAGTCTTTAGAGACAGAATTTTTTGTCTTTAAAGCCAAAATTTCTTGTAGTGTTTGTTTAGGAAAAATGCTATGATATATAAAGAGTTGATGGGTAAGTGTAGATCATAATAAATATTAAATCATCCAAATTCAATTAATTATTAGGTAAAACATTGCACAATACATCTGCATATTTTTTATTTATAACATTCTTCAACTTGCCATTTGTGTCAACCCAAAACTAATTTGATTTCGACACTACGCACCACTGTGAGGCTTCTAGCAAATTATATATAAAACGACATATGTCTAATTATATATGCAGATGGGGCAGACCCTACATATATTTCACATGCACTTCTTGAGGAAGTAGACAGTACTTGATACGAAGATCTTCCAAGATCTTCTTTAACTCCAAAATTAGTTTGGATCTTCGTCTATCTTTTTTCCAACTGTTTTGGAAGTTTATATTGTGAGTTACACAAATAGTCATTTTTAAGTTTCCAGTGTTGTCAATGTCCTTAACTACAACACTCCGCTTGGATTTCCAGCATGGCTGATTTTCATCCAAGTATTTGAAAAATAGTGAAACCACATCAAGATTAATGATTTTCTTTTTCTTTTTCCACATTGTTTTGCAATCATTTAGTAAGTTTTGGTAATAACATGTACGACTTTAGGCTAGCAAATCAATTTGGACCTTATAGGTTAACCAAGTGTATAGACAAAAAAATATTATTCCAGAATTTAGCTTCTCGCAATCTAACTAGGTTCAATAAATCCAAATCTTTATGTTTATAAAGATCGAGTACTTGGAAGATCCCAGTGTCATGAGCAAAAGCATATCTAGAAAAGGCCAATCCCGCAACCAGTAATCACAACATTGATTAAAGACAATATAAAATTGATAAATTTAAAGCACATTAGATCCATAGTTTAATTGATATCATCAATTGGGTGTTTGACTATCTTTTAACCTTGTAGATGCTCAAGTTTGTTATATGAATTATGAAAAATTCTATTGCCTGATGCCTTTTTAACAGGACTGGTCTCGTGTAATTATTCAATAGTTTAAATTTATTCTAATCATGATAGATGAAAATCTAAAAATTCCTTTTGAATTTATTTTTATAATCAGTTTTATGGAACCGTTGAAATTAATCTATGCATTACATGTGTGGATTGCACATCACATACTTTAAGTAATATATGCAGATAAAGATTTTGTGTTTTTGTAGTAATTATGCTCCCAAGAAGGGTCACCAATGACGAGCATTAGATATTTAGAACAAGTCTTTTTTTAGAGCCAGAGAGAGGTAGATTAAACGTTTGAGGTTTCATCATAGGTCATATCAAAGAGCATGACCATCGTATGGTTTTAATTATATATCTACGAAATTAGGTAGGTTAAGACTCCATAAGAGTATCCCAACCCGTAGCATCTTTAAGAGATCCTTAAATGCCATATTAGAATTTTTAATTTTTTTTTTTTTAAAGAATCCCATCACCTTATCCTTAAGGTTCTCTACACAAGGCTTTGTACAACTTTTTTATAATTTTATGGGCAACATCATAGAAAAACTATATATATATATATATTATATATTAGGGGCTAGGACCAGCCGAGGAGCTCAAATTTTGCTGAGGACCGGCCCCATCACTGAAGGACCTCCACTTCAGTCCTTGCCCCTTGGAATTGTTGCAAGAAGCGACCGCTGCAATGCTAACAAAACCTAACTATATCCAAGTGTGTGAAAAAAGGTTAAAAGTATACAGGACAATGTTATTGAACTCTATTCCAAACACATGAATCTAGTCATTTCAAAGTATTTCCAGATCAGATCAATTGTTTAAAAATTATACTGGTAAGACAAAAGATTGTACGTTGCTATTTAACCACTGTATGTTGTAACATTCACAGTATGTAACATAAACTTCCATGGGTAGAGCAAGAATCAACTCCAACACGGAAAATTTTTATTGCACACTCAAATTAGACTTTTCATTGAATGAGTATTATATATCATGTGTAAATAATAATAAAATTTTTGATGGAGTTGTTGAGACCGTCTTGTTAATTATTTGATTGTTAATAACTATTTCAATGGTACAATCGCAATTGAGTATTAATCCGTGCCGTTAAATAGTTGATGAGATGGTAAAATTTTTCTAAATCTTTACACACAAACATACACACAGAATTTTCCGAAATTTTGATATATGTGTGCGTGCGCGTGGGGGCAAGTTACGGATGGTAATGGTTTTGGAAAGTCCTATTTCCCTTATTATATGTGTCAAAACTTTTATCAGTATTTAGGTAGTATGTGTCTATATACAACTATTGAACAATTTATTCTAATATAAATGCTCAAAATTAGTTATGTGAGGAAAAAAACCAATATTTATTTGTTTATAAAAATAAAGTTATGCATGCAGTAATTAGTAAATAGAAGTAACAACAGCAGAGAACATACCCTTTTGATTCTGGCTCTTGGAGTCTCGATGGTTTTAGCCGAAGTAGAAAGGTCGAAGCTAAACTCCACGGAATCATCAATTTCAGGGTTCCTATAGGAATTGAGAATGGGTTTAGTGAGCAAAACCGAATTGGGGTAGAATACCTTCTGCATATCATTTCGACGGAAGATTCCCGAAAAGTGCTCTTGTAGAATGGAGGGTGTGAAAGCATACATTTATAGAGTAAGAAATATATGCTTATACCAATATAAGTAAAATACCCGCTTATTCCACTACTTATTTTATTAAAGAAGAGTCTCCCTCCATAGCTACTAGAACTAGAGGAAGGGCTACTAGTCCTCGAAAGCTCTGTCCTCCTTCCCCATACAAGAAAGAAAAGGAACGTTTCCCCCCTAACCCCCTCGGGGGGAATGGTACTTGCTTTGTTAAGAATCTCTAGTATTATAATTCTAGCCTAAGGGATATCTCTTCTACAAGCATCTGTTGCAAGCAAAATAAAATATTAGAATCTAGCAACCTCAATAAAGCAAATTAGTGCCGCAACAAAAGTTCTGACATAGGTAACTTACATGCTTATCATCAATGACACACTGATCACCCACATCAAATGGATGCATAATGAATACGAATATAAATGCAAAACATAAATGCAGAAAGAACAATTTGAGATGACATTAGGACAAGCATTTGAGTGCTCAAAATTCCCATTATCATACACCAAACAATAATGGCAATTACGATTGCAATCCCAGAAGCGAGCCTATCTATCTTCTCAAGTGCTCTTCTTGTGTAGTTCAAGGAACGTCTAAGTTCCACCCCTTCCTTGTGGGATTCATCCTGCAGAAATGAATGACCCTGTCAAATTTTCATCAGTTGTGTGCTTGCCATACATGCCCAGCTACCTCTGTATATTCATTTCACTCCAGAAGTCACCTGTTCAGCTTTCTGCTGCTTGAATATAAAGAGGTGAATGATATCAGTTTTGGTGGCTCTACAGCTGATCAACTTACCAGCCAGTTCATTAGAATTGACTTCTCAATTTGTTTAGCGTCTTTTTCTCCTGGAAACAAGTCGAATAAACGATTAACATCTTCCTTTCTTTTAATGATGCGCAGGAAGTCGTCCTCTTTAATGTACTGATGAAAAAAAAAAAAAGAAAAAGAAAAAGATAACAATAAATCAGAGAAGGATAATGTATTCTTCAGCAATCTGTCATATCGAAGTTTTAAAAGTTTTGATATTTGTATATTTATCCTTACAGGGAACCCAGCTGGGCCACCTTTGTCATTATCATGTCAGAAACAGCCTTTTGTCTCGCTCCATCGCGGTCTCCTTGTCCTCCTCCTAACCCACTTTTTACGTTTTGTTCTACGGGCTTACTGGCATCAATCATATTACTAGATTCCGGTAGATTAAATAATACAATCTGCACAAATTCTTGATAAGAGGATGAATTTTTTATCCGATCGATGAATCTACCATGTTGAAATGTAAAAGCCAGTAGCTTAATCAGCAAAGATTTAACAAACCATATTGCAGCAGCAGCGAGACACCCCACAAGAGCCTTTGTCACATGGTCTAGAATTTTTGTTGTGTCTTTAGATCGCTCCAACCCTTGATCGATCATTAAGATCCATGCCAATATAATTGAACCTAACCACATTAAAGCTCCCACGCTTGTCCACATTTCACCCACAAGGTACGAGAGAACTTCATGGGAAGGCTTCAATAAAGACAGCTGGAATTACAATCAACAAATTACAAATCAACCAACCACAAAAAATATCTAATACGAAAACGATCCATTTCCCCAATTCCAACTCCCATATTAGAGTATCCTTCAACCTCGGCACTACCAAACTCGCAATTAAGATCCCCACGAGGCAGACAAATAAGATGCAGCAGCACCTCTTTATGAGTTTTCTCGTCCTTAGACCGTGGGTTTTGATGACTCCGTAATCCTTATCTTCACCTTTTGAGTCTACAGCCGAAGCTACAAACGATGACGTCGACTCTAGATGAAAACCTGACCTACCAATACTTGGGACTTCAGTATTTGAAGCAATCGTCACCCTAACTTCATCTTTGACCACATTTTCTGCTACTATCCCATCATTTCCACCCATGATAGTTGCTTTATACCTTTAGGTTTCTACATATTAACCAAAAAAAAAAAACTTCAGAACTTGAAACCCAACTTCCTTTATTTACTGTTTTGGTGCAAACCAATGGAAGGCTACTAGAAAACAGACTCCACAGATCCCAGCAAAGTAACATTGTAAATTCACAAGAGCAACACAAATCGTAACTTGATGCATTGTATAAGAAAGTTGCTACTAGTATTGCACTATTGCTCATATTTGTGTGTATTAGACCAGCTTGATGCTGCTTGTAATCATTGATGTCTCAAGGTTTTACGGGACATAGCATTCAGATGGAAAATTCTACGGTCCAACGTTAATTTTGATAAGATCAGTATGTCATCATAAAACAGCTACATCATAGCCTAAAATAGTTAATATTCATTTACTATATTTAACTTAATAATTATATTATGGACGGACCAGTCTTGATAGTTTTAAACTCAATAAATTCAACAGAAGTCTCAACGTATTGGGAATGGTTATTTAATGTATTAAGGCTTTTAGTGGTTAAAAAAGAGATATAAATTTTATAGTATATCAAATGAGCTATAAATGTTTTGCAAATGTATTTAAGGTATAATATTTGAATTAATTTTAATTAATTCTCTTAAATTTTTAATTAATGATCAATTATTGATATTTTATTTGACTTATTTTGAAAACATTGATGTTTTTTTAATCATTAAAATTATTGATAGCTTGAATCAACTTACCATAAATATTGATACCTCTATTTAATTATTTAAAATGTTAATTAAATTTTTTTAGAGTACAGTTTTGATATTATTTACCATGATTGAATCTTTTCACCTAATGTATCTACGGAAAATAACTTTTCGTGATTCCAGATAAAAGAATTTATTACTTGATTATTAGAGCAATTGACATCGGATATTGATGGTCATATGTAATTGTTTTTATTACTTGATTATTAGAGCAGATAAAAGAATTTTTTGGTATTATAAACTTTAATAACGATTTTCCAAACTTAACGTACAATGTAGATTTAGGAAAATTTTATGGTCCATCATTAATTTGATGGGACCATATTATCAAGGACTTACACATATCAAACAATGATTAAATCATAAAATAGATAATATTTTAATTATTATATATTTAATGATTAATGATCGTTAGACGGTCCATTAATCGACCATAGAAGCTTCCAAAGCCTTATATATGAATTGATTTATTCCATGAAAATATTGAACTTTGTGAAGAGAAAGGAAGGGCAGAAAATGGCAAGTTTAACGACAAACAACACGACCAAATACCATTTTAAGGTCTATTAGCTAGCCTTCTTCTTGGCGCCATTCAGTCGACCCAAAAAAATGAAATTTTGTATGCAGGTCATTAATTTTTACTTTCCATTTGCTTGAAGTTAACAGAAAAAACAATACCCTTTATTTCTTTATTTATTTAAATTTGATTGAGAATGTACTAGTTACTTTTAAGGTATAAAAATTTTCATTCCTTAATAGAAAGTTCTTGTAATGTGATGATTACAACTCATTAAAATCAGCCACCGATAAAAAAAAAAAAAAAAAAAACCCTCTCTCTATATGTAGATACATATATATAACTTACTATATCTCTACATATTAGTTGTTAATTAGTCTATACATATGTAGGTGTATGGGTTCAATTTAAGAAATTATGCGCATACCCTATGACTATCAAGGATCAATGTAATGGCATGCATGTAAGAGATAAGTACAGAGAAGGGAGAAGGTATCGAAGGAGGAGCATGCAATCCTAATAAACTCAAATGTATTTTTGTTACTGTTCTAAGACAAAAATCCAGAAGTAAGAACGTGTATCATAGAATTTTAGAATAATTCAAATGAAAGGGGCATAATATTTATAGAACTTAGTTATCAAGGTTCATTCTCAAACAGCGATAACAAGCAGTAGTTAAGATAGTCATCTCTTACAAGTGGATTCGTATTGGGCTTCCTTAAGGATCTAATCCACTAAAGACACTTTTTGGTAGTATATGAACCTTATTAATATGTTAGAATTGGACAAATCAATTCAAGCTTACTGTACTAATTTTCCTTGATTATTTCAAAATATCAAGACTTAGCTATTTGACCCATGTCACCCTAGTATAAAGATTAAAATCCATGTTAAATTTGAGCTCAAATCCATAGATTAAATTCAACTCTCCACAATATTTGCAAGATTATATATATCTATACATATGCTCTATATATAAGAATGTAAATGCAATGCTATGTTATATTAACCTAACTTCCTATATTTACTGCTTGTGAGCCAAATAAACAAAAGAATAGTTAGAAACAAACTGAAAACATTCTAACTTGTAGCAGTATCTCAAGTACGTAAAAGCTAGTACCTTTTAACTTAATGGAGTGATGAGAAAGCAAAGAAGAAATTGGGTGTGTGAAAAAGTGAAGATATTTCGAACTTAAACTTTCCATTTTCACCTAATTCAAGTCAAATCAACGAAGCGTATCTAATAATAATAATAATAATAACCCTCAAAAGTCTAACTTTAAGGAGTTCATTTTCAAATGCATAAAAGTAGTATCTTAAATCCAGAGAGATGAAAAAGTAAGGGCAAAAAATGGGTACGTGAGAAGTGTGAAATTTGATGCAATATACAAGTATCCAATTGGCACTCACCTTGAATTTGGTGTCGATCAACAAGAAGAAAGAATAAATCTTAACCTTGAACTTGTGATGGTTTCCCTCCACCCCCGTCCGGCCCTCCTTTTTTTTCCTTTTTTTTTTTTTCTTTTCTTTTCAGAGACAGAAATGGAATAATTCTAAAGAAAGCAGAAAGATGTACTCGCAGTGTGTTTGTGTCCTAAGAAAATTAGTTTATATAGAAGAGAGTGGCTGGCCGAGCAAATCATAGTGGAGTACGCATGTGCGCTAACAGACAAGGGATTAGTAGTTACAGGCTTACGAGCTGTTTAATCCCGAGAAATATAAATCACGTGTGCTCTTACGATGGATAAATATTATATAATGAGTTAGGTTACACCACAAGTGTCAATATTTGAAATAAAATTATCTAAAGTATTAATATTTTAAATAATTAAAAAATATATATCAATATTTAATAAAATATATCAAATAAAATATCAACGAATTATAAAATTTATTTGAGCTATCGATATTTAGATTAATTTTTAATTAAATTTCTTTAATTTTTCATCAATACTTAATTATTGATACTTTATTTGATTTACTTTACTAAAATTAATATATTTTTTAATTATTCAAAATATTTATACGTTAAATGTACTCATCCCATATATGTTTATACATCTTTTTAATTATATAAAATATTAATAGTTCAAATTAATTTATTTATACGTATTTTTAACTGCACAAAACATTAATGCTTATCAATGGAATTTGTCTCATATATAATTCCCATGTTTGTAAGCGTTAAACGAGGGGAGTGTTAATGTGAGGACGGTACGACAAGGGTTTAGTGGTTACAGCTGTCTAATCGCGACCGAGAAATTATAATAAATCAAATGGGGTTAGTAGTTACAGCCCTCTAATCCCGAGAAGTATAAATCAAATGGGTGCTCATACAATTGATAAAAATATGGGGTCTGGATAGATTGATTTTTATTTATATTTTATTTGTATTAAATTTGTATTTATATTTTGTTTATATCTTATTTGTATATGATTTATTTGATTAATTTATGAGTAAAATGATATGTTTTTTATTTATTTATTTTTTAATAAATATTTATTTGAAAAAATAAAATAAAATACCAAACTTACATAGAAAAGATAAAACAAACAAAAATACCATTAATATAACTCCAATGTCTGTAAGCATTTGTTAACAGAGAGGGGAGAGAGTGTTCATGTGTGTACTATCGGACATGGACTGGGTAGTTGCAATTGTTTATCCCGGGAAATAATATTATATTTCAAATGGTGTTCCCAGTGGACAAAGACGTATATATATATAATTTCCAATCGGGTGCACTATATGATTACGCCGGCCACTCCAAGGGTTCTGTTTTTCTTACTTTCCTATATATTGTTTGACAATATATTGTTTAATTATATTATTTAAGTAATAACATTTAACAATATTATTCATCTAATTTTTATTCTATATTAAATAGAAGCTGAGACATATCCATAAACTAATATTATTATATAATTATAAATATAACAGATGTAGGTTGTATTGTCAAAATAATTAATAATAAAATATAGGGTATGCAAATTTTAATTTATTATAAATTCTTCAATTGAACTCTCAAATGGTGATTTCATTATATATAATTTTTTAAAATACATACAATATCCCTAGATTGTTGCTAAGATCTTAAGTTCATCATTAAAATGATTTAGAAAAAAGAATGAATATAAGATTTTATTGACGGTTTAAATTATGTGTACGTGTATATATATATGGAACTAGGCATGGATTGTGTCTAACCCTGAAATATGGTCTCGCCCAACATCAACAAGCATCACACATCAATTAACCTAGTAGGTCGTCGGGTCTAGGTCAGGCCAGGTCTCAAACCAATGTGACCTACTAGATCAACGAAGTCATTAAATTAAAAAAGAAATATAAAAACAACATAAGAGAAAAAGTGGAAGAAAAAAAAAGTGGAAAATATTATTTATATATAAATAAAAGTATGTTTAAACTACTTTTGATGTGAATACTAAAAATTCATTACTACTCATGACATTAAATGATGTTATCAACACAAGTAATAAATATGATTGAATAGTCATCTGATTGGACTTTTATAAAATACTACTCAAAGTTGTTTCTTATTTTTCAACTATTGTAAGGACTCAAATTTGTTGTTTAATTAAAACATGTAAATCTAGTTTCCAAGCCACATATAATCTTTATGATTACATGTAAGACTGTCTATAAAGAGAAAGTTTGTAGAATTACTTGCCAAAATATGTTATAAGAATCATTTGATAACATTTCATAAAAAGAAATCCATACATAATATTACAAACTTTCTTACCACTTGCATAAACAAGGCAAAGGAATACTGCATATATATATATATATATACACACAAACATAAGAGCTCTGAACTTATACTCTAGCTCATACTTAAATATAATACATATAAGTTATCAAAACATCTAACAACTATTACATTATTCCAAAAACATATTCCACCTAATCTATTATAAAAGATTTTCCTTCATAGAGGTTGGGCTCTTAACCACCCTAGTCGTCGAAAAAGCCTCAAAATAGGTTTCATATCCCAACTGAGTATAAAACTTATCATATCAACACCTGAAATAGAAGATTATGAGCCAAAAGCCTAGTACGTAAGTAACAAAAGCAAATATGTAATATTACCTTTCTTGATGGTACAACAAAGCTTTAAAGAACTTAATTAGAAAAATATGGACTTCTCAACTAAGCTTTTTACAAAAAAATACAGATTTTCAAAAGATAAATCCAGCTCTTCATCTTAACAAAACAAAATAAAATAAAAGCCAGTGGTCTTAACTCACTTCACTCTTTAACAAACTATTCCCAAGTCATCCCATATTCTTGAGTCACTCATCATCACCAAAATCAACATCACCATCATCATTCAATCATCATCATCATCAAATCAACACCTGGAAAGAGAAAATAAGGAGCGAAGCCTAGTACAATATTAACCCAAGCACACACGAGATAACACACAAGTTAAAACTGAATGCAATGCAACAACAACATGCTATTATCTTTTAATTAAAATAAATAAATCAACAATGGAGCATTGACATTTAAGAACAATCTCTAGGAACCTGAGTGTCCTGAGTAACAATAGCTATTCAAGAGGTTGATATAGGTAGCCTGAATACCTATATCACTTATATCTAATGAAAAGGAAAATAACCTCGTAGGATTCACAATCGTTACACATCTCTACTCATCTCAGCCCATAACATCATTTAGCTTAATCGATCTCATAAATATGAACTAAATCATGTTACTTCACCCTAAGCCTAAAGTAGACATTATTTTGATATTGGTTGCCCCATCAGCTACCCACCAAGCCACTTATAAATGTCATTGCATCATGACGGGGATGGACTAAGTGCCTAACTACCATGTTCAGCTTTGGATAGGGTTATTGCTCCTCTGATTGGATTAAACAACATACGCACAAGTAACACTCATTAATTAGGCTGTCTTTAAGTATTGGATCATTTGGGGTTCCTATCCTAACAAACAACAAGCACATCACTGCATACCTTTCATTTTTTAATTCCAAATAGAGGTAGATGACACTACAAGAAAACTGGCCTTCAGAGACAGAAAATTTGCAACAGAAAATTTTTGTCTCTAAATAATTTGATTAGGTCAAATTTGCGACGCATTTGCGATGATATAAAATTGGAGAGTTTTTATAGTTTATTTATATTTTAACAACAGAATTTGCGACGAATTTGGAACGAAATTGCGAGGAAATCAAATTTGTTGCAAATCTGTCTCTAATTGTATAGAGGGAAAGGAAAATTTTTTAGCGCAATATTTTCTTTTCAAAATCTGTTTCAAATCTGTCTCTAAAACTATGCATATATATATATATGACTTTCAGAGACAGATTTGAATCTGTCTCTAATTGCTTCAAAAAAAAATTTCCATAATATATAATATTAATTATATTTTATATGTTATATTATATTACAAAATATATCCTATTTTAAAAAATATAAATATTAATATATATAATAATATATAATATAAATTGTATTTTCAGTATTATATTATAATATGTTTTATAGTATATTAAAAATACGTACATGAAATAACTTTAAACCTCTTATTTTTTTTATAAAATAATAATAATAAAATAAAAATTCTCTCTCTTTCTCACTAACATATTGGAAACAATTCTCTCTTCTCCTCTGTTTCTTTTTTCCCTCGTAATTTCCGAAACCCCAACCCTAAACCTAATCCTTTCTTCTTGTCCTGCTTTCCACCACCACCGAACTCATCTCTCTCTTTTTCCTTCTTCTTCTCTCATGAATCCCAGCCTCCACAAACCATAAACCCAAGACCAGTGTACCCGAACGTGAAACCCAAGCCAGCACTACGACCCACTAACCTTAACTCTCTCATATCTTTGGCGTCTTTATCCATCAGCTCCGCTTCCAAATCTATGGCAGTGGTGCAACTAAGCGTGATGCTTCTCTTGTGAATGACAGGTAATCTTCTTCATCTCAACTTGTAAAAAAAAATTTCACTTTACCAAATAGATCAAAGCTCTAATTTTGTTTCTTTTCCTTTTGTGGAATTGAACGCATTTTGCAAGACAAACCGGGGGGTAGGAGTTTCGAAATTCTCAGCAAGAAGAAGTAGGTTCTGTTGCCTTTCTTCTCTATTTAACATTTATCATATGGAATAATATGTTATTTTTCGTTATTATCATGCTCATTTCAAACCATGAAACAGCTATATTTGGTGATGGATTATTAATTGATGGGCTGTATTATTTGCTCTGTTGGTGTTGTCGTGTATGGTTTAGGTTCTTGATTCTGATTTTACCAGTCTGTGTTCTAAATTATTTAAGGTGCATGAAGTGTCAGATTATATTTGGGAAAAATATATTTGATTGATTTCGTGAATGTTTGATTGAGGTTGAACTTGAATTTGATAAGGGGATTTGCAAATATAAATTGGAGTAATCGATTAATTTTTTCCCAAGGAGTCAATCTTAACTCGTTAATGGAAAAAAAAGGGTTCTCATATAATTTTTAAATTTGTTATATTTTCCCCGTGTTTCAATTGGATTTTTTTTCACCTGCATATTAATTGTTCCTGTTGTATAATCATTGTTCTCCTCTGGAATGTGTTCCTTATCCCATCTCTTGTAAAAGAACGTTAGATGAAATAGTGGGCAGTTGTTAGTACATTATTTATGCGTAGGAAGTAGTTACAAATGAGCTTCAAAATCATTTCATGGTTTGAAGCTGTTTATTTTTTGACATTGTCATCCTTGAGAATAAAAATGGTTGCTTGCTTGCTTTTTGGATGTATGGCGCACTTTGCCTCTCTTAACTCGTGGTCAGAGGGTACTTGTTGTGGTATTGTCTCTCCATTTTTGTACTCCCTTAGACCGGATCTGTTTATATGCTGTAGGTCACCTTTGAAAATGACTTTAGCATCAGCAAACGCAGATGGAAAAATTTGATAAGGATCGTTTGCTTGTTCTCATTTAAGTTGTTATTTAACCGTGTACTACAAGATAAATGGATCCTAACCATCTACTGCCATCTAATGGAATGCATAATTGTGGTTGTTTATTGGAAACCATTGTTAAGCCTCAAGGCAGGTCTGCATGGAACTTTAATTTTCATTTTCTTTTATTGTCATTCAGATTTGCATATAAACATGGGTATGCATATGCGTGTATATTTTTATCATGAAGCATAGAACTATCATTTTGTTAATCTTTTCTTCTCTGTTAGAATCACAAGTCAAACATACATTAATGGAGATATATTCTACATTGATTCCTTTGTTGATTAGCACAACTTTGGGTTGCTGAAGGGCTGTTTATTTTATTTTTGTTGTGTTTGTTGCTTGGCTTTGTTGGTGGGTATCGCTTGATCCACTACTGACTGAGGTCTCTTCTTCTCTTCCTCTTGCATATGGTTTTGAGTGTTTTAATATAATGGCATTAATCGCTTATGTGTGATAGTTTCTTCTACAAGATTAGAATTGAGTTTTTTTGCAACTGACATGTAATTGCCTTTCCCTATAACTTTCTTTCTTCAATGGAAAAACAGCTTTCTGTGGTAAGCTCGGCATTGACCTTCTTCTTTGATGTACTGGAGATTTGACTTTGTTTTTATCTTTTTATCTTTTTTGATATGTTAAATGTGTTTACTTACTTGTTCAAGCTGTTAGCTTATTATCTTGGTAATCATGATGAAATGGTGTAGGTATGTCACGAGTATGTTTTAGAACAAGGGAGGGGGATCTATGAGCTGGTGAGATGAATATCCTCTACTCTACTCTGCTGTCCTTATCTCTGTAGTCTTTTTTAATTTTTTTGAATGATTGTCGGAAGTTGTTATGTTTTCCTCCCTGTAGGTTGGGCATCTACCGACAAAGGTAATAACTATTTGGCACCTGCTCTTTCTGTTTTGGAGAATAACACATGAAAAACGCTCTCTCCTGATATATGATAATATAATAAGCTCATATCTTGTTTTATCTTCTTTGACATTTCCATAAGTACAGATTTTCTTTTTCTTTTCTTTTTGTGCCTTATATTTATCATTGCTCAGTTGATGTAAAATTTGTCTATCTTGTCAATCTACAAGCATTTGCGTTTTGTGAGTGTATTATCCATGTTCTTTGGTAGTTAAGAGAAAAGTCATCTTTTAAGGCAAACCAGAAAACTTGTTAATACTTTTTTATTTGAATTGGAGTCTCATTTGGAATCTTTACCTTGAAATAGATACAAATATTGTATTGTATAAGGAGTGCATGTCATTAACTGATGAGGAGGATAGGAAGGAGCTGCTGGCTTGTTTGGAGTCTGTAATGTTTGCTGTTAGATATCACCTTACTGATGCCCCTGTAATGTCATTAACCATTGGCTAGTATATGCTGCAAACTTCAAAATGAATATTAATGATTTGGCTAGTATATGCCCCTGTAACGACATGCTGTGTTTTTTGCAGGAAGAAAGGATAAATTCCCCCCTTTTTTTATCTTTTCTTTTGGGTTTTGTTTTTTCAAATTATTGGCTGTGCCCTGTGAAACTGATGTCATCTATTTTGTCCATGGATTTGCTTCATTTGATGATTGTGCCCTGTGAAACATGAATTTCAAATTAGTTTATATATATATATATTTATATAACGTGTCCCAAGAGTAAAATTGTTGATTCCTGTTTATTACTTTAATATATTAGTAGAATGTTTAAATTCATATTTCACTCTCTCTCTCTCTTAACATAATATCAGTTATGATAATTTAACGTATTAAAAATACACCCAACTCCTTTATAATCCAGACACGAATGCTGGTCTATGATGAGATGACCAGAAATTATTAAGTTCATGTATTCTTATTTATAGAAATTATCATTTATATATTTTATTATTTGATGTGTGTTTTATTTGAATATACAAGGGGAAATGGGAGAATTGTAGACCTTTCCTGCTCTGTTTTCTTGGTTGAGTAAAACAATAAGTAGTTGCTTTTCATAATCTTATTACAGACTCATTCTCTTGACTATTTAGGAGAAGTATTTCAAGGAGACAAAAGGGACAACTTAGACTGTGAAGCATTCTTCATCCTAGCTTCATAAAATTAGAGGTAACTGAAAATCCCATTTTGATTTTTGAAGAATCAAAATTAGGATCTTTCTTTATTTCCTTCCTTTGTTTTTTTTTTTTTTTATTGGGGTCAATATCTTCGTTAAATTTAATCATGAGAACTATTGTGATTTTTTAGTTTTTTTATTATATTCAATAAATAAGTTTATGGAATGATGTTATAGACATATTTAGGAAATGATTCCATTACAGGGAGATATTTTAGGGGAAAAGAAAAAGACCTTTATTGGATAACTTAATGTAAGCATTTAAATCATTAATGTTGGGTATCAAAAATTAAAGTTGCATTTACAAGCCATGGTGTTTGATCTTCTTTTTCTGTTTCTTTCTCCTTTAATATTGACTTTATGTAATTTTATATCATGGATGGCGTCTCCTTCTGCTACAATTTCTGTGCATTTTCTTTTCCTTCCTTCCCAGTGATCGGTTCTGTTTTGACCTTTCATTCCTCTCATGTCTTAAGTATCCGACTTCCAAGTGACAGTGGAATAACTATTTATTAGGTTGGTGGAACTTATACTATTTTATTCTACATTATGATTGTATTGAAAATATCTAATGTAAATCGATATGTAAAAAGTTTAGATACATATATAAATGAAATATAAACAATCAAAACAAACCTAAGTTGGGTACAAACATAATGCTGGATATTTTATATTTAAGAAGTGCTAAAATGGATAAGGTTCATAAATTATTAGCACTTAGAAGCTATTCCATTATACGGAGTATAAAAACTTAAGCAACAAATTCTATGAACTTTAATTTAAATCGATGTATATGTGTTTGTGTGTCGATTCTCGCGTATTGGCTTGCTTAATATTTTATAGTATTAACTAAGTAATAACTTTTGATAAAGGTCTAGATTTTAAATTAAAAGAAAATGGAAAATTATTCAACCACCGGGGGCATGGCCACTTTCACATAATTATAGGTATCTTCTGTTGAGTGTTTATAGTTCAAAGTGAAAGGTAATAAAATATAGAGATTAATTATAAATAAGACTAAAATCAAATGAACCTACTTTGAAGACTGGGCCCCCGTTTTTGATGCTGCACTTCCAGATCCACCCTTTCCTCTACCAGCTGGAGTCTTCTTGCTTCCAGATCCACGTTTTAGTTCCAAGTTCACTTGGATACCTAGAAAGAACCTAACTTGTTAGTTATAACAAAAAATTCTACGATGATATGATATTAAGTCTGAAATAATTCCCGTACCTTTGGTTTTGGAATTCAATCCTTCAAGATCCATCTGTAGCTTCTTGCTACCATTACCAGTACCTTCTGAAAAACAAAAGTGAATAAGAATTTATCTGGATAACATTCTCATTAGTTAATGTATGTCCCTGCATAGATCCATGTGCATGCAACATGCAGATACACAACATCCGAACACCCCCCTATTTCCCTCAAAGTAAACAGAATGAAATTCCTGATGCCAAAGGCACCAAGGAAATAGTAAAGGCAGTAAGATACTACTGTTCAAGGCCACCTAAAGTTGCACCACCTACTTATAAACAGAATTACCTGCCTCTTTGCGCAAGTCCAAAACATTCTATTTTAAAAAATAAATATTATACATATTTTAAGGAATAAATTTAATCAAAATGTTAGCTATAGATAAGTGGATAAGTTTTTAATCCTGTCATACAATTGCTGTGGAATTCCCACAATTGTTACTTCAGTGAGTGAATGAAAAATGATTTTTAAGTATGTGTGTGATGATATGGCTTGAAATCCTGGTTTAAATATATGTTGATTTAATATTGTGCAGAAAATATGGCATCTGATCGTAGTTGGATGTATCGTCGATTTAATAGTAACGGCCATATGATTGAAGATTTTGTTAATGGGGTTGAATCATTTCTTAACTTCGCCTTCTCTCAAAGTCAAATTGTTTCTCAAAATAAGATTAGATGTCCATGTTCCAAGTGCAAGAATAAGAAGTATCTCAATCGAGATGAAGTGAAATTTCATGTCTATTCAAAGGGCTTTGATAAACAATATACGTGGTGGTATGCGCATGGGGAACCTTATAGAAGTGATGTTGACATAAATGTAGGAGAATCTTCAACAAGTATGAATGATGATATCAACCCATACAAAAGAATGGTGCTAGATGCTATGGGTATAAGCTCTGATTATCCTGAAGTTGAGATTGAAGATAATACACCAAATCCCAAGGCTATGGAGTTTTTTGCTATGTTAAAGGATGCTGATGAACCATTATGGGAGGGTTGTGAAAAGCAAACAAAGCTTTCTGCAGTGTCACAACTTTTAAATCTTAAGTCCGAGTGTAATATGAGTGAGGCATCTTTTGATCGCCTTATATCAATAATTAAAACTATGCTGCCAGAGGATGAAAAATTAGTGGATAGCTATTACAGTTGCAAGAAGTTAGTGAGAAAACTTGGACTTGGATATGAGAAGATTGATTCATGTATCAACATGTGCATATTGTTTTACAAAGAGCATGAGAATAAACTTGCTTGTCCAATTTGTGGGCATCCTCGTTTCAAACCAAAAAAGTCAATTGAAGGTAAGCAAAAAAATATTCCTCATAAGGTGCTACGCTACTTACCACTTGCTCCAAGACTCCAAAGGCTCTATATGTCTCAAAAAACTGCTGAGTTTATGACATGGCATGCAAATAATCATACGGTGGAAGGTGTAGTTTCCCACCCTAATGATAGTGAGGCATGGAAGCACTTTGATAGAATGTACCCTTCATTCGCAGTTGAGCCTAGGAATGTGCGCATCGGTTTATGTACAGATGGATTTAATCCTTTTAGTCAGTCAGGAACTCCATACTCGTGTTGGCCGATAATCATTACGGTATATAATTTGCCTCCATGGTTATGTATGAAGCAATCTTATATGTTTTTATCTATGGTTATCCCCGGTCCTAAAAATCCAGGAAGGAACATTGATGTGTTCTTACGACCATTAATTGATGAGCTGAAACTATTATGGACAGATGGAGTTACAACTTACGATGCTTATCGGAAACAGAATTTCCAAATGAAAGTTGCTTTGCTTTGGACAATTAGCGACTTTCCTGCTTATGCAATGTTGTCTGGATGGAGTACTCATGGGAAGTTAGCATGTCCTTATTGCATGGAGCATACTAAATCTTTTACGTTGAAGCATGGTGGGAAAACATCCTTTTTTGATTGTCATCGTCAGTTTTTGCCTCTCAGTCATCCATATAGAAAGCAGAAAGACAAATTTTTAAATGGTCGAATTGAAAAAGATTTGCCACCCCCTCGACTCTCTGGAGAAGAAATGTTGAGACGAGTATGTGCACTCCCTGATATTACTTTTGGAATTCAACATCGTAAATGCAAAATTGTTGGATTTGGTGAGAAACACAATTGGGTGAAGAAAAGTATATTTTGGGAGCTACCATATTGGCACACAAATCTCATTCGTCACAACTTGGATGTCATGCACATTGAAAGAAATGTCTTTGAGAATGTATTTAACACAGTGATGGACATTAAAGGAAAAACAAAAGACAATGTGAAGGCTAGAATGGATTTGAAGTTATATTGCAAACGTCTAGAGTTGGAGTTAATCGAAGAAAATGGAAAGGTTCTAAAGCCTAAAGCTTCATATACATTAACAAAAGATCAAAAAGAAGAAGTATGTCACTGGGTTAAGCACTTGAGGTTCCCTGATGGATATTCTTCAAACATAGGACGTTGTGTGAATTTGGAAGAATGTAAGTTTTATGGGCTAAAAAGCCATGATTGTCATGTGTTTATGCAAAGGCTAATGCCAATTGCCTTTCGTGAGTTATTACCTCAAGCGGTGTGGGAAGTGATTACAGAGCTTAGTTCTTTCTTTAGAGAAATTTGTTCAACAAAGCTCAAGATAGAACATATGATGGTGGTTGAGAAAAATATAGTTGAAACTCTATGCAAATTGGAGAAGATCTTTCCTCCAGGATTCTTTGATTCTATGGAACATTTACCTATTCATCTGGCTTATGAAGCTAGGGTAGGAGGACCTGTGCAATATCGGTGGATGTACCCTTTTGAGAGGTATGTCTATATTATATGAAAAATAAATATAACTTATTGTAGGCATATGGATTTTACATTGATGATTTACCAAAAAAATAATTCTTATATATAGGTTTTTACATCATTTGAAAAAGAAAGTACGAAATCGAGCTTGTGTGGAAGGTTCGATATGCGAAGCTTATATTATTGAAGAAATCTCAACATTTTGCTCCCTTTATTTTGAACCAAATGTGCAAACAAGATTGAACCAAATTCCACGAAACGATGATGGGGTGATGTTGAGATTAAGGGAAACCTATCAATTTTTGGCCATCCTGGAAGAGCCTATGGCTCCAATGGCTTCTATAAGATGATGGATTTAAATGAGTATAAAGCTGCAACGTTTTATGTTTTGATGAATTGTGAAGAAGTTGTGCCATTAATAGAGTAAGTGTGTACTTTTTCTATTTTTCTTTTTATGTTTTAAAATCATCTTTTGTAATTGCACATGCTAACATGGATTTTCAATAATAGAAAATTTGATGACACATTAAGGTTAGGAAGACCGCATATAAGTGAGAAAGAAATAGAGAAGTTGCGAGAACAAAACCTTGTGAATTGGTTAAAACATTTTGTAAGTACTTTTTACATGGAGACTTATTCTCTTCAAAGATATATTAAATTGATTTGTAGTTGGAAGTAAAGCATTTTTGTCTTTCTGTAGGTCGTTGAAAATACTGATAATGTTGATGCTCATATTAGTGACTTAATCCAAGGCCCATCTCGTATGGTCACTTCTTATAAAGGCTATTATGTTAATGGCTACAAGTTTCAAACACTTGATTTTGGAGGGAATAAGAAAACAATGAATAGTGGAGTTTGTGTAAGAGGAAGTTGTTACAATGATTATGATAGGGATTTTTATGGATTATTAACTGAAATCATTGAGCTAAATTATTGTGGAGAAGGGAATAATGTTGTCTTGTTTAAGTGTGAATGGTTTGACATTGAAAGAGGGACTAAAGTACATCCACAATATGGGCTTGTTGATGTCAATCATAAGTCAAGACTCAATACGAATGAACCATTTATATTAGCCCAACAAGCTGAACAAGTGTACTATGCAACTTATCCAAGCAAGAAGAGAGAACTAAAAGATTGGTGGGCTGTTTGTAAAGCTAGAGCAAGAAGTAGATTTGATATTCCTCTTAATGAAGAGCAAGAAGAAGATATTTTAGAGACACAAGATGAGTATTATCAAGACAATGAAATGGAAGCACCCACATTAGTCACTGAAGCTTTAGAACTTGATGATGGAAGAATTCTTATTGATGATGGACACTTAGAAGAAATAGATCCAAATGAAGTTCATACAACATATCAAGTTGATCAAGACGATGAAGTGGATGAAGAAGATTTTGATTTTAGTTCCTCAAGTTGTGATGAAGAAAATGTTGATAATGAGTTTGACTATGATAGTACTGAAGGGGACATGTGAAGAATCTTCAAGTATTGGTGTTGTTGTACTTAAATATTTATAATATATGAATTGGTGTTATTGTACTTCCTTGCCTTTTATTTTATTCGTGTGAACTATAAGTTTAACTAAGTTATATAAGTATAGTTTTTCCCTATACTAATACTTTCATTTAATGTTTATCTCTTTTTTGTGTTTGTTATTGCTTTTATTATGGATATTATGTTGTTATATGGTTCTATTACAGGTATGTATTTAAATGGTACTTATCTATTGGTTTAGTTCATCTTTTCTTTATCTAATATGATTCCTTTTTTGAATAATTTTGACATTTCAGTTTTAGATATGATGCGAAGGGGTATTAACAAGCGCATTGGGAGGGGAAGACCACCACGATCACAAATCATACGTGATGAGCACACTCCAGAATCATCTCAAGCTGAAAATACCACAACTAATGTAGAAGTCACAAGAGTAGAACTAGAGCAACAATCACATGTGGAAATGCCTTTATTAGAAAATGCTACTCCAGAGTTACCTATTGGTTTAGAAGATCAAGGTTTAGAGCATCCTGAGAGCGATAGTCTTGTGACACGAGGGCCTTATCGAGGGACTCCCCTTCCTACAAATTCAACAGATCGGACTTTTCTCAGAGTTATTGGTGATAGGTTTGTGGTTTGGATTAATATAGAAGCTTTGCATTAATATTAGTAAACTTGTAATAATTATTCTTATGAATTTCTACATAACAGTTTTGATGATGTTGAAGCGCCACGAGCTATTACTAATGCTATCAAAGGAAGTTTCCAAAGTGCATGTCCATGTTGGAAGAAACTTAGTACAAAAGATAAGGATGTATTATGGGACTTATTTCAGGTAAACTAAATTGATTTTGTTGTATAATGTTTTTCTTAATGCTAAAATTTTAACAAGTATTGATAACTTTTGATGAATTTCAGAAACGATATACTTGGGATCCATCAGATGAGTATAAGATAAAGGAAATGTGGAATGCTATAGCATCTAGACGATTTAGTGATGCACTTAATCGGGCTAGAAGAGAAGCATGTGAAAAAACAGGCAAACAAAAAGTAGAGGACACAAAAGGCAATGGACCTAGTTGGATACCACCTGAAATATGGAATAAGTTAATTGATGACTATTGGAGTGGCCCTAAATGGGAGAAGAAATCTGAAGCAGCACGTAATAATCGACTCACGATTAAAGAAGGTTCAATTTCAAAGCATTCAGGAGGTTCTATTTCATTTTCCTTGCATCGTAAAAGGATGGTATGTTCATAATTCACTCTTTCACACAATTTAGATGTAATAGACATTCTAAATTCTAATTGTATAGTTAAATATAAGAATTTCTTAGATTTTTCTGTTTACATAACTTAATATTATTATTGTAGGAAAACACTTTAAAGAGACCAATCTCTCAACTTGAATTATTTGATCGTACACATAAGAAGGAGAATGGTTTGGGTGAATTTATTGACAAGAAGTCAAAGATTGTTAGTGTAAGTTTATTTTATTATTTAAGTTATACTCATGATTTGATCTTTACAACTTCTAATGTCTAATATGATGAATGGACTCTTGTAGGAGAAATATACTGAGTCATTAAAAGAGAAGTATGGTGAAGATTCAACTTCACAACCTAGCTTTGATTCAGATGCATGGGTAGAAGCAACTGGAGGTCCTACTCATGGAAGGTTATATGGATTTGGAGGTAGGGAAAAATTGCACAACATAATTGGAAAAAGTAAGAGTCCATCTTCTTGTAGTTCAAGTTATGGAGATTCATCATCATCATCCATTATTACTCAAGAGAAACTTGAAGAGATATTACAAAAGATGCAAGAAGATATGCAAGAACGAATGGAAAAGAGAGAACAAGAGTTGCAAGAAAAAATGGAGAAAAGAGAGCAAGAACAAATGGAAAAGAGAGAGCGAGAGTTCCAAGAAAAAATGGAGAAAAGAGAGCAAGAACAAATGGAAAAGAGAGAGCGAGAGTTCCAAGAAAAATTAGAAAAAAGAGAAGAACAATTGAAGGCAGAATTGAGAAGTCAAATGGAAGCTGTGCTAGCTGAACTTGTCAAGCATCATGGGAAATGATCATGGGCACATTTTGGATGACATTTTACATGCTAACTTTCAAATTTTTATTAGACTTCTTGTTTATTTTAGCACTTATGTGTTGACTTGTTTCTGGATTTTATGTTGATTGACATGTATGTGATGTTATCTTTTGGATCCACAACAATTACATGTATGAGTTCCTTCAAGTTTTAAGATAAAAATATTTAAGTGGATTTTGAGTATCATGTCATTCATTATATATATATGTAAATAGGTTTGAGATTACTGAAAGAAAAAAACTGTAATGAGTTTACAGTTAATTAAGAGAGATTTAGGTGGAAATTATGAATAAATTGAAATTTTTATCGCAATATTGCATTGGACAGGGACAGAATTTGCGACAAAATTTATAAATAAATAAATAAAATTTTATCCACATTAATTATTAAATCAGAGACAGATTTGCGACAGATTTAATAAATAAATCAATGAAATTAAAAATCATACAAAAAAATAATTTGAAACAGATTTGCGACGGAAACTTAAAAATAAGAATTATTGATAAATTATAGATAGAGACAAAATTGAGACAAAAAAATCTGTCTCTAAATATTTTGTCGTAAATTTTCAAGACAAATTTGCGACAAAATTTGTATTTACCAGAGACAGAATATTCCGTTGCAAATTTTGCGACAGACCTAAAATCCGTTGCAAATATAATTAGCGACGAGGGTTTTTGTGACAGAAATTTGCGACAGAAAATCCGTCTCTGAAAACCTTTTGCAACAGATTTTATACTTTCAGAGACAGAAATTTCTGTCTCTAAAGACCAGTTTTCTTGTAGTGTGATAGGTTAGAGGTTATCATAGAAGATAAATTGTGTATCCGTATCTATTCAAGAATTAAACTCATATAAGCATTTAATTTAATTATCTATATAGATTAAACTCATTTTATAATCCTATTTGATCAAATACTAAATAGGAACCCCACCATTACTGCAAATATCGCCTGCTAAGATATGGACAATTTTCCATTGTCTGTTAAATTATTTTTTTCTCTTTGTTTATAATAATTTATTCTAAAACATCATCATGTCATTCATTATTTAAAATACTCATAATTCTAATCAACAAGCATTTGAAACAACATATTCCCCGTATAAATCAAAGCCTAATCTTACATATTTCAATTACATCTAAACCAATTATAAGTTAAGTCTATATTAATTTAATCTTAGCTGATTTAATTAGAATTAATCATTTAATTCAATTACTAAGTCAAGTTGATTATATTTTAATCAATATAATTCATTTTAACTCATTAAAGTTTATTAAGTCGATTTGAACTTAGATTATTGACTAAGTCCATTTTATATCTAAGATTCATATTAAACTTAGATCTATCCACTAGTTCACTTCACTTAAAATCTATAAATTAAACTTATTTTAATTACCAAGTTATTCAACCATTCCATTAAGGTACTATCGTATATCTTATAGGATCTTAAATGTTCTATTCCATTTTAGTTCATTAATATTTACAAAATCAAGTTAAACTTAGGTTGATTAACTAAGTTCATTCATTTTATACTTAACTTCTATGTTTAATCTAATTAGTCATTAATCTATAAATTCCCTTAACTCATTCTCAATTATATAAATTAACTAACATATCATATTAACTATCATTCATCTATTTCATTTTTTCTTTCAAACTTTATTTCTTTTCTTTCTTTTTTTTTTTTTCTTTATGATAAGTGGTGATCACTCCCTCCATCACTCCTGTAATGGAGGGTGTGATGGACGTCAGAGGCTGATCACTCCCTCCATCATGGGCATGATGAAGGGTATGATAAGAGAAAAAAGGTGATAAGAGGCCATCACTCCCTTCATCACCCTTGTAATGGAGGGTATGATGGTCGTCAAAGGAGCACCATCACGTCCATCATGAGATGTCTATCGAATCTTTCAAGAAACAGAGACCATCATGGCCTCCATCGGGTGATGAGTGCCATGTATTCGGTTTCACATTTTTACTTGTTCATTTTCCTAAAAATTAACTTCTTTACTACAATACTTCATTCCAAACATTATATAAGCGACATACAAATCCATATCAAGTTTAAACATCATTCCTAAACATATTGTTAGCATGGGCTATCAAGAGATCATATTAGGAAGTTTAGATTGACACTTTTTCTACTTTTTATGGAATACCATTATTATTGGCTAATTTTGTGGGAGTAATTTATTGTCTTTAGACTAGTAGTTTTGACTTTCTCAGAATAGCTTGTATTTTTTATTCTCTTATAATAGCTTGTATTTTTTACTTTCTTAAAATAGTTTTTTTTTTTTTTCTGAAAGTTGTATATAGAAGTTTTTCTCTATATATTGACTAGATGAACGAAATACTAATTTTCATCATTGTATCAGAGCATAGATTCTAGGACTCAGTAAAAGAAAAAAAATGGATTGGTAGAGATAGAGAAATGGAAGTAAGAGTGTGCACACATTGTGGGAATATGAAACACACCAAGGATACTTGTTTTAAACTACACGGATATCTAGAATGGTGGCATGAACTCAAAGGAAAAAAAGAAAGAAAGAAAAGAAAAGTGGAGTTGGTGCATTAGAAAATAATGGCTAAGTTGCATTTATGAATATTGAATCTCAACTATCCTTACACCACAAGGGATACCACAATGGAATTGTTCTCTAACTACCATATCACAAGAGAACACTTCTCTTGCTATTGCAAATAAACTCGCTACTGATTCAGGAAACAATAATTAGATTATTGATTCAAGAGCAAGTGATCACATGACTTTTGATCCCAAAGACTTAGTTGCAACTACTAAACCAAAACAGACTTGTGTTGCTAATGCTAATGGGTTCTAGCTCCTATTTCAATCTCTCTAGGAATTAGATGGTTTATAACATTTGCGAATGATTGCATAAGAATGACTTGGCGTTATGTATTATAAAATTAAAGTAAAGTGTTTGGAGTCTTTCATTTTTTTCATAATATGATAAGAGAACAATTTTAAGTTAAACTTCAAATTCTTTGATCTGATAATGATGGAGAATATGACAATAAGGACTTCAAAGAATATTTTCCAGAACATGGTTTGCTTCATGAAACCACTTGTTCTCATACGCCACAACAAAATGGTATTGTGGAAAGGAAAAATAGACTTATTCTTGCAACGATAGGAGCTTTGTTAGCATTAGTACATGCACCTCTATAATGTTGGGCAGATGTAGTTGTTATTACCATTTACTTATTGCATTGAATGCCATCTTGGGTTTTGAATTTTGAGACTCCACTGCAAGCTCTTGCCTAACATATGCAATTACCTTCAACTTTAATGCTTCCGCCTAGAGTTTTTGGATGTGTTGCTTATGTTCATCTTCATAAAAACCAACAAAAAAACTAGATTGATGTGTTGTTCGTTGTGTTTTTTTAGGATATACAACACATAAGAAATGTTATTGGTGCTATGATCGTACTACTAGACGCTTATATACTACAATGGATGTCACTTTTTTGGAAATAGAGAATTTTTTTCAAAAATTAGATCCCAATTCTTCTCTTCATGGAGAACAAAATAAGAATATTTGAGAAAATTGGCTACCTTTTGAAGACACCAACTTGGAATCAAGACATGATGATATTCAAAGTAGTTGGAAGAATTTTATAACAGGACATGAAGAAGAAAATAATGTCTCTCAAGCAAGAAGTGAACAAGAATGGCCCCTAACTATGCCAGAACCTTAGTTAGAACAAGAACTCCTAATAGCGCAAGACCAGCCCATTTCTCCCATTTTACTACATGAACATCCCTTGAGAATATTCCAGAGGTATGATATCTAAATTCTTCTCCCAACGATTTTGATGATTTTATTAGCTATAGATTGTCTGACAAACATAACTGTGGCATGCCACCAAGTTGATACTTGCCAGATGTTATTGGAAATAAGAAGACAAAGTATCCAATTGCCAACCATGTTTACAGCTAAGGATTATCACCACAACTCAAAGTCTTTGTGCACACTCTTTTAATTGAACAAGTTCCAAATATTATACAAGAAGCCTTGAATAAATCCAAATGGGTCATGACAATTAATCAAGAGATGACAACATTACAAAGAAATGATACATGGAAACTTATGTTGTTACTTGAAGGAAAAAAAAATTGTAGGATGCAAATGGGTATTCTCTATTAAACGCAAGCCAAATGGTCGATAGAGAGGTACAAGGCAAGATTAGTGGCGAAGGGATATACTTAGACATATGGCATATATTATCATGAAACCTTTTTGCTAGTAGCAAAGTTGAATATTTTAGAGTTCTGTTGTTTCTTGCTGCAAATCTTGATTGGCTATTGCACCAGTTTGACGTAAAAAATGTGTTTCTACATGTAAACATAGTACAAGAAGTCTATATGGACATACCACCTGGCTTGGTCAATTCATCACAAACAAGAGTTGTATATAAATTACAAAAGGCGTTCTATGGACTTAACAGTCCCTTAGAGCATGGTTTGGATGATTTAGTTTAGCAATATAAAAGCATGGCTTTAAACAAAGAAATTTTGATCATACTCTTTTTCTGAAACATCGAAAAGGAATGGTGATAGCTTTGATAGTTTATGTTAACAACATGATAATTATAGGAATGATAAGGAGAAGATGTCTAGTTTATAGGACTCTTGGCTAGTAAATTTGAAATGAAAATTCTTGGGGGATTAAAATACTTCTTGGGTATTAAAGTATCTAGATCAAATCAAGGTATTTTTTTTATCACAAAGGAAATACATCCTTGATTTGCTAACAAAAATAGGAATACTTGATTATAAGCTTATAGACATGCCAATGGCTCAAAATCATGGGTTAGGAGAACACCCAAACTAAACACCCACAAATATAGAACCAACGACTTGTAGAAAAATTGATATACTTATCTCACACTAGACCATATATTGTTTATGCCATAAGCTTAGTAAGTCAATTCAAGTATAATCTAAGCAAAGATCACATGTATGCTGTCTTTCGAATTTTGAGACACTTTAAGTCATCTCTAAGAAAGGACTTACATTCAAAAAATATGAGCATTTAAATGTTGATGGCTATACAAATGTAAATTGGGTTGGAAATAGTACTGATAGAAGATTTACACCAGGTCTTCTCACTTTCTAGGTGGAAATTTTGTCACTTGGAAAAGTAAGAAACAAAAAGTGGTTGCATTGTCTAGTATAGAGGTAGAATTCAAAAGCATGACTAAGAGACCTTGTGAACTTCTTTGGCTCAAGAGATTATTGGAAGAAATTGGATATTTACTCAATTCTACAATGAACCTATTTTGTGATAATAAATCAACCATAGAAATTGCACAAAATCTAGTCTAACATGATAGAACAAAACGTGTTGAAGTAAATCAACATTTTATCAAGAAAAAACTTGAGGCAAAAATAGTTCAGTTTCCGTTTGTAAAGTTGGAAGATAAGTTAGCAGAGATCCTTACTAAAGTTGTTTCTAGTAAGACATTCTATAACTCACTAGTCAAGTTAGGCATTGAAGAAATCTATGCACAACTTGAGGAGGGGAGGGGGGAAGGTTAACATAGGCTGTCAACAGATCATGTTAAGAAGTTTAGATAGACACATTTTCTACTTTTTATAGAATACCATTATTATTGGCAAATTTTATGGGAGTAATTTAATGTCTTTAGACTAGTATTTTTACTTTCTTCGAATAGCTTATTTTTCACTTTCTTAGAATAGCCTTTTCTGAAAGTTGTATATAAAAACTTTTCTTTGTATATTAATTAGATGAATGAAATACTAAATTTCATTTCAAAACATTTCATCAAACACTTAATCTACACATGCTTATACATATCCAAACTTTAAAATATATGTTTTCATATCCTTAATCTATTAATTTTATCATAAATTTTACATATAACTAGCATCTATTTATAAATTTTATGCAATAACAACAATCAAAACAGAAAATAACTAACTTAACTTTTTAACAAACACATGTATTTTGATCTCCTCTACTGCTCTCTCCTCTTAGATGTTATAGCCTCTTCATGTATAAACTCTATCTTCTATGTTATTTTCCTAACTTTGATTTCCTCCTTAATATTGTTGGGATTGAGATTTAGAGTTAGGTTTTGATCTTGAAGAAAAGAAAAATGAAGAGAAGAAGAGAGAAGAAGAAGAAAGGAAAGAGAAGGAAGGCAGGTGACAAATGAAAAGGAAAAGGAAAAGGAAAGGGTAAAATCTTTAAAGATATTTAAGAGATTATTATGGGTAAAGGATTTGGGATTAAACTTTTTCAGATAATTATCTCACATTTTGAAAGCAACTAGAAAATAATTTGAGAACTTATAAAACAGAAATTAATATCTTGAATCACAAATGTAGTTTAGGGCTTCAATTTGCAAGAATTTAATGTTAAGTTTGAGTTTAGCTTAAGAATTGATCATTTTAAATAAATAGTTAATTTAAAAAATTATCGAATTTTAGAAAATAAAAGTTAACTAAAGTTTAGGGGTTTAGAAGTTCACTAAACATTTAAATTACTAGTTTGAAGGTTCATGGAATTAAAGTTGAAAGTGAAATAGAGTTCAAAATAGATAGTTGAGGCAATTAGAGAATTTGAAGGGAATATTTGAAATCTCAATTTCAATTAATCTATTTACTAATTTGATTATGTCAAATTATCTAATTTTATCCTATAAGTTACTTTACTTGATTTAACTAGACTATCAAAGTTAAATTTCTAAATTAACCACCTATTATACTATTCAATTAAACTATTTCTAACTTAGATAGGTGAAAGTCTGGGATATTTTATATATTATAAAGAAAACAAACAAAAGTTAGTTGAAGAACATGTGTAAAGCATTCATGCCACATGTGTAAAATTAAACAATATATAGAAACTTTCACAAACCTCCCTAAAGGTAGAGCCATACAAAGACCCAACTTGAAGATTACAAACAATAATAGAGTGCCAAAAACCGGCAAAGTTAGAAAATTAACAAGTTGTTGCTTGGTAGAGACATACTGAACTTGCAAGACACCAACAACAGCTTGATGTCTTGTGAATCAAGCATCAATTGCAATATGCTTAGGGCGATTATGATAGCATGGGTGATCATAACTCAATAAACTATTATTCATAATAAAGAATAGTGAGGGGAGAAAAAGGAACTTGTAGATCAATTAAAAAATAAGAAAACCACATCAAATCCTTCATAGCACTAGCCATATTCCAATAATTAACTTCAATGGAGCTAATAGAAATAGTAGTTCACTTTTTGGTCTTCAATGAAATAAGAGAATTCCCAAGTAAGATGCAATAACTAGGAATAAATTTACGACCAAGATAAGATGTGCCCTAGTTGAAATCTGAGTAAACTTGAAGAGAAAATGTTTAGTTTGAGATGCACTAGCATATTTACTCAATTGGTGGACAACAAACGAAATATCAAGTGAAGTATTAGTCAAATAAAGTAACCAATCTACAAGATGTCAACAACAAGCATGATTTGTCAAAAGATCACCTGACGCATTAGAAAACTTAAAATCAATAGGAAGAAGAACAACAATTGGTTTTGAACTTGATAAGCTTGAATAAGATAAAATATCAAGTAAAAATTTATGCTGATTACTCATTTAAAGGTACGACGAATCTCTAAACTTAAGAAGAATCGGGCTTCACCAAGATTGTAATCCTTAGGTTTTAATCCCCAGGTTTTGGCCAGAAGAGGAGATAAAAATTTAAAAAGAATTAAAATATAAATCTAATTATATATCTTGAAAAATAATAATAAATGTTTTGGTAATATATTAATTAACATTTTCTAGTAATATAATTTGTTGTTTTGCATACGTTAAAAAGATTGTGATTTTTCATATTTTATAATTAAACCTTTTTTAAAAGTACTAGAAATTTATTGCAAGTTGTCACAATGAGTTTTAAAGCATGGGCATACTTTCCTTTCTCTTAAATAAAGCTTTTTTCATTAAATGCTAATATGACAATTCATGGTTAAACCATACTTATTTTCTTTTATGATAAAGAAAAGTAATTAGAGATTTGAAAAGCATGACAGATACCTTCGTTTGCTTTGTTTTCAAAGATTTCAGAAAGTATCCTTGTTAAGTACACAAGTGCATGTGCACACTTCACCATTCACGTGTGAAATATTATTTTTAGTAGATATCATGTTTTGGAAAACTGAAAAACAAACTTAGTTTGCCAGGAAATGTTAAAAACATATAAAAGTCTGTTTTGCGAGTTTGTTTAGGCTTAATATGAAAAATATTTTCTGTGTTTATAAACAAAAGCTATCTTATCTCATCTAAATGAAAAATAACAGAACATGCAATATAACAGTAGATCTATCCTATAAGCTCTAATGTTAGATCTAAGTTAGGACTTAGAACACTACAAGAAAACTAGGCTTTAGAGACAAAAATTCTGTCTCTAAACATAAATTTCCTTCACAAAAACCATCGTCGTAGATTTTATTTGTCAAATTATAACTACATTTTCTAATTTCCATCGTAGATTTTTTGTCTCTAAAGGCCTATTTTCTTGTAATGGAAGATAGAGTCTCTTGTTAGATTAGTCTGTTTTTATTGTGTTTTAGGTTGTTTTATGCGTGTTTTGAGGCAAGGATCTATTCTAGTAAAGTTAGAAGTGTTTTGAAGTAAGTTTGGAGGTTGTTCTGTTTGTTGTTGCTGACTGCGACCTTGTCTTGCCTTTGAGTGGATCAGTGGAAAGCTTTGAGTAAGTGTCAAGGGGTAAGTTTTTAATGTACAGTATTTGCTGTGGCCTAAAGTCGAGCCCTCGACATGCCTGTGATAGACACTGAATGTTGTCGCACCTAAAAAGAAGTTTGAGTATTGGATCACAGTACCAGTCGCAGTCTACAGTAGAGCCCTCGACCTACCCGCGACAAACACTGATGGTTGTGGTGGCCAAATGAGTCAAAGTTCATGGAGCATAGCTTCTATCATAGCTTAATGTTGAGCCCTCTTTGTACCCGTGACATAAGCTATGAAGCTTTTTAGTAGCACACGACCTTTGTTTGTTGATGCACGACATGGTTTTCTTGTAGTAATATACCCCACGTCCCTTCCTAAGCTACCCTTAACCCCCATTTTGCCTTGGCACAAGCTTAGCTTTGAGTAGCGATGTGACCCTCAACCTCAACTTGTTTTATTAGCTTTTAGAACCGCTTTAATTAAGAAGTTTATAGCATGTTTCAGGGCATGAGAGAGCTCTTGTTAGAGTCCTTTTCCTATTATGTGTTTGTGATGTATGCTTGTTGTTTTATAGGAGCTTTCAATCAAAACCCCGAGTTTCCAAAAGATTACTATGATCTTTAAGCCGGGTGCACAGATGAGTGACTTGAATCTTATCATGGTGTTGTGCTTGTAATGTAGTTGCACCTGTCTTTATATGAACACAAGTAATTATGTATGGGGATGGGGATAAGGTATGCTATATGGTGCTTGGATCTATGACAAGCTTTAATATTTGAAGTGATAACAAACTTTATGTTGCTGATGTGTAATGAGTACTGATGATTGTCTGAACATTGCTTGGCCATCAATAATATGACATAAGTCTTATCCGACCTTTAAATTAAAAATGGACACTCATTGCACGATAGCACACTGCATTCACATTGCACCTATGTCACGTGTTAATATTCTGATTCTTTGGTGATGCTTTGCCACTCTGGGAGAGTCCTAGTGGGGTCATCATAGGGTTATCAATCCTACAAGAACTATGCAGGCGCCGAAGGGCATCGCCCAAATTAGAATTGGCTTTTAGGGTGTTAATACTTAGGGAGATTCTAGTGGTACCAAGGATGTCACGCCCCAAAGGATATCATAAATGTAACAAGGTATTAAGACTTAAGAATGACTATCTTATTCACACGAAAATCTCGATACTACATGTAAGGCGTACAACACGATAATAGGAAATGCTAGTAGGAAGTGTAGTTTGAGCAAGTAATGTAAAACATGCAATAATTTAGATAAATATTAACCTACATATAATTCATAAGTTCATTAAAAAGCCTTAGGGACATTCCCCTACTAAATATCTTTCAAGGAATCATAAATACCAAGTCTTTATAATGAAACTTAAATAACTTCACCAAAATATTTTAAAGGAAGTCTGATTTAGGTCCGTGAATTGATTTCCCCAAAAGCTTCTAAAAGATGACTTACGTGGATAAATGGAGATTGTAGGGTACAAAAGCAAATGCTCCTGCACATACAAAAATCTATAAAGCCACAAGCATTACTAGGTTAGTGAGAACATTCCCGGTTTACCATCCTCGAAACAAAAATTATCAAACACGTGAGATGCAATAAACACATGAGCATACAAGACATATAGTTTTTTGAGAACCATATGTTGAATGAATTTACTCCCTTTATTTGGGGTTAGGTATATTGGCCAATTATAGCCAAATAATAAATTTTATAGTTCTTACTGATTACTATTAGCCACAAAAAACATGTAGATCTTACCGGCCACTACTCACCACATGGAGATACTACCGATTATGCCAACCATCACTATCATGCACTTGTCCCCCAAAACCTTATATTTGGACTAGCTTACATAAAAGTATGGGGACGAAGCTACACTTTAGTACGGCATACTACCGTCAGACTGATGGTCAATCAAAACAGACAATTCAAACTTTAGAAGATATGTTGAGGGCATGTGTCATGGATTTCAAAGGAAGATGAGATGTCCATTTGCCGCTGATCGAGTTTGCCTACAACAATAGCTATCACTCGACGATCCAGATGCCACCCTACAAGGCATTGTATGGACGAAGATGTAGATCGCCTTTGTTTTGGGATGACATAAAGAAGCTTACAATTAGACCTGAACTAGTACAAGATGGAATGGATAAAGTAAGAATAATCCAACAAAGGATGAAGGAAGCATAAGACAGATAAAAGAGTTGGGCTGATCATAAGAGGACTTTGGAATTTCAAGTTGGAGATCATGTGAACTTGAAGATAAACCCAATAAAGAGTATACATCGTGTGCGCTCACAAAGAAAGTTAAGCCCACTATATATTGGACCCTTTGAAGCGCTAGAATGAGTTGGAGATTTAGCTTATCATCTAGCCTTGCCATCGAATCTGTTTGGAGTACATAATGTGTTTCATGTCTCTGTGTTAGGTAAGCATGTATTCAACCCGGAACGAGTTTTGGAGTTAGAATCAGTGCTCTTAAAAGAAAATCTCACTTATGAAGAACGTCGATACAAATCCTTGACCGAAAGGTTCAAAAGTTGAGGAACAAGGAAATCAAGTATGTTAAGGTTCTATGGAGAAATCATTCTCACAAAGAGGTAACATGGGAAGCCGAGGATGAGATACGACGTAAGTACTCGAGTCTGTTTAAAGCTTCAGGTAAGTATTCCTAAGTTTTGAGGACAAAACTTTCTTTAAGGGGGGTAGGTCATAAACCCCCAAAGTTTTACGCCTGGTTAAGCTTAAACCCTAATCAGAAGGATAACCGGAAACCCTAAAGTCAAGAAAACCCTAGTTAGACATAACAAGTTTAAGTCTAGCAATCCCAAGTTCGCAACCCTACATGAGTAAGTAAGAGATTAGTATGTACAATAGTTCGTAATAACATAAGAAAGCTTAAAAATATTAGATTAATAAAACTACAAATCGTTTTGAAGCGTATACAGTTTTCGAAAAATATGTCCCGAGGCTCGAAATAGTAAAATATTTTATATATACCGTTAAACTCGTAAAAATATAATGTTTTCAAAAATATTAGTTTTATAATTTTTCGATAGTTAAAAATAATAAATATCGCAATTATACTCATATTTCCTACTACCGGTACTTTATTAGTCACATCTACTTTACATTACACTATTCATTACTATTCTACACTATTAAACTATTTCTACTTTTTCTAACACCTACTCTTACTTTCTATAAACCTATTATCTTTACTTTTTATCTTTCTCATAATTTTATATTACATCTACCTTATATATTATTACTCTTATTTCATAAAATACAAAAAAATCACATCTCTTTCGACCAGTGCCCCTCCTCACTCTCTCTTTCTTATTTTTTTTCAATTTTTTTTATTTAAATCACTTAAAAATCTCTCTTCATTTTCCTATAAATACCCTTTCCTCTTTCATTTCTGTCACACTTCATCTACCCACAAATTTACTACCAAAATTTTCCTCCCAATACTTTCTCCAAACACTCTCCCAAAATACTCTCAAACCCCCTTCTACATACACAAAACCCAATCATACATACTACTCCATCAAGTCAAAACAATTTTTATTCTCTTTTCAGGACTAGTTCATTTATTTCGGGAGCTTTGATTCAAAGCTAAGACTCTCAATACTTGATTTATATTATTTTGCTATTTATTTCGTTGATTATAATTTTGCTTGTTATTATTCTCATACTCATGCAATTTAAATATTGTTGTCTAAACCATCAAGTTTAAACTATACTTTTATAAAAAGAGATTTTTACCACCAAAAGAAATTCCTAAAAGAAATTTAGAAGTAATAAGAAGAATTTACTTTTTCAAAACTTTAGAAAGAACTTATTATGATTTTGGAAATATCATCATATTGAAAGACTTTTCCAAACCATAACTTTAGAAGTAATAGAATTGTTTTCCAAAAATAAGGAAGATGAATCCTTATATGAAAATGTTCTTTTGAAACATAATATAAAAAGGGAATGTAAATTTTCAAACTAAGATTTACAAAGTACAAATGATACATAGAAAACTAATAGAAAAAGTGATACCAGTATTAAACGTTTCAAAAGGAAAAAATAGAAATTCATTTTTTTTATAGAAAAGTCATCGAAGAAAACGGTAAGATAAACATAAAATACTTTTTGAAAACAAAAGAATCAAAATATCCATTTTAAAGGATTTACAAAAAGGATTTCTTGTAAATTATGATTTTTCCAAACTTACAACTAACATTATTTTTACTAAAGAATTATTGGTTGGACAACAAATACTTGAGCATGTGTGGAATATGAGTTATATAGCTATAAAAAGGAATTTCTCAACTATATAGATGACTAAGTATTTATCAAAACAATTTTTGAATGATTTGATGATTAAAACAAATGTTTTGGGGAGTGGGAAATCTTGTGGTGATTTGATCACCACTGTTTTGGAGGCTAAATGATTTAGTTTGATGAAAATAGTTTTTGAAATGGATATATCTTTTCGAATAGGTAGAAAACGGTATATTATGGGTCTGTTTGTTTTGGCTTTTTTCCGGCAGATACAGACGCTTTTTCAAACTTTTTTCTAACAAATTATTTATCAAGAAATAGATATAGATAAAAAAAAGTTGACAGTTCTCATCAAAAGATCAAATAGAATAAATATAGATAAAATTTAGATGCAAATCGGATATATTTACACATATCATTTTAAAAAAGATACAGATACAGATGAAAAACAGACAATCCAAATAGACCCTATAGTGCGCAATTCCCAGTTAAAATGACCAAGTTATGGTCGTTTTAAGTTGAAATTATCTTCTATACGAATTTTGACGATCTTATGACATAGTTTTAACAAAGTACAATAAAATCAACAAGAAATACTCATTATGGGTATTCTTCTTGAATAGGTGATCCTAAGGAGGAGTATCCATACCTGGAGGATTACTTTGAATAATGGATTGACCGATAGATCATCCATAAAAAGAAAGTATTGTCGTGGCAATGTGAGTTTGTTTTCTTAATTACTTTATTTGATTATGCTTGTAGTTTAGTTGCACTAGAACTAAGGAAAGACAAATGGATATGAATGTAAAATTGTTGAAGGAATTATAAGAATATCGAGATAGGAATTGATTGCAAATAATCGTTTCTTTTAATATAGAACTTGATATGTCTGAAATTCTATGATCATCATAAATTGACATTAATTATACTATGATATTCTAAATAAATTGGCTCATGCATATCACATAGTGGGTCACATTGAATAGGGATCACTAATCTTGTGGGAAAAGGTTAGTGGTACGGTTGTAAGGCCATAAACAATGCTTATCGGCTTTAAGCTAGAAGCATAATACAAAGAGAAATGCTTAGCAGCATTATGCTCGAAGCAAAATACTAGGATGATGCTTATCAACTTTAAGCTATAAGCATAATAACAAATAGTTCCCGAAAAATTGTATGTCTTACTTGCCCATGTGTTTGTTGCATATCACTTGGATGCCTAAAAACTTGCTTGATTTTGTTATTCAAGTATTTATCTTCGGAAATAATTCTTACTAATCCTGTTAGCTTATACTCCTATAGATATCTTTTTCAGTTTAGCTATTTGTGGTTGAGGTCACGTGGACCTTGCAGCCAGGTATTTCTTTTTTTTAGTTAAGGAATTTTTAGATGAAGTTTAGCATTAGTTAGATGTAGACTTCATAGAAAATTTCTTGTAATAGATTCTAGTATTTTGACGAGGGAATGCCCCTAAGACTTGTAAGACAATTATTTTGAATGAATGAATATTATGATTTCCCTTTCTTAATTTGTTATTGTATCTTCTTAAGCTTCATATTTAAAAGTATGGTCCTCTAAATTTGTGAGAGCACGCCTTGCACTTAATATCGAAGCTTTTAGGAATGACTAAGGTTGTCATGCTTAAGCTTTAATATTGAGTGTGGCGGACTGTTACATTTAGGATACCCCTTGGGGCGTGACAGTACAATAGCAAATGCAATGTGACTCTATTCGTGAAGTGCATGATTCAATTTTATTATGAATCTAGTATTAATTTGAGGGTGATCATACATTTTTTCAGATACTCCAACATGGTAGTAAAATATGCAATTTATTATGGATAATTCAAGACTCAATATGCTTAACATAAATTCACCAAGCATTATAAATCACATGCACTTTTCTATTTTATCTTTTTTTTTTTTTTAATTCTAGTGCCACTAAACTACAAGCACGAATATGAGCATGAAAAATAGAGGAAAGTAAACTCATTTAGCCATGATTTGATGATAGCTCCTAGTCAAAGTAGTCTTCGGGATAGAACATCTCTTCCTCCTCGATTCCTAAGCAAAAGAAATACCAAAAATGAGTATTTCATAGAATTTTTGCTTCAATTTCTAACTCTATATTCTGATTGCGGTAAAATTTAGATTTGTGGAAATTTCAATTTAAAATGGCCATAACTTGCTCATTTTAACTCGAAATTTTGCATATTTTGTTTTCTATCTAATCGAAAAGATTTATCTATTTCTAAGGTTAGTTTTATCATAAAAAGTTATATGAGTCCCGAAATAGTTCAACACAGAATCACCATGAATTTTCCAATCCTTCATAAAACAATTTTCGAAACTTTTCTTTGTCCAAAATTTTTAAAGAAACACATAGACATTTATGTGGTTGAAAAATCTTTTGAATATATATATATATATATATATTGTCACGACTCTAATATGGGGGCCTAACAGGATTTATCTAAAGCTATCATATCACGTGTGCACCCGTAACATGAGAGCCGTCTTGTATGTCAGAGTATACAAGACTCTATTTATTTATAAAAGTTTATCATATAAATGATATAATATATTACAGTATTTCAACTATGGAATCCAATTTTCCAACTTCCACCAAGATCGTAGAGAATCGGTATCCCCTACCAAATAGTGAAATTGGGTTTCAAACTACAACTTACAAAATTCAAAATTTATCTAATTTACATTCTAAGTTTCCGTATCCTATATCTCTATCTTCAATAGAGTTTGTTGGAGAAGCTCTCTTCACACATTCCTAGCCCAGTCCCAGCTAGTAATAATCCTGCACAAAAACTGTTGGGAGGTGAGCGAACACAGGCTCAGTGAATAACCAGACTTATCACAACGAGCAAGTTATTATCAATCATATGTAATGCATCAATCAAACACATGAACAATTACAAGCTTGGACAAACCGGAATCCAAACAGGACGGAGATTTATGCCCTCTCATCGGGGTTGAAGGAATCAATCCCTGAATCACCTACCCAGGAGAAACTAAGCACACAGGAAATTCACAATCCACACACTTATTATCTCTTTATGTTAATGATGTTTTAAATACTCATTTCCTGTTTTACGCCTTAGAAACTCCACTAAGTGTTAGACATTTCACAGCGATACCATAGGCGGCGTCCTTCGTTACCAGTTAGTTCCCATGGAACCGACAGAACAAAGGTAAACTTGCGTAGAACTAATAGCCTCTGCCTAGAAAAACCAAGTATTACCAGAGAACCGAAATTCTAACACGTAGTAGGCATTCGTAAAAACATAATGCAGTTTATGCAAATCGTGCAATGCATGTCCGTTTCATTTATAGTACCGACATTGTTAATCAAGTTTAAGGCGATCATACAATTTATAGACAATCATCAACATATTTCATATAATATTTATCATACAATAGGATTATCGCTTATATTATGATAATTTGCCTTTCAATCATACACCATGCATCATGCTGTATCGCAATCCCGCATGCATATCAATTGAATATATATATATATATATATATTATTCCAAATGCAACTATACTACAAGCACAAACAATGTAACAAGTCTAAGTTACTCACCTGTGGTCCTCGCTAGATTGTTGTATAAGCTATCGATAATCCGGAAATCGATTTAATTTCCTATAAAAGGAAATAACAGAGGTTCATTATTGAACTATTTCTGTAAGAGAAGTCTTCCTATAATTTAAAGGTGTTGATCTCTATCGTCAGATATTAGACTAAGCCCGTTATATTAATTACTTTGTCGTTCAATAATTTAATTGAATCCTTATAAGTGCCTAATTATTCTGTATCGGCATTTGATACAGTTTTTATTAAGATTTTAATCTCTATAGTAGAGAATATTTGTTTGTATTTTGTTTCTCTTAATATCTATATTTCTAATTAAGGAGTTTATTTTTTCCTTAAGTCTTACTGTATTTATTAGAAGATTTTTAATAATTCATTGCCTGTCGACCTTATCTGTCTCTTAAGTTAGTATTTTTATTTATTTAAGGGTATATTCTAGTATCTATATCTTTCAAAAGTTATAAAAATCATATGTAGGTATATCAAATTTCTATTATACTTCAGTTTTATTTTTGTTGCAAAATGAGCTAAGTGTAATACTATAATATTATTAGTAATATTAGTATTGAAAAATCAATATCAGTAATAGTATTAAATACAAGTATAATCGTAACAACAATTTTTAGATAGTTAGTAAATAGTACCATTAGTGACAAAAATAGAATTGATGATAGTATAAATATAATGACTTTAACGTAAAATAATAATATTGATAACTCTAATAAAATATTACTAATACGGAATACTATAAATAGTAGTAATAATAATAGTAATAATCATAATTATATTAATAGAGATAACAGTAACATTGATATAGGTTTAAAAGTGAAAACTGAGTGAGTTTCTATTTGTGATTTCTTATTCATTTTAAATCCGATTTCGTTGTATAAATAGTCGATTTGATAGTACCCGAAGGGTACTTTATAGTAGTGACATTATTTTCAAGAAAAGAGACTTGTACAATTTTTGAATTTACGAAAAACATGCATAGGTTTCAAGTGAATCCCAACAGTTGTAGTCAAAACTTGTTTTAATCATATCTAACTCATTTCTAATCCGTTTTTGACGAATAAATAGTCGTTTTCATAGTATTTTCCGAGTACAATCCATTAGTGGTATTATTTTTATCAAAAAAAGTCATTAAGGGAACGAAAATGGCAAGAACAGCCCGTTCTGTTCGTAAAAATCTGGCAGCAGTGTTTTCATTTTTGCTTTTGTAATATCTAATTCGTTTCTTATCCGTTTTTAACAAATGAATAGTTGATTTCATAGGATTTTTCGTGTTCTTTCCATTGGTGAGGTCATTTTTGGGTTATAATAAACACATTAATACAGTTTATTTAATCTTCCTAGGGATACACATAAGTCATCTAAATTCCAACTTAGCTTTGTTGCAGTTTAAGGGTAGTTTTGGTTTTTCTTTTCTAAGATTTGGATTTCTTTACTTAAGAATCTTTAAGTTAATGTGTTTATATCCTAAATAGTTTAGATGGCATAAATATACTATTAGACTAATCTTGATATATTTATAAGACAAATTTCTATAAAGCAACATAACAAGTATTAAACTTATTATAATTCTTACTTGGTTTGGATCATAGATGGGGTTTGACTCCTCCTTCTTGATGAAATATGATCTAAGAGGAAGTTAGTAAGATGAGTAACTAAGGAAATTTATCTAACTAAACTAACATATATATCTATTTTATTTTCTTACCTTGTTGAGCTTGAGTTCTAGCTTGGATCTATGACATCTCATGAGCTATTTAAGTTGGTTTCTTGTTGTTGTTTGGAGTAGCTAAAGTGGGGATTTTGATTGTGGTTGATGAGTATTGATGCTTGGATAGTGTTATAGGATATAAATAGGAGACACACCTTGTTTTAGAGTATTGAAATAAGTTTGAACAAGTGAGCATGGAAGAGAAATTTTGTAAATTCGTAGTGGCTGTTTTGAGAGGATTTTTGAATTGGGTTTGGGGAGATTTTGAGTTAATTTAATGTATAACTTAAGGCTTTTTATATGTACTAAGGCTGGACTAAGTTTAGGAGGCTTAAAAAGAGTATTTTGGGCTTGAAAAATGCAAATTTCTGCTAATGTATCTCGGCTGGAAATTTGGTATGAATTTGAGGACGATTTTGGTTGAATTTGTATGAAATTTGTAGCTAATTTCTAGGGGCATTAATTGGGTTTGTTTGGTAGTTAATTAAGGTTGTTTATGTGTGTAAAATAGGGCTCATGTTGCAAGAAAAATCGGGTCAAAATGAGGCTAAAATTCGTATGAAACAGAGGTCAATTTTCCTACTGTAGTTTTTTTTGATGTTATCCAGTTGGTTTGTATGGTTTTATGATCAGACTTCCTTGTTGTTTTCTAGCTAATAAATGGTGTTTGTAGTGTACATTTAGGGGCTTTTAATTGGTGCTCATTTAGTCAAAAATTTCAACTCAACTAAGTCCTTGAATTTTTCCAAAACAGAGCTGCAAGAGGTGGTGGTTGTTGCTGTTCCACGGTGGATAAAGGCAAATTTGCAGATGTTTTATTCTTGAACTTGTACTGCAATTCTTTGTATTTAATGAGGATTATATGTGGAGTGTTTTGATAAATTTAAATGTCATTTTCAAGTTGAAAATATGGGTTTCAAATTGCTTAAATTTGTTGGTCGTGGAGCATAGTTTGCAGCCGAAAGTCCTCTTGTTCAGTCTGTGAAGCACTTTTCAACGTGAGCTACAGCCGAAATCAACTGTTTCTTGCTTGGAAGAATGCTGCAGCCGCAGTGTACGTGTTATGCTTCAATTAGATATTCTGCCGCATTCCTTTGTCCAGCGTCCCCTGCAGCAGTCGCTTACTCGTGTGCGGTGCGTGGAGAAATGGACTGCTCGTCTGATGCTGCTGCTTCCTGCGCGTGAAAAAACGGTCCTCTGCTTTGTGAAGCATCTTCCAGTGTGCGTGAAGACCCTTTGTGGAACTGCTGCAGCAGCCGTGAATTTATAATCTGTGCGTGGTGGAATTTCCAAAGCCCAGCTGTTCATGTTATCTTCTAATCCGACATGAATGAATTCTGCAGCTGGTTGGCTTCGGTTGGATGTGGTTGTCCTCCGTTTCATGCATGAAAATTCTGTATGTGGAAAAACAAATCACGGCCTATTCCTGCACCTAGTTCTTCGATTTCCAATGTGGTGAATTTGGGTTGTTTGGTTTTCATTTCATCATTTTTTTAATTGTTTTCCTAATTTACTAAAATATTTCAGCAAATATTCATTTAAAATAGTTTAACAAATATTAATTTATAACGTATATTTATTTTGGTTAAATAAAAGTTTTATCGAATAGAGTTTTCCTAAGTTACTATGAAACTTTAAGTTGTTTATCCGTGCAAATTTTTAGTTTCGAGTTTACACAATTAATCATTTTTAGTATTTTAACTTACACAATTACGTTTTTCAATTTCAATAAATTAATTTAGGAACTAAGTATTAATAAATTCAGAATGTTCTAACAAGTAACAGCGGGTTTGAAAATTTTTGTTTTATATCTAGATTAGTAATTAGTGATCTGAATTAGTATCTACCGTGTATTTATAATCCTAGTAATCCATCTTTGGATTATTGTTTTATATCAACAAGTTCTATTACTAGATTATTTTTATCGAGCTTGGAATTTAGAACTACTTCTAGTTATATCTTAAATTATCAATTTTAAGATACGAAATCTCGTTTTTGGTATCTATTAAGATCAAAGAAATTTTTATTCGGGCTTTTGAAACTAGGAATGAGTTTATTATAATTCATAGATCTATTCTAAGATTTTTGTTGAATCATATATTTGGTATTAGTTTCACCTTTGCCAATTTGTTCATTTGCTAGTTATGAAAATTATTAAATGTTACGTTGACAATTTAGGATTTTAATTTCCAAATCTCTAAGTCTTTTAATTGGAATATTAGTGTAATTTAAATGTTTATTTAAGATATAGATTCTTAGGTATCAATCTAGTCGTACCCTTTATAATTCTACTAATTTATCTTTAGTCTAAATTTTTATAACTTGTAGGTTCTAAAAATTAATTGTCTGTTATTGTGATTTAAAATTACAGTTAACTATGATTTATTTATCGGACTATTGATTACTTTACTAAACGTCATGTTCACTGTATAGGAGTTATTTATACTAATTTGTTAATAACAACAAAATTTATCTAAGCTACTTAATAGTGCTAACATATTAAAAATAGTTTGAACACTATTAGTTCATTATTTAACAAGTATAAGGTTCATTTCCTAAGTATTGAACTTAAGGAAAAAAAAATTAGTAATTTATATTAACGATTAGTTTATCATTGTTTTTAAACTACTTGAAATCATAGAAGTTATAGTTTTGTATTTCGAAATATTTTTATTGGTAATGATTTTAACCTTTCTAATTATAATCAAATTCACTTTCACTTTACATTTTTAAATCGAGAAAAATTTGGAGTGATTTTTACTACTTGTTCCAAATATTCTAAATAATAAAATGTTACATTTTTATTATTTGTTAAAATCATGTTACGTAAAATTTGGGGGATTGCATATATATATAGACTCATATCATATGCATGATTTTAGTGGTATTGTTTCAACATTGATTTTTCATAAAACAAATTATCTTTAAGAGTTTAGAAGATAGAAACTTTGAAAATTTCCTTTTAAGTTGTTGGAAGGAAAACTAAAATTCTTGGGTCATTATAAGTGAGTATTTTCTTATTATAGTTTCATTTCCTAACTTTTTCAAAGATAAATTAATTTTCAAAAACTTGATTTTTAATATATCTACAATTTTCATTTCTAGTGGTTGAAAATGAGGTTCCCAAAAGTTTTCTCTTAAGTTGTTGATTACCTCTAGGGTTTTGAGTGATGTTACAAATATATTTTCTCTTTATATTTATATTCTTCTCTTTCTTAGCAAATAAGTTTATCATTTCTAAAGCTTAACTCCTTTAAAAAAATTTTATTTCTCTAAGTGGCTTGGTAAATTAGTGAGTTGATTTTACTTTAATTTTGAAAACTTGTCTAGTTCTTGATTTATATTATAAAGTTGGTAAAATTCTTATAAAAAGTTTTATGAAAAATTTGCATAGCAAAGCATTATCAACATTAAAGTTTTAAGACAAAATTTTCATGTTACCATTTTGAAAAGAAAGTGTATCTCCACTTAGTTAGATTTTTAAAGAAATCCTCTTTATTGATACTTTGGAATTTCATGATGAGCTTGTATAAATTCTTGAAATGAATTTATTAAGAACAATTTTCTAAATCTTTAATGGAAAAATATTTGCTAAGTGACAAAATCCATTTTAAAGTGAGTTTAGTCTTGTTATATTAAATAGAGAATCGCTTTTTATTTTTTATTAGACAACAACATCTTAATCATGCATGTATATGATTATGTAGCCATGAAAAGATAGTAATAACATATAATAACATAGAAGAGACAGTAAGAGCAAATAATCATAATAATAACGTTAAGTATTGAGAGTCTTAGCTTCATCAAGGCATATCGAAACTAAGAAAAGACTATTTCCAAAAAGAAAAGAAAAAAAGAAAAGAAAAAGCATAATAAGAGCAATAATAATATAACAACATCATAAATAAATTATATATGAATAAGAACAAAACATGAACATATTATTACTTTCTTAACTCTCATGAGTCTTAGAAAACACACACTATGGTCATACTAGGTTATATGAATATAGAAACCATTTTAACACTAATATGACAACAAAAAATTTAAGTATGAAAAAAAATAAAACATGACCATATTGTTACTTTCTTAACTATTATGAGTCTTAGAAAACACACATTATGGTCATGTTAAATTATATGAACATAAGAAGGTATTAAGACTTTTATCTATGGGTTGAAGAAGACAAGAGAGTTGGAAAGAGTTTGTAGAGAGGATTTGGTGGGAATAAGTTTTGATGAGTTTTTATAGGTATAATGAAGTGTATGAAAGAAATGGAGGTAGGAGGGATATTATTTATAGAGGTTTTGGAGAGAAATATTTGTAATTAAATAAAATGAAAAAGAAAAAAAATTGGATTGATGTATGTATGTGTAGTGCCGGCCATGGGAAAGGGGAGGGGAAGAATTTATTTATTTTATATTTTTGTAATGAAAGGTGATTAAGATGTGAGATGCGAGTGATATAAAGTTGTATTAGAAATAAAAAAAATATAAGAAACAGGTCTATAGGTAGTAAAAAAAAGTAGAGATAGGTGAATAGTAATGGATAGTAATGAATATTAAACAAGATAAACTAATACTGGTAGTAAAGAAAATACACGTAAAAATGCGATATCTAATTTTTTTAGTTATTGAAAATTGCAAAAATGATATTTTTGAAATCTTTATATTATTACGTGTCTAACGATGTCATCGAAATATTTTTACTATGCCGAGCCTGGATATGTTTTTCGAAAGCTAATTCTATTAGGATTCGGAAAGAATTAAATTTTGATGAATATGATCTTTTTAGGCTTTCTTATATTATTACAAACCATGTTCCACGATTATCTTAATTTTATTTTTCTAGAGTTAAGAGCACGGAATTGCTATATCTAAACACTAGGGTTTGTTATAGTCTTTGTTGACTTTTAGGGTTTTTGATTAACTTTTAATTCTAGGGTTTAAGTATAATCTTAACATAAAATCTAAGGGTTTACAAAGGAAGTTGAGAATTATGTTGAATATGTATATAAGTATATATGCATATATACTAAGTAAATTTTGGAAAAGCTTCTTTTGCCTTAGTTTTAGTCTCTTCTAGGTATGGACTACATAACGAGTCCCTTCAACCCCCAAAGGAGGGCTTAAATCCCCATTGGTTTTGATTCTGGCCAACTGAACTATGCATTTCATATGGTTGAGTGTGTTATTGCATATGATTGTGACTAAAACTTGTTTGTCATCTTTTAAAGTGTGGTATGATTCTTTATCTCATTAAGCTATGGTGTGCTCACACTCATACGGACTTGATGTACTTTCAGAGATCTTTAGAGTGGATCTAAGCTTGAGATGAGCAGATGTAGTAGATCTCGAGGGAAAAGTCCAAGGCTCGAGTAAAAGTAGAGTTAGTTTCTTTTGTTTAGATACATTATGTTGTTCCTTATAAGTTGTAAGTTTGTTAAGAGATGATGTTAAGTTGTATGTAAGGAAGTTGTCGTTGTAAAAATCTTATATGTATGTGAAATTTCTTATCTTGACAATCTTATAGTCTTATTTTAAAATGTCCATACCAATAAGTGTCCTAATAGTTTGATGCCCATGAGTTTTCTTGAAAGGCCTTTGTTTGTTTATTTTTAATTCATGACTCTCTAAGTCATCTTAGGGGTGTCAATGCTACTAGGGTGCTCTATGGGGGTGTGACAAAGATCATTGATGGTGAATTACAAATGTAATTGGTGTTTCAGCTCCTTAATGGAGTTAAGATTAGTCGTTATCAACAACATATCATCTATACAATAACGTCACAACAAAACCATCTGCATTAGACCTTATGAATAAGGAATGTTCATGAATGGATTGAGTAAAACCATAGCTAAGCAAAAAATTGCAATTTCCAAGTTCCATTGGCATGAGGCTTGTTTGAGGCCATGCAAAGATTTCAATAACCTACACTCTTAGCCTGATTTAGCCTTGGAATACCCTTATGGTGGAGTTGTAGAAACTTCTCTTCTTCTACACATGAAGAAAGGCATTGTTGATATCAATTTGAAAAAGTGGCCAATTAAGATTAGCTACTATAGCTAAGAGAACATGAGCAAAAGTTAAATGAGCAACACAAGAAAAGGTCTATGGTAACTCACACCTTCTTTTTATGAATATCCTTTGGTTATTAAACGTGCTCTAAACCTCTCTACACTACTAGTGGCATGATATTTAATTTTTTACACCCATTTACATCCAATTGATTGTTTTCCTTTAGGTAAGTCAGTCAATTCCTAATACCATTACACTCAAGAGTATCAAGCTCTTAACGCATGGTCTCAACCCAATGTGTATCTTGACAAGCTTGAATGTAAGAAGATGGTTCTTTGATTAAGGAAACATTTGCTATTGAATCCACATAATCAATAAGATAGGAGAGACAAGTGGTAGAAGAAAATAAAGGATACTTAACTTTAGGTAAAGATGTAGAGGATGTAGTAGACAAAAGGTGATTAGTAAGGGTAGTTGAGTATTGATGAAGTGGAAGAACTGGCAAACAGGTATCTAAGAAAGCAGGATAAAGATTGGCTAGTGGTAGTCCTATAATTACATTTCCCTATCTCGAAGGAAGTGAGCTAATTTGAAGAAGTCAGCACCTTAGATGTTAAGCTATGCCAAGATTGGCCAAATTCCTTCATTTAGGGTCTTAAATGGCCATTTTTAGTACTTTTGGTAGGTTTTATTTTTCTTATGACTTTTTATAGGAGTGTCGGTTTTGCATGCCATCTATAGTGTTAGTTTTGTCTTTTCATGTACTTTGTTTTAAGACCTTTTTATTTTTTGACTCGGTTCTATTTTTGATAACTTTTAGGTTAGCCTATATATTGTATGCCTTAGGGAAAATGGACAGACATACATCATATTTTCAGAGAAAAAGTTTCAAAGCCGTCATTACTCTTTTTCCAAAATTATGAATTCTTGCATACGTTTTGAATTTTGATGCCAATAACCTAAGAATTCTCAGAATCAATAGGTGTTGAAGATCATAAGCCGAGTATTCATACGCAAATCAATATCTTGCGATAAATCCCTAATTAACTCGCTGCATTAAGTACAAATTGTTCAATGAATGTATGTAATCTTGTAGCCATTTAGATGGTCTAACAGTCCTAGTGAAACACCGCTCAACAACAGGAAGAGAAATGAATGTATCAAGAGGGGATGAAGGAGTAAGATCCCACTCTGTAGTAGGAACATAATCGAAATCTGAAACAGTAGAAAGACCATTGTCAGCTAGTAACATAGATGGAGAATGATAAGAGGAGGATGAATCAAAAGACAAATACGGTAAACTCTGTAGGATCATACGAAAAGAAGAAAGATCATGTCAATGTACACTTGATGCTTTAAAGGAAATTTATCTTCAAAAAACATAGCATCCCAACTAACGAACACTTTCTTTTGTTTAATGTCATACACTTGCATGCTTTTTGCCGAGTTGCATATCCTAAAATTATACACTTGGGTCCTTTTTAATCAAATTTATCTTTATGTGAATCGTATACAAGCATCCAAATACCCGCAAATGACTATAATTAAGCTTCTTACCAAACAACTTTTCATAAAGAGATTTCTATCAAAGCACCATCATTGGCATACGATTTATCAAGTAAGTGGCAGTAATCGTATAATCTCCCTTAAAAATTTTTGATAACCTTGAATGTAACCACAAAGCTCTAGAAGTCTCCAACAGGTATCTATGCTTTCTTTCAATACGTTCATTTTGATTAGGGGTATAGGGAGTTGACTTTTGATGAACAATATCAAGTTGTGAAATCAAATTTCGACAATCCTTTGATAGAAATTCTTATTACTCCTATGTACTTAGGACTAACATCAAAATGATTTTGCACATATGCAAAGAAAGTTTGTAGAGTTTCACAAACTTGTGATCTATACTTTAGTAAACATGTCCATGTACTTCTTGAAAATTCATCCAATATGATTAGAAAGTATTGCACACTATTCTTGTTGCAAGCTAATAGGGTTCCCATATATCCAAATGCATCAATTCAAAAACAAAAGCAGATGTATATTCACTTCGTTCAAAGGAAAACGATGTGTTTTAGCTAACTAACATGTTTCACGAAAGAAATCATGAAAATGATAGTGTTTACAAAAACTCAAATGTTGAAGTTTGGACAAGAAATATGACCTAATCTTTCACGAAACAAATGAAGACTAGGACACATTTTATTTATTATAACAAATAGTGAGAATAATACAATTGTGAATCGTTCAACGAAGGTCTAGAAAACATCTAACATATAACCTACATGAAGCTTGAGCAATAGCAATTTGCTCATGTGTGCCCTAGTCTTGAAATGAATAAGAGTGACTATAAAAATGGCTATTAATGGTTGATCGGCAAATGCTTTGGGGAAAACAAAAGATTATGTTTAAAATCAAGAATGTAAAGGACATTTTTTAGGTATAGACTAGGTGTAAGAGAAATGGTTCCAATGGTACGTATTAATTTCTTAGTAACATTAGGTAAAAGAACATGCAATGACTTCTTTAATTGAGTTTTTGATCAAAATAGGTCAATATAGCAAGTCATGTGATCACTAGCTCCTATATCTATAATCCAAGAACTATCTTTAGTATTTGAAACAACTATGTGAGTAAAAGAGGAATGAGTAACTACAATCTACATTGTTGCAATGTTCCCTGATCCTTGCCCTGCTATAGAGGATTTGTCATTCATCATGCGCATTAGTTCTTTATATAAGGTTTGGAAAAATTGTGAACCTAATAGCTCTGGTGTAGTGGAATCAACATTACTATCAAGTGGTGTGTCAAATAGTGACCCTATAGTAAAATTGGATCAAGCAAGAGTTGGCTTTCTTATATTCCTCTCTCTCTCTCTTTTTTTTTTCTTTAATACCACTCTAGGTATCTGATCAAATCAAAATAGGTATCTACAAAATGTCCAATTGCCTTATATATGTACAATGTGGCCTTCCCTTTTTAAAAGCTTTTCTATCATTTCCAGGACTTGATATTATTTCTACTAGCAATGAAATAAGAAAAAGCACTATCTCTAGTTCCCATGGTAAAGAGACTGGTTTTTGTTTCTCTACATGTAAAACTAAGTAATATGCTTGGCTAACAATAGGAAAAGATTCAACCAATAATATCTAATTTTGTATTGGATAAAAAAATTTGACAGTCCATTAGGAATTGTGTAAGCTTTCCTTGAGTTTTGAACTCAATCAACCTTTCTTTCAAATCACACATACAATAGTTCAAATGTCCACAAGAACAAATTGGATAGGGATTTAATGTTTGTAATTCCTCCTAGCATCTTTTCAACTTATTATAGTAAGCTGTAACAAATTGATAACCATGCCTAATGTTAGAAATCTCATGTTGCAATTGAAAAATTTATGGACCATTAATATGACCATAATGATCAGTGATTTCCTTCCAAAGCTCATGCGATGATTGTGCATAAAAATAGCTTTGTGACAGATTATTAGTCATTGAATTCAATAACTAGCAATGCACAATAAAATCACAAGTAGTCTATTTCACAGGCTCAACAAAATTTTCTTCGGGTTTAGGTATGTTCCATCAGTGAATCCTAACTTAACCTTTGCTCCAAATGTCATTTGTATTGAACAATTCCATGCAACAAAATTAGATCCATATAAAACTATATTGCCTAATTTTTTTCCTAGATTATCCAATCCAGAACATATATTGACATTCATCGTTTTAGCCATTTCTAATAGAAAGACTAGACTTTATGTTTTAGAAAACAAATCACAAGCAAAAAGTGTATAAAGATCGTTACTAGAGTAGAGCTTTGATACCATGAGAAATTCTACACTATCCTTGTTGTTGTCACTGATTAATGAACATATTTCATGAAGTTTCCATGAGCAAAGAAGAAGAGAAAACACTAGCTTATAGTTAATTGTAATTGAATGATAAGAAAAGGTATTTATACAACAAAGAAAAAAAAAAAAGCTAGCTGAACACGTGTCAAGCATGCAAGTCATGTGTATAAAATATAACAATACACAAATACTTTCACAATATGCTCATAAGGGATTGAGGAAAATCATTTTTATCTTAAGTTAATAGTTTTGGAGCTTGATTGGAAAATAATTTGTTAAAATCAATAGGGAGGATTAATTTAACAATAAACACGAGCTCTAAAGGGGTAAATAAAAATCTAAGTTTCAAGACTTTCAATTTAAGGTTAATGTCACGAATGGTACTTGAACTTTAAAATAATCAATTTTGCACCTCAAAGAACGCTTTATGCACGTTAACAGTATCTCCTTTGGTACTAGATTGATTAATTTCAAATATTTTCAAGTACCAAATTGATCAGTTTCAAAGTTCAAGCAGTAAATTGATCACTTTTAACGTTTGGGTAGTAAATTGATCAATTTCAAAGTTCAGATACCTAATTGCATATTTGGCTAAATTTTATGTACCATTTGTGATATTATCCCTCAATTTAAAGTAAAAGTCTGCTTGTTACGCTCCAAAGGTATCCTAAACGTGGCGGTCTACCACATACGGTATTAAAACTTAGGAATGACTTCCCGAAGTCATGCGAAAGTTTCAACACCATATGTAAGGTGTCTATCACAACAATAGGAGACACTAGTGGGATGTATAGATCGAGATAGTAAATACAACAAACAAGAATTCTAGATAACCATCTCATTTCAACATTATAAGAATATAATCCCTACATTATCTTAAGAGCCTTTCCCCTATAAATCTCCAAATAATGATAATATTAACTTAATCTTTCTTACAACAAAATAATACTAACACCAAAAGATCTTAAAGGATAATTAACCTAAGATCTTCAAAAGATTTCTAGAAGCTCCTCAAAACATAATCCCACTCGGGTATATGTAGTCTTCGGGTATGAAAGATATTGGTCCTGTTACAACAAAGGTCTATCGGAGTATAAACATAACTAGCTTAGTAAGAATATTCCTAAATCAACGTACTTGTATAAATAATTTCAAACAAGTTATTAAACAAGCATATGAATGCATCAAGCAAGTGATCAAGCAATACATATGATCTACTGGAAATCATACGTTTGAATGGATTTACCCCTCCATTCAGGATTAGGTGTTTCAAGCTCTTTAAAACCCATCTTTAAATCCAACTTATGTAGTTTATTTCAGGCACCTACTCGCCCATCTTAAAATAGTTCTTTTAGGCTCCTAATCGCCCATCTCACAGATTTATGGCTCCTGCAAACCCGGTTATATACTCTTGTCCCATCGAGTATAGCAGCTCATGAGATGAAACTAACTACATGGTATGTATGAATCAATTAATATAACTCATAATATATGATTAGAGTAATTTAAAGATGATCACAAAATTTGCACACACTCCAACATAATAATAGTAAAACATAAGTTAATTAACAACGATTATGTCTCGGTATCCTTAGCATTCTTTCAACCAATATTATCATACATAGTTCATTTTCATCTTTTCCTACTTCTAGTGCTTCTAGCTACAAGCACAACCAAGTACAAAAAGGTAGGAAATAAACTCACTCGGCCATGAGGATACTTATTTCTTATGGAGGAGTCGATCGAAATTTCCACTAATCAAAATAATCTCCGGGTATGAATACTCTTCTCGGATCCTAATCAAGAAGAATACCCATAATAAGTATTTTTTATTGATTCTATGGTACTTATCAAAAACTATGTTATAAGATCGTTAAAATTCGTATAGAAGTAATTCCAACTTAAAATGATCATAACTTGGTCATTTTAACTCGGAATTGCGCAAATAATATACCGTTTTCTATCTACTCAAAAGATCTATCCATTTCTAATGTTATTTTTGTCATAAAAAGCCATTTGGGTTGGAAAATATGGTATAGAATAGTTACGAATTTATAGTTCACAAAATATGATTTTTCCAAACTTTTCTTTACTAAAAAATCTTTAAGCAAAATATAGATATATATATATATATAGTGGAAAAATCCTTTGAACATATATATATACTCATATTGTATGCATGATTTTTGTAGTGTTGTCTTAATATTGATATTTCACAAACAATTTGTTTTTAAGAGTTTTAAAAGATAAAACTTTGAAAATTTCTCATTTTTGAATTGTTAGAAGGAAAACTAAAATATATTTGAGTTGTTATGAGTGAGTGTTTTCCCTATTATAATTCCATTTCCTATCTTTTCAAAAGTAAATTAATTTTTCAAAAATTTGGTTCTTTAAGTTATCTACTAACTTTATTTCTAGTGATTAAAAAAATAAGCTTTTCAAAATATTCTTTAAGTTTTTGATGTGGTCAAATATTTGAAGTTGTGTTAAATGTATGTTTGCCGCTTATTTTTATATCCTTTCTCTTCTTTAGGAAATAAGTTTACCTTTAAACTTTGGTTACTTGGTAATTTTTATTTTTCTAAGTTGGTTTCTAAAATAGTGAGTTGATTTTACCTTAGTTTGAAAAACTTATTTTATTCTTACTATTTGTCAAGTTATAGAATAATTCCTTTAGACAAGTTTATAAGAACAGCTTTCTTAAGAAAGAATTGTTAACATTATAACTTAGCAAAAATTTCATTTTAATTTTGAAAAGAGAATAACAATATAAAATTTAAGTTTTGAAGAAACTTTCTTAGTATGTGATTTTCAAAGTCTATAATGAATCTATTTAAGTCTTATAAAAGATATGGTTGAGTTAAAATTTTAAGTTCAAGGCTAAAAATTTTATCTTTATGGAGTATTTAGTTTTTATTTATAAAAGAGATGAGTTCCTTTTATTAATTTGAAGAAATCTACATTACTACTTCTTTATGATAAGCTTATCCTTTGAAAAGAGTTTATTAAAAAGAAAACTTAGATCTTTTTGTTGAAAATTCCTTTTGTTATGAAATTTAGTTTACTTTTCTTTATTTAAGAAAGAACCCATTTTTATTTTTATTTAAGACAACAATATTCTAATCATGCATGAATATGTAGCAATGAAAAAGTAAAGATAATACATAATAAGATAGCAAGAAATACTTATAAGTAAATAAACATAATAAAATAGTCAAGCATTGGGAACTTTAGCTTCATCAAGATATCCCGATCATGTATTAGGAGCCTTAGCTTCATCAAGGCAACCCAAGCCTAAGAATAGATTAGTCCCAAAAGAAAAGAAAAGAAAATTTTTTGACTTGATATGGACAAGTCTAAGACTAGAAAGACTAGTCTTAATAAATTGCATAAAACAAGTAGATAAATAAATTGCAAGACATGAAAATAAATAAATACAAATGAGCTTATATGCTCTAAATAAATATATATACATAATATTATATAGAAGTTAGATTAGAGCAAAAATAATAATAACAATAATAACAACAACATTATAACATAATGTAAAATATGAATATGAACATGAACAAAAACAAAACATGAACATATTGTTGCTTCTTTAACTCATATGAGTCTAAGAAATATACACTAAGCTCATGCTAAGTTGTATGAACATGATAAAGAGTATAGGTAGGATTTTTACCTAAGGTTTAATGGAGGATTTGAAAAGAGATGAATGGGTAGTGTGTTTGTTATTTTCTTCTTGAAGTAGGAATTGAGAGAGTATTTTGAGAGAGATTTGTTGGAGAGAGGTTTTGAGAGGGAATTTTGGTAGAGTTTTGTTATGTAAAATGAATGTGTGAAAGAATGAAGGAGGAAGGGGGTATTTATAGAATTTTTAGAGTGAATTTTTGATGTAATAAAATAAATTAAAAAAATAAATGAGAGGAAGAGAGAGAAAGTGGCATCGGTTTGGTGTGTAGAGGAGGAGGAGTTGATTTGTTTTGTAAGAAAAGAAATAATGTGTAAAGTTTGATGTGAATAAAGTTGTATTAGAAATGTTAAAAGTAAGGAAATAGGTATGTAGATAGTAAAAAATAGGTGTAAGAAAAAATAGAGATAGTGAAATAGTAATGAGTAGTAGGAATAGTACTATGAATAGTTGACTAGACATATAAAATACCAGTAGTAATAAAAATACGCATAAACGAGTTATATCTGTTATTTTTAGTTACGAAAAATTCTAAAACTGATATTTTTGAAATCATTGTTTAATTATGAGTCTTTTAGTGTTATTGGAATATTTTTATTATTTCGAGCTCGGGACACGCTTTTCGAGAACTGATCCCGTTTGAGTCCGAAGGACACTCGAAATTCGCAAATCTAATATTTTTATGTGACCATATATTATTACGAACTATTATAAGCCATTAACTCGATTTCGTTTTATGGGGTTTGAGAACGCAAGATTGCCGGAGTTGAAATTGTTTGATTGTCTTGGTTTTTGTTGACTTTTGAAACTCCGGTTTGACTAGGGTTAGGGTTTAATCCAACTTTACCCTAGAAATTGAGGGGTTTATATCAAGGATTGGATAGGTGGTCCTTCTCATGTTTAGGTTTTCGAATCGAACGATTATTGAATTTTCTCCTTTTGTTTTTGAAGATTCTGTTATGAAATCCTGTGATCGAAATTTATCAAGGTTTGGTTTCAACTTAGGTCAGACTTTAGGGTTAATATTCGGTATTCCAAAACCATTCTCGAAAAATTCAGAGGTTTGCACTGCTAATAGATAAAATCTTCAATTTTAGGATTCTTGAACTTAGAGTTTAGTTGTGTATTTGATGAGGAAAAACAATCCTCAAACCATTCAACAAAGTATTTTTAAGAGGTACTTGGTTTTGACTCAATAAATTCTTAAATTTTTGTACCATTTGTTGGGAGATACCTTTTGGTGTGTATAAATATAAATAAAGATTTGGCATAATTATATAAGAGTAATCGAATGGATTTAAAGTTAAAACTAAGGCCTTTAGAAATCTCTTAAAGGACCTCTTTGAAATGGCCTCTTAAAGTCATTCAAATGCTTGAGAACTCTCTAAATGATTTTTTTGAATACATATGGAGTCATTTGAATAGATCTTGAAAAAGTCCATATGGTATTTGGATGACTCCAAAAGGTGCTTAAATAAAGTCCCTTGAAAATAATATAGACAACAATTGAATTTTCTACAACAAGAAATGAAAGAAGGAAAAAAGAGCCAACTCTTTTATTTTTCTAAGGTTTATAAAATGCATCTCTTAGGAGCTTTTTGAAGTGAGAAACAAGAAATCAAAATATTGTACATGTTAAATTTACTTATTTACTTTTCATAAGTTTGTTTAATTCCTAGAGAAAGAAAGTCTAGTACATGAGGGAGTTGTTGAGTTATATTTTAAGGGTACTAGACTTATTATTGTTTGGGGGCTGTAAATACTTATAAATCCGGTCACTAAGACCACAACTAATATAATACTAGTAAAATCCTTTAGAAGAAGCAAATTTTGATCAGAGCAAATAAAGAATAGTTTGAATTGTACTTTAACCTGACATGGACCTTTTTATCCCTGTTACTTTTATTTTATGTTGCTATTACTTGCATATTTTGTCGGGTAAAGTATTATGTTATCACTTATTTGTTAAAGTCCTTCAATTGGTACTAAAGTTAGATATCCAAATTGATTAATTTCATGACTTTAAATTGAGTTGATTGGATTTGTAGTAGTGCAAGCAATATATGGACCCTCCTCTTTATTTGATAGAAACAACTTTATGGCTAAATAAAAAAAAAAAAAGTTGAAAACAACTTAGTTTATGGAACTATATAAAATAAAAGTACTCGTCGAAAATTTTATAGAATTGCTAAAAATGAACCCATAGAAGTAAAGCTTAAGGATGAACAAGAGTAAATGGAGCAAGAAAGAAATTGAAGCTTTATTATTAAATAAACAAGTTATGAATATTCTATACAATGGCAAGGATGAGAGTGATTTTAATGATATTTGTAATTATGCAAGTGTCAAGAGAATATGTGACAATTATTAATTACATGAGATGTAATATCTCTCATGTTCAATGCAGTACATCTCTAATTATTAGGTGCCTTTTGTTATAATAACCTAAAATTTATTGGGATTTTAAGGTTAAGTTTGAATGACTAGATCAAGCACTTTTTCAAACAGGTAACCTGTTTGAATGTAGCTAGTATCAAAGCCATAACTGTAAGACAGTTTATGTCAAAGCAGAAAATACCTTAATAGGAGCTATTCTAGATCACTTGGTGATATCGAAGCAATTTGATAGCCAGATGAGTTAAGTCCTACTCAAGGCAAAATGTTAAAGTATAAAGGCATCTCTTGAGCTTGCAAAAGAGCATCTTTAGAATCCTTCATGTCTGGTGTGGTTTTAAATTGATGGCAAGTCAGCTTATTGATGAACAAGAGAACTAGTAAAAAGCCAGCTTACTTAAAAGATTACACTTGTTCTATTTTACAAGTAACAGAAAGGAAAAAGAACAAACAAAATATAAAGTGTTATAATAGTTTTAACTATCATGAATGTCCAAGAAAACAATTCAACATAATCTCAGAAACAAAGATACATAACCACGGAGAATGGAAGGAAGAAACTGCCCTTTTCTTTGAACTCTAACTTGAGTCTAGGAGCAGCTAGTGCTTGAAGTCCAGTAAGCTACTTTTGCACCTTGCAAATTTTACAACAAAGCTAAACACTTTTAGTCATATATGAAGTTCTTAAACAAACACAAACATAGTTTTGCCAATAGATCAGATATCTTTTGAAATCCTTAATTCAAGATTATCTTTGTAGTGTATTGGGTTTAGAGAATTCAAAATCAAGAATCAAGAGTTTACCTTTCATAGAGGACAGTTTGGAGCTTTGTTGTAATGGTGGCGGACTAGGTTTGTTGTTCATTTGAGAGTGAGTTTTGATATGAGTAAAGTAGATAGTAAATGTAATTCCTATTCAGACAATATGCTTAGGGTTTCTATGTTGTACGACATCTTTCTATGTTGGACTAAACTATGACTGTTTTCTTGGTTTGGGCTTAATAGTTGTTCTTTAATATTCTTGTCTTTACGAAATTGGGATCGATCATTTGGGCTTAATTATATAAGCCTATCAATTTAGTGCTTTCGTTCTTGCTGAATTCTTGATGAACATTGTGTGATTTTTCTAGGTGATATCCTGCAGTAGTAGATGCAACAAGAGGTGTTGTCAGATTGAATGAAGAACTATCATTACATTCTTAGCAAAATGAGGAATTAAATGACAAGTCAATATCAAACAATCAAAGTTGTTGGCAGTGGATGATAGAATCACTAATGTTGATGAGAATTTACGTTTTCTTATGCAATATGCATAGAAACAAATGGAAAAAGATCAATAGGAGAATTAGAACATGCATGAGATGCATTATAATAATGTATCTTCATCATTTTCTCCTAACATGACAATGGATTCTTTAGCATATATGAAGGGAATTAAACTCAATTGCCTAAAATTTCTAGAAGATCTGGCAGTAGATCTTTAAAGCAACATAGTTCTTTGAATTTGATTAGGTACCAGTGTCAGAGAGAGTTTGTTTGGCATTTTTTTTTCCATGGAAGGTGATGCTTTAGAGTGGCTACAATGGATGACCAAGAATGATTTAATTTTCATTGCCTTCTTTTATTGTTGTTGTGGAAATTCATCTTGGTCCTTTTCCTTTTGAGGATTTTCAGGTCAATTAACTAAATTGACTCAAAATGGTAGTGTTTTGGATTATCAACTTAAATTTGAAAAGTTATGCAATAAGATTTCATGTTTGTTAGAAAGTTTTCTTACAAGTTATTTCATTTCTGGTCTCAAACCAATTTTACAACAAGAGGTAATGTATTTTAAGCCCACTACTTTGCTAGAAGCAATAAGTTTGACTAAACTTTAGGAGCATGAATCGAATTACTTGTTGTCTATCTCTAGTAAGACAACAAATTTTAATTCCTTCAATAAGCATGTAGGGCAATCAGCTAGTACTTCTAAAATTCATTCATTGAACCCTTCGTTAATTATTACATCTAGTAGTTTACCTACTTTTCTAATTTTGATAGTACAGTTAACAAAAGGACATTACCAATTAAGAAAATGACACCAACTAAGCTTGACATATGTTGTGAAAAGGGTTTTTCATAACTGTGATAATAAATATCATAAAGGACGTGTGTGCAAGTCAAAATTTTTATTGATGATTCATCTATATGTGGGCGATGAGAAATTTTTGCAATGTGAATTATCTGATGGAATAGAGAATGACAATGAGACAAAAACGATAGATATGAAAGCTGCTGAAATCAGTTACCATGCATTGTCTGGGGCAGTTGTGCCTAAGGCATTGAGAATTTAGGGGCAAGTAAAAGGAATGACTATAAATGTCTTAATTGATTTAAGGAGCACACATAACTTTATGCAAGAAAGTGTAGCTTGGAGATTGAAAATTCCTATTGACGTAATCCCTCAGTTTTTTGTATTAATTGGGAGTGGGGATAAATTGCTCTGTTCTGGCATCTATGGGAATATTTCCTTATTGTTGCACGACGTAACTTTCATGGTAGATTTTTATATTATACTAATTCAAGGTGCTGAATAAGTTTTGAGAATTCAATGGTTGACAACATTAGGTCTTGTTAACTTTAGATTACAGTAGACTTACAATGCAGTTGAATTGGAAAAATACAGTGGTTATGTTGAATGGTTCATAGGATCTGCATTATCAGGAAATTTCTCAAAAATAACTATTGAATATGATGAGATTAGATGATGTGGCATATTTTTTTTAGTATTGTGGCTTAAGAGGATAATTCACCATCTATACCACCAATAATGATGCCTTAGAACATTATTAGGTAGATTCAATGATGTTTTTGTGGCTCCTTCATCATTGCCACCATTAAGGGAGGTAACATCATATTCATCTTAAGAATGAGAGCCAAGCCATTAATATGAGACGTTATAGGTATCCACATTGTCAGAAGATGGAAATGGAAAGACTTGTTAATGAAATGCTTGCTTCGAAAGTGATAAGACCAAGTACTAGTCCATTCTCTTCACCTGTAATTTTGGTCAAGAAAAAGGATGGATCTTGGTGATTTTGTGTAGATTTTTGTGCATTAAATCAAGCAATAGTTTAGGATAAATTTTCGATTATGACAATTGATGAACTTTTGGATGAATTGGGTGGAGCCACAATCTTTTCAAAGATGGATTTAAAGGCAGGTTATCATCAGATTAGAATGTATCTTGAAGATATACCAAAAACAACATTTGGCAGTCATGAGGGACATTATGAGTTTGTGGTTATGCCATTTGGATTATCCAATGCGTATCTACCTTTCAGTCAATAATGAACCCCATTTTTAGACATTTTCTATAAGAGTTCATTATTATTATTTTTTTAATGATATATTGATTTGTACTAAATCAATGGAGGATCATTAGTTTCATTTGGAAAAAGCCCTAAAGTGTTTAAGACAACATTCATTTTTCCTCAAGAAGGAAAAATGTTCTTTTGGCCAAAATAGTATTAATTATTTAGGCCATGTTGTTTTGGCTGGGTGTGTCAGCCTTGATCAATCCAAGATTAGAGCTATTTCTGAGTGGCCTTAGCCTATTAATGTTAAGCAAGTACGAGGATTTTTAGGCATCACAGGATATTACTGTAGATTTGTGAGGAATTATGCCAAAATTGCTTTTTTTACTTACAAACTTGCTTAAGAAGGACATTTTTTTTATGGGATGCAACTGCTCAACAAGCTTTTGAATAGTTAAAGCAAGCATTGATGTTAGCTCCAGTTTTAACTTGCCAGATTTTTCTAAGACATTTGTTATTGAATCAAATGCATCTGGGTTGGGTATGGGTGTTGTGTTACATCAAGAATCACACCCCATTGCTTATGTTAGCAAAAAATTTAGTGTTCGATTGCAAAAAGCAAGTACTTATATTAGGGAACTCATGGCTATTGTTGAAGTTGTTCATAAATGGTGACAATATTTACTAAGCTACCATTTCATTATTTGAACAGATCAATAAATTTGAAAGAATCACTCACATAAGTGATTCAGACTCTGGAGCAACAACAGATGTTAGTCAAGCTTTTGGGCTATGACTATGAAATTCAGTACAAGTCGGGCGTAGTAGAAAATAGAGTTGTTGATTCCTTATCAAGGATGTTTTTGAATGAGTCTGTCTTTTTAGCACTCACTTTGCCATCCTTTGATTTTGTTACAGTTTTGAAGCAAGAATTGGCTAAAGATACTTAATGGTTGACTTTGGTACAAAAAGTTTAGAATGGGGATAATTTATAATGGCCCTTAGTTTAGAAGGACAACTTGTTATTTCTAAGCTCAATGAAATTTTTACTTCCTACTTTATCAGTCATTCCTCTGTTGTTATTAGAATTTCATTATACTCCATTAAGAAGACATTTAAGAGTATTGAAGACATATAAGAGGTTGTTCTTATCATTTTTTTGGACAAGAATGAAGACTTATGTGGTTAATTTTATAAAAAGTTACCATGTGTGCCTGTAGGTGAAGTATTTGGCCACATGTCCGGTAGGTCTTCTTCATCCTTTACCTATTCCTCACAAAGTTTTTGAGGACATTTCCATGGATTTTGTCACTATGGGTATTCTATCATCTTAGTTATTGTGGATAGGCCAAAAAATATTTCCATTTTGGTCTTCTATTAGACAATTATAATGCTACATTTGTAGCTAAATTGTTCCTTGAGATTATGGTGAAACTTCATGGAATTCCATGATCTATAATTTGTGATCAAAATTGTGTATTTGTTAGTAGATTTTGGACATAACTTTTTAAACTTAATGGAACTAAATAACGCACAAGTTTAGTACATCATCCACAAAAAGATGATCAATTGGAGGTTTTGAATAGGTGTTTGAAACATTATTTATGATCATTTGTTATGGATGTTCCTAAGGATTGGCCTAAATTTCTGACATGGGTTAAATTTTCTTTCAACACCAATTTTTATAGCAGTATAGGTTTGACACCATTTCAGGCACTTTATCGAAGGAGCCACCTATTATACCTGATTATATTAAAGCCTTGAGTCATGTAGAAGCTATTGATACAGAGTTATCTTCAAGGGATGAAGTGCTGAATTTTGAAATCCAAATTGGTTAAAGCTCAATAGAAGATTTAGAGCATGGTTAATCATAAACATTCTGATAAGGAGTTTTTAGTTAGAGATTATGTTTATGTGAATCTTCAACCATATAGACAATCTTCAGTAGCTAATAGGTTCTCTTAGAAATTAACTCGAAGATTTTATGGCCTTTTCGAATCATAGAAAGGATTGGTTTAGTGCTTATAAATTGGAACTGCCACAAGGGTAAAAAATTCATCCAGTTTTTCATGTTTACTTACTAAGGAAAGCTTTGGGAGCTACTGATATTCGTACTCCGTTATTTCAAGAGGCTAGTGGTAATTCTCCTATTGTTCAACCAATAGCTAATTTATCTATTAGATCTATTTGGCAAAAGGGTAAGCATATTCTACATATTTTAGTGTAATGGAAGTCATTAGCTCCCAAAGATGCGTTGTGGATGAATTTAGATGATTTTAAATGAGATTATCCATAATTTAACCTGGGGGATGAGGTTAATGTTTTATGAGGGGAGGAAATTGATATGAATAAGAGAACTAGCAAGAAGCCATTATTTAAACGATTACACTTGTTCTATTTTACAAGCAATAGAAAGGAACAAACAAAATACAAAGTGTTATAATAGTTTTAACTATCATGAATGTCCAAGTAAACAATTCAATAGAATCTCAGAAAAAAGATGTATAACAACAAAGGACAGAATGAATAAGCAGCCTTATCTTTGAACTTAAACTTGAGTCTAGAAGCAGCTGGTGCTTGAAGTCTAGTAAGCCACTTTTGTACCTTGCAAATTTCACAACAAAGCTAAACACTCTTAGTCATATATGAAGTTCTTAAACAAACACAACATAGTTTTGCTAATAGATTGATATCTTTTGAAATCCTTAATTCAAGATTGTATCTTTGTAGGTATTGAGTTTAGAGAATTCAAAATCAAGAATCAGGCAAGGGTTTACCTTTCATAGAGGCAACTTGGAGCTTTATTGCAGTGAAGATAGATCTAGGTTTATTCTTCATTCGAGAGTGAAGATAGATCTAGGTTTATTCTTCATTCGAGAGTGAGTTTTGATATGAGTAAAGTATATAGTGAATGTAATTCCTATTCAAACAGTATGCTTAGGGTTTCTATGTTGTACGACATCTTTCTATGTTGGATTGTAACTGTGATTGTTTTCTTGGTTTGGGCTTTTAATATTCTTATCATTTGGGAGATTGGGTTTGATCATTTGGGCTTAATTCAATAAGCCTATCACTTATCCCTCATATGGAATATGACCAAACTTTAATAATTAAAACACATTTGAGTGTAGTGGCTTAAAATCCTTCGAAACTCCAAGGCTAAATGTGCTTGATAAGAAGCACTCTCAAAATAAAAGTGACCTTTGAGAAAAGAACTAGGACTAAAAGATAATTTTGAAAGGACTTGGTAATATGATTAGGATTTTGACTCAAGTTTATAATTTTGAAGAATTTTGGTGTTCATGCAAGTTTCACGTCTCTGATGAAATTGTTCCTTTCTATGGAGTTTTATGTGCATAAGGTAATAACTCTAATACTTCTTCCCATAATCCTTCTACTTTTCTTCCCTTTCATTGAGAATTGATGGATATTTGGTGTTATAGAATAGCAAAAATTCTGTTCCATAATAAATATGGTTTATTACAACGGGCAGTATGGGCTAATAATTAGGGTTGGTGATAATTTAATGACTATTTTATATTTTGGAATCTCTTTATTGCTAAAATTGTGGTTCTATTGATTTCATTTTGACAAAAAGTTTGATTTTGAACGTACTGAATAGTTTTCATTTGTGTTTAATCCAATTAGGGACTTAGAGTTGTAAATTGGATGAAAGGTTAAACTGCGAGAAGTTCGAGGAAATACAATTAGCTTAATCACAATTTCTTACAACAGAATTCCTCTCAAGTTAACCCAGTTTCGACGAGATTTTGATTGACTATAATCAAATTAGATTACTTAAATTGCATTTTGGTTGATTTAATTTGAAAATGTTGATCATATATCCTCCATAGAATTAGTTTGATTATTTTAATGGTAAGTTGTCCAATAAGTTGACTTTTAATGGAGTTTTTAGAGTGTAATGTGTATTAGATTAATATTTTAGGCTATAGTTTTTTTTTTTTTTTTTTTTTTCTGGGGGGGGGGGGGGGGGGGGGGGGGGGGGGGGTGGTGGTGTGGGGTGTGGGGGGTGGGGGTTGGTGTGTGGAGGGGGAAAGGGCGGCGGGGGCCGTTTTTAGGCTATAAAATTGAATAGTTATTTTAGTATCTTATGTTTGATTCTATGGACTTGTTCGCCAATGGTTGCAATGGATTAATATTATTAATGGATCAGTTTTTTTAATGGCTAGTCCGAGTGCAAAGCTGGGATGAGATGATTGATTGTACTGGGATGTTGAGGTTTGTGGCGGACCGATACCAAGGTTAATTATATAAATATACACGTATATATGTGTAGTCTGCAACGAGTCTAAGCTCCCAAGTTTTTGGGCTCTAGGGCTGAGTTGTATAGCATACTTAAATAAGATAATCAATATGTTGCTTGTTGAATTAGTATAAGTGTGTTTTTAGAGATAAAATTTCTATTATTAAACAAAAATTTTTTGTTGTAAAAGATTACTGTTGATTTTATATATAGGAATATAAGTTATTTTTAATAATTTTCCATCCCAAAATTATTTAAGTAATTTCAGTTTCAACAGGTCAATTTTCTTGCTGTGACTCTAGCATCAGATTGTGTTATTGTTTTGGTAGATGTTAATGAAAATATTAATGCAGAATAAGACACATTCATATAATGTTCAAACAGAATGGAAAATATGATTGAAAAAGATAGATGTTTTGAGAACTTCTGTTATTTTTTAGAAAAGAAAATTGAAAAATTCACTCTGTTTTATCTTCTTCTTTTTTTCTTTTTTTTTTTTGGAAATTTCTCTTTATTGAAAAAGAAATTATTTTTTGAAAGTTCCTTTCTGAATTTTGTTTAAAAAAAATTGAATCCCCATTCATCCATTTAACAAAGAAGCTAAATTAATAAGCACCATGACTTGTATACCGAAAATGGCATCAAGTAACTGCAAAGAGGACTTGAATTTCATATTTAAGACTAAAATCAATAATAATAATTATTAATACTAAGCCATTCGCAGCACGGTACGTTGAAATACGGTGAGATTGCAGAATGTATTCTTCTGAAAGATCTAATCCAATGTAAAGAACAGAAATGTTCCCTCATCTACTAAATACAAAAGATGAGATCATCGAGAACATGTCTAAACCAATTTTACAAGATAATTGCAAACACAATAGGCAAAGCTCATGGAATTAATTATCATGGAGCAACAAAACATGTTCAAGTCTTACATCAAAACCCTAGCACCTGAAAACCAAAAATTACTGGATGCGCCTATTAACATCAAGATGTAAAACTTCTATATGACAATCACACAAGAACCCAATCAACACAATAAATTGAAAACAGATCCTTCAAGAAACTTCAACCCAAAAATAAAAAGAATTAAAAGACACAGACCTAAGGAAAGAGGAGTCGAGCTCCGACGAAGATGGAAAGAGGAATCGAGCTCCGACAAGATGGAAAGAGGGAGCGACAAGAGAGTCATCTAAGCTTGCTGAGAAAGAGGAGTCCACTCGAACGAAGATGGAAAGAGGAGCCGAGCTTGAACGAAGAAGGAAAGAAGGGGAGGAAAGAGACGTTACTAGCAGGGATGTTCTCGTAATTTTTAAAGGGTAAAGGTATTTGTCCAGTGCATGTCAATTTTTGTACCGTGGGATGCATGGGACAATTATATTACAGCTTGTCTTGTTCCTTTGGGCTGCGTTTTGGCCTGTCCTATTGCTATGAGAAAAACCAAACATAGAACTAAAATGTTTGTCCACTCCTGTTCTCCAAAATACGGGGAACCAAACGCTCCCTTGGAGTACAATCTTTCGAGTATTGTAGTGGTGCTATGTTTTATAAAGACTTGTCTATTGACTTAGGATTTGACTTACTCAGTTACTCTGTAGGAGTGGCAAGATGATAGTGGATTTGAAAGTTCTTTTAATTATATTGAAAATTTATTATGACGCATTGCGTTTTAAAAACTTCGTATTCTATTTTATGTAACATATTTGTAACGGCTTGTATTTTAATTAAAAACAATTTAATTTTCTTCTATAAAGAATTGATTGTGGTGAGCTTAATTGAACTTTTATTATTTTATTTGGATTATGTGATGTTGACTTTATTTGAGAGTTACTGGAATTTTGTTAATACAAAATGCTGTAAATAGTTGTGTTGGAAAACCTTGCGTATTATTGTGTTATGGTATGGATAGCTAGTGGTAGCACTATAGTTTTCAAGGTGTGATATCAAGAAAAAATTACAAATTTAATCCTCAATGTATGTTTGATTAATTTAGAATTTTGGGAATTTTCATCATCCCATTATTAGGATAGCTCATATTTGACTATTGAAAAAATTATAAAAATTAATATTACAAGCATTTTTAATGATTCTATTATGGTTATTCACGAATTTTTTAGTAAGACTAGAATTGTCTTGTATAAAAAAAAAAAAAAGAAACAAAAACAAAACAAAGAAAAAGGAAAAATTCATATAAAAGCTAATTGCAATATAATTTTTTCATTCCATCTTATTCTCTGACAGCAATATTCATTCGACTCATTTCCATGTAAAGCAATATTCATCGGTTCCGACATATTGCTTTCTATAAGATGATATGTATTGAATAATAAAAACAAAATAATATGCAATAGCGAAATATAAAATAAAATACTGCATCAAAACAAAATTTATCTAAAATAACATAGAATAAAAAAATAAATTTCAACCATGTAAAACAAAACCAATGAATAGTTTCTAAATTTTTATTTGGAAAAATCTATAATTGAGCAATTCATATGAAACACACACACACACACACAAAATAAAACAGGATAGTTGCTCAAATCGATGACATCATCAATCCTTCGAAGCATTTCTATCTTTACTCATTACATGAGATATTACATAAGGACAATTATTGGACACGTATATGTTGTCTCATACTTTGAATTTTTTTGAATTATGGTCAATAATCCACATCAACTTATAGTATCACATGATAAAAAACATATTTAAACAACACACTGAATGTTTCGACTTTCAATTTGCATTCGAAAATATACATATAATTAAAATAAAAAATATAAAACGTAATTTACTTAGAAGGCATGAGTTGCAGATAATATACTTTCGCAAATATTTTGTTTTTTGTTTTTTTTATTCCCTTAATAGGACAACTTTTTTTACAGATATCTTGTTTTTACCATGAGGACTCCTGTCATTCTTCCATCATAAATCCAGGCCACCCAGCAACCAACTATAGAAGTACATACATGTTTGGATCTAAATTATTCCGTGCATTTTCCAGATTAGGCACATCTCTAGCATTAATTATCCGTAGTGATATCTTTGTTTTTTACAACAATTCACTGATAATGGGAATTTGAAAAAACAATTCGTCAACCAAATTAAAACCCATAAATATAACACACTTCAAATATCCACATTATCAAGAAGACAATCCGCTATGTAATTATTACCTACAAATCAAAATAGAAAAATTTAAAACTTTAAATAATAGAAATGGCTTTAAATATCCGCATTATCAAGAAGATAATCACTATGCAATTATCACCTCCAAATCAAAATAGAAATGTTTAGAACTTTAAATAATAATAGATGAGTGTCATACCTATAAGGTAGATGCTTTCATATTTGAGATCACTTCTGTTAAAACACCGAAAAGAAAAGTCTTAGAAAAGTAAAATCGGCTGCAGTTATTTGACTGTGTTTTTTCAGCAATATTAAAAAGTCGGAACTTGCAAATGTTAAAAGTATTTAAAAATATTAAACTAGTTACGAGCCCGTGCAATGCGGGGATAAACCCTATAATATATAAATAAATGAAAAACAACAAACTGTCCATAAAAAGATCATAAACAATAAAAATAACTATTATAGTTTATTAAAAAAAACTACTATCATTTTTATTACAACAAATTAAAAAAAAAAAAGAATTGGTACTTTTATCACTATACTCATAACTTAGATATAAAATATGATGAACTTACAATTTAATAAAAAAAAAACCATATAGAAAGTATATCTAACACAACATCTTCAACATATTTTTATTCTTTTTGACATTGTTTCGTCATCTGCATCTCCACAATCATTATTCCTCTCTGTCTTGATATGTTCATCTTTGAATTGTATATGATTTTGTTGTGAAGAGGAGGACAATTCTTTGTTTGGTGATTGCATAGGCTCATCATTTGCTTCTTGATGTATCATCTACAAAATAAATAATAAAATGGAATATTATAAATGATGTATATTCACACAAAGTGGTAGATTTTGAATGAATGCAACATATATTGATACACTTGCTGGATCTAACCGACAATATTTCCTTCAGCAATGCCTTTGTTTCCACGAAATAGTCAATTGGGAATAATTAGCCAATGGTGTATTGTTGCCTTCCTTCCTTTAAATTATCATCATTCAACTTTAATCTAAATATAAATCTCTCCCCACAAATGCGCTCTATTTGAGGTGGTAATTTGAATTGCTCATCCTGCGTGATATTATTAAAAAAATAATGATATTATTAAGAAAATATAAATATTTGTATTGTGTATTTATAAACTGTAAAATTATATTAGTTTCAATAAAAAGGATAAAATACCTTATTTTGCTTTGTCAGCAAATCATTAACACTTATCCTTAAAAGTTTTTCTGCTTCTCGATCAAACGTGACTAATGTAGTTGTTGCAGTGCTATCGGTGTAAACCCCAAAGTTTTGGAATCGGTTTAGCTTAAACCCTAATCTGGAAGTCAACCGGAAACCCTAAAGTCAACAAAACCCTAATTAGACGTAATGGTTTAAGTCCGACAATCCCGAATAAGCAATCCTAAGAAAGTAAGTAAAAGTTTAGCATGTAGAATAGTTCGTAATTACCTAAGGAAGCCTAAAAAGATCAGATTAGTAAAACCGTGAATCGTTTTGAACCCGATCAGATATAGTTCTTGAAAAACGTGTTCCGAGGCTTGGAATAGTAAAAATATTCCGAATATACCGTTAGACTCATAAAAATATAAGGTTTTCAAAAATATCAGTTTTATAATTTTTCGGTAAGTAAAAATAACAGATATCGCAATTATACGCGTATTTTCTTACTACCGGTACTTTATTAATCATATCTACTTTACATTACACTATTTTTTTATCTCTATTTTTCTAACACCTACTCTTACAACATCATAACCTATAACCTTTACTTTTTACCTTTCCCATAATTTTATTTCACATCTACCTTACTTATTACTTCATTTAATCAACAAAAATAGAAAACAAATCTCCTCTCTCCTCCCTCCATATTGTGGCGCCCCCCCCACCGCCGCGCCCCCCCTTCCCCCCCCCCCCCCCCCCCTCCTCAATTTTGTTTTATTTTTCTTTATTTAAATCACACAAAAATTCACTCTTCATTTTCTGTAAATACCTCATCCTCTTTCACTTATTTCATACAATTACTACTCACAAATTTCTGAACCAAATCTCTCTCAAATTTTCCTCTCAAAACTCTCAAAACTTTCTCAAAATAATCTCAAACCGCATTCTACATACACAAAACCCATAACCACATAATACTTCAAAAACCTTTTTAGGTAAACTTTTCCTTATATTTTCTTTTCTCATGTCATGTAACTTTACATGACCATGTGTGAGTTTTCAAAACTAAATGTTATGAAGCTACACTATGTTCATGTATTGTTTTGTTCATGAATATCCATTTATGTTTATGTTGTTTTACTTTATTCATATTATTGTTATTATATCTAAGTATTATTATGTATCTATATATATACATATTCTTTAGAGCATATAAGCTCACTTGCAATTTATTTATTTTCATGCAAAGGAATTTATTTATTTCTTCCATTGCAATTTATTTATTTCTTGTTGTTTTAAGACTAGTCTCTAGTTTTAGACTTGTCCTCATCAAGTCAAAACAATTTTTCTTTCTTTTGAGACTAGTATACTTCTTAGTCCCGGGAGCCTTAAAGAAGCCAAGACTCCCAATACTTGACTTTATTTGTTATTTATGTTATTTTTGCTTGTTATTATTTCTCATAAATCATACCCATTAAGATTGTTGTCCAAATTTTTCCAAGATCTAAAAATATTTGATAAAAATGAGATTTTATCACTTAGGAATAAGTTTATATATAAAATCTATGGTTTAACAAAAGTAAAGTCATTCCTTTCCAAGTTTTAAGAAGAACTCACTACAATTTTAAAGCCACTTTTGTTTTGAAAAGCTTTTTAAATCATTTCTATATCACTTTGTTTTTCAAAAAAAAAAAAAAAAAAGAGAATGATTTTTTATACAAAAATGATTTCTATAAAAACATAATATAAAGGTAACCTTATGAGAAAGGAATGAGAATTTTCAAATTAAGACCTTTTCAAATAAATGGTCAAAGAAAAATTGTATAGAAAATAAATAGGAAAAGTAGCACTAATGTAGAGAATTTAGAAAAAAGAAAATTACTTTTCGAAAAAGTCATTTAGGAAAAATAATAAGTCAAACATAAAGTAATTTTTTGAAAACAAAAGAATCAAAATATTCATTTTAAAGGATTTACAAAATGGATTTTTTGTAAACTATAGTTTTCTAAACTCCTAATTCACATTATTTTACCCAAGAAACATGGTTGGACAACAAACACTTGAGTATGAATAAAATATAAGCTAATAGTTATAAAAAGAGAATTTTTCAACTATATAGATAACTAAGTATTTATCAAACAAATTTTGAATGATTTAATGTTTGAAACAAATTGTTTTTGGGATGGGAAAATTTGTGGTGAATCTGATCACCACTGTTTCGAAGCCTAAATGATCTAGTTTGATAAAAATAGTTTTAGAAATGGGTAGATCTTTTCGAATAGGCAGAAATCGATATATTATATGCACAATTTCATGTTAAAATGACCAAGTTATTGCCATTTTAAATTGGAATTCTCTTTTATACGAACTTTAACGTTCTTATGACATTGTTTTGTCAAAATTCAAGAAAGTCATCAAAAATACTCAGTTTGGGTATTTTCTTTGACTAGGTGATTCCGAGGAAGGATACACATACCCCGAGGATTATTTCGACTAAGTGGAATGTATGAACGACTCATCCGTTTAGAGAATTGTCGACATGGCATCGTGAGTTTATTTCCTTAAAATGCTTTACTTGATTGTGCTTGTAGTCTAGTTGCATTAGATTGAAGAAAAAACAAATGGATATGTATGCGAGAAAATTTATTGAAAGGATCCTAAAAATATCGAGGCCGGAATTGATTAAATGTTTGTTTTAGTATAACACTTGATTTATGAAATTCTATGATCACCTTCAATTCGATAATAATAATGCTATGATATCATAAATAATTGATACATGCACACCACGAAGTGAGTCACATTGCATTGGGTTATTATCCTTGGGTGAGAAGGATAGAGCTCAGGCGAAAGCAACACTTAGCGAAGTGACCGAAAGCGATTGCTTGGCGACATGAATTAAATGCTTGGCGGAAAGTTCGAAAGCATGGCTCAATTCAAGTAGGCTTAATATGCTTGGCGGTATTGATCGAAAGCATAAAACTTTTTAAAATACTTGTTTTGAGGTTACGTATCACCAAACCCCGAATGGAGGCGTATATTCATTCAACATATAGTTCCTGGAAAACTATATGCCTTGTTTGCCCACGTGTATGTTGCATTTCATTTATCTGCTTAAATAACTTATTTGAATTTTGTTATACAAGAAGTTATTTATGGAAATAGTTCTCACTAAGCCTATTAGCTTATATCCCTATAGATATCTTTTGCAGTTCATCTATTTGTAGTTGAGGCCACGTGGACCCTGTAGTAAGGTATTTTCCTTTTGGTTAAAGGAATTTCTAAGTGTAGTTTAGTATTGGATAAGATGTAGAAAATTCTTTGTAATAGATTTATGACTGGGGAAATGCCCCTAAGTTTTGTAAGATCATTGTTATGAATAAATGAATATTATAATCCTTTTTCTAATGTGTTACTATATCTTTTTAAGCTTTATAATTCCATGTATGGTTCTCTAAATTTGTGAGAGCACGTTACACTTAATATCAAAGCTTCTGGGAATGGCTAAGGTTGTCATACTTAAGCTTTAATGTTGAGTGTGTCGGAATGTTACGTTTAGGGTACCCCTTGGGGCGTGACAATTGGCTACTTCCATTTCTATTCAATATCTTCGAATCAAGAAAAGTTATATCTTTTAGAAAATGTTAAGCAATCTTATTTTGTAATAGAAATGGAAATATACATAGTAGTTTTGCATAGAAGTAGAGGTCACTGCCTTGGCATTGGCGATTCAGGATATTTCTCACAATATTTGCAAAAAAAAAAATTGTTTTGTTCCTTTTGAAGGTTTTGTCTACACATATCGCATCTAATGTAGTACCATTCTGAATTACTTGAAATGCACAAGATTGTTGCTATGCATGTAAAGATTGTTTGCTACAATAATAAACCAACATCTTCGATAGTGGCTTTTAATCATACGTGGAAAAAAAAAAATGAAAGACTTAACTTGATTTTCAGCTTCGCATTCATTTTCATAATTTGTTTCATGTACATTTGTCCGTTAACACTGCTTCTTTAGGATTCATAGATTGCATTATGTTCAACCCAATTGGAATATTTTTTTTTTAAGCTCTACATTCAAATTACATCAATTGGTGAATATAACATAATTGATATATCAAACTTTTAAAATATACACACCTTCCTAAAATTATTGTTGTTTCTAGAACTTCTAAATCAATGTAAACTTTGCTAGCACTTGTTGCGGACAACTACTATTTGCCTGCACAAAAACAAAAAAATTATCAATGCTAAGATATATTTGGTTTACAATTGCATAATTTTAAGATGGAAGAATTGGGTATTTGATATAATTCAGCTAAAAAGATACCTTTAAAGCTCTTAACAATTGTTGACGTTACAATTATAGCAAGTGGACTATTGTTATCATTAAGAATACTTTCATCAAGAGTTGTTGATAGGGGCCCCCATAGGGTAACTCTGATTTTCTTCTCCCTTATAACACAAATAAATAAGTTTACTGACTATCTAAAAATTTGTTAAGCAATGATATGATTTTACATTTTCTTACTCTAAAGTCAAAAGTTGCATATTTCTTAGTTTTTCCATTGAAACGCCCCATAGCCTTTCTTCAATAGCACTAATTTCAATAAGCTATCCATTTATATCTATAAGAAGTAATGAATTAACTACCTTCAAACATTTATGCACATTGAATGTAAATAGTTGTAAAATTTAATATACCTATAAGCAATTCATTGTTATTGTATCTTGTAATAATTGTATTGAATGGCACAAAATCAAACTTATGTGTAGGAATTGTAACATCTTCATCCATATTCTGCTTCATCGATGTGGTTGACAAGAATCTCAAAATACATTCATTATCCACAGGTTTAAAAGCTGGATTTGCTGTTGCGACTTTGAAGTTTGCAATACCATATATCTTTCCTTCTTTAAGAAGATGTGCAAATTTTTTTGCGTGCTGGGCTCTTATACATGCCTACATGCTATTGTTCTGCAAATTACAAGCACAATTATGTTTTTTTTTTTTTTAAATATATAAAAGATATTAAGCTTAATATAATATGCTTAAATATGAAATTGTTGTGGTGTTGAAGTGTATATATATTTACCTCTTCGTCAATGGTAATCATGTCGATGTTGATCAATTCATTGTTTTTCTAGGTATTGATAGCATTCCACATTCTTGCAAGTCTAACTTTAATTTTCTAACCTTCTTGATATGGGGAAAGCTCCTTCAAAAGATTGTATTTCTTCTCTATACCTACATGAACATGAAAATTTTTAAAATGAACAATGACTATAGTGTTCCAAAATAATAAAGGTAAAGTGAAAGTCATATATTCTAAAACAACACTAACCTTAAAATGAAACATTAGAAAATAAAAATCTTATATTAAGCTATTAAAAACTTCTTTGTAGATGACATTTCTTATAGTTTTTCGATTTATTCGATAAATATTTATCATCTATTAGAATTTTTAACCCTTCTTTATTTGTAATCATTGACATAGCAACATATAATTGTCCGTGTGCAAACACTGGCCTTTGTAGGTAAACCCTAACATGATGAAGAGATTGCCCTGACTTTTGTTTATGGTCATTGAGAAGAACACAGCGAGAGGAAATTGCCTCCTTTTTAGAATGAATGGCAATCTTGAATTATTAGGAGATAAAATATTCCTTGGAATGAGGACCTTTTTGCCAATGTTTGTTCTAAACATCACTTTGGCTTTAGTAATGTGATCTAATAGTTGAGTAATGCGGAGCCTTGTTCCATTACAAAGACGCATTGTCTAACTTAGATTCCTTAAAAGCATGACTGGTGTAGACGCTTTCAATTTCAATGAATGATTAGGAATTCCATGGAATTTTAATGCAATAAGAAATTCAACTAGATAGTGCAAATCATTATCAACCGTGTCAATAAACCCTTTGCAAATGGAATTTGAACTAAGATATTGCTTTTCTTCACCATTAAGCAATGACAGGACATAATCATTAACCTCTTCAACAATTTCATTTGTTGATGCTAAAATTGCTCTTTCTTGTAAGTATGTGCCATCTTTATGCCTTTGAAGTAAATTAGGATATATGCAATCAGTAATTTCCTTTATTGGGTTACTCGAATGTGGAAGGAGAAACTCGTACGAAACCTCAACCAAATTTTCACCATCCCCTTCACCAATGTCACCATTACCAATTTTAAAATTCATTCACTAAAACTTTAGAATTAAGCTAAATTTGTTGTATTACTTATGTGATTCCTCAAACGCATATTGATTGTAAGTTTGTATACCTTGCATGAATGCCAAAGATATGTTTAATGTAGCAGCTACAGTATCTTCTCTTCTACCATTTGGGATTATTGGTAATATTTGTCGAAAATCTCCTCCAAGAGTGGCAGCTTTCCCTCTAAATGGTTCTAATGCACATTTTGAGAAGAAATGTTTCATAATATCCTTAAGTGTTCTATTAAGAGTGAAATATCCCAAATATTCATCTAAGTTAGGAATTAAGTTTAAATAGATTAATTGAATCAAATGAATTATAGGAAATAATTAGGCAAGTTGGTATAATTAGTTAGTAATTAATTAAGTTGACTTGAGATTTAAATTCCTAAACCCCTAAACATATTATTAAAATGTTTAGAGGATTTATAAACCCTTAATTTATAGCTTAAATTCCAATTCCTAAATCCCTGTAAAATTTGAGTTCATTTGCTTGTATAAAAATATTGTTCGTAAATCCGAACTCAAATTAAATATTATTTTATCTAAAATAAATTCCTAAATTATGTTCTTATTTGAAGTTCTTAATTTCTAACCTATTAATTCAGAAATCATCTTCTAAATACTTTTGGAACTATAGGTATTGATCCGATAGTTCTAAATCTAATACCCTATTTTGAAAAAAATCTTTATATTTATCCTTTCCCTTTTATATTTCCTTTTTCTTCCTTGCCTTTTATCTCTCTCTCTCTCTCTTTCTTCTTCTTCTTCTTTTTTTTTTTTTCCCGTATCTGGTTCTTCTTCTTCTCCTTTCCTTTTTCTTTTTCTCTCAAATTCTTCTCTTTAAAACTCAATTTCAAGAAGGAATAAAAGGGAATCAAGTTAGAAATGGGGATAGGAGGAGGAAATCAATGTTAAAAGTAGCTCCAACAAGTTAGAAAGAAGAAGAATAAGAAAGAAAAATAAGAGATAAGTCTTGTTTTTCCTTGTTTTAATTGTTATTTACTTTGTTCTAGTTGTTATTTATGTGTGTATGTTATGACTTAATGGTGGATGCATATTGGTTGTTGAGGAAGATGATGAATAGTGGTTATGGGGGTTTGATGGAGGAGTTGATGGTGTTTGATGTGTTGAATAGATTAGAAGTGTTAGAAACATGAAAAATAGTTTATATGATGTTTTGATGAAAGTAAAATATGTAAAAGTTGATAAAATGATGTGTAAGAAACTAAGGAAATTCGTGACAGTGGAAACAGGGGTAACGGCATCAACACGGCCGTGTATGTGCTCGTGTAGGGATTTTTTAAGCTACTAAGGCATTTTTTTACTTCAAAATGGCCTTTTACACAGGCCATGTCGCAGCCTATGTAGAAGCATTTCCATTCTGATAAAAAATTTCATCCTATACGGCTTCGAACATGGTCGTGTAGCCTCTCCTGTTTCGTAACTTGATCGTAATTTGACTATAACTTTTTCATCTGACCTCCGATCGAGGTGATTCAAAATGTATTGGAAAGCTTAAAAAGAGATCTACAACATGTTTTAAATTTTTGCAAATTTCAAAATTAAAAATGCTTAAATTTTACTTCTTTTCAGCTGATATATTTTTCAAACAAAGTTAAAAACTCATGTTTACTTGTTAAATGTATGTTTGCTTAGGAAATGAATTTTGTTGAGCTAAAATGAAGTAGATAAATGATGGGTTAGTGTGTTATATTAGTTAATTGATATAATAAGCATTAATTAAGTGGATTTATAAATTTAATAGATAATAAATTAAATATCGAAGTTAGTTATAAAATGAACTTAGTTAACAAACTTAGGTTCAACTTGACTTAATAGACTTGAATAAACGAAGATGAATTAGATTGATTAACTTTAATGAAATGGCTAAATTTATGTTAACATGGGCTTAAGTAACATGAATCTTAGATATAAAATGAACTTAGTTAATTAATCTAAGTCCAACTTGACTAGATGAGCTTCACTAAGCTAAAATGAATTAGATTGTTTAAGTTTTATGAACTTGACTTAGTAAATGAATTAAATGATTAGATATAATCAATTTGGCTAAGATTAAGCTAGAATGAGCTTAGTAGTTAATAATTGGCTTAGATGAATGAGATAAGATAATCTTAGATTAACATGGGGAATATGTTGTTTCAAATGTGTGTTTACTTGGAAAATGAATGTTTTTGTATATGAATTCTTTGTTGATGCTTTTATAATAAATGACTATAATCAAAGTACAAAGAGATATTTTGACAGACAGAGGAAAATTGTCCGTATTTTGGTAGGGCGATATTCACAGCTATAACGGGTTCCTATTTAGTGTCTGATCAAATAGGGTGTTAATAAAAGTTTGAGATAATAGTGAACTGTTTAATTTCTTATATAGTTTAAGTTCTCATATGATTTAATTTCTTAAACAGATGGTTATCCTTGAATTAACCCTTTAATCTATCTTTGAGATAACTTCTGTCCTACCTTCTGCCTCTATTTGGATTTCATATTAAAGGTACGCAGTAACTTGGTTGTTTCTTGCCTAGGATAAGCATATCTTAACTTAACTATAATTCAAGATAACTTAAGCTTTGTTTGAATTAGTTGTGCTTTATGCCATTTAATACGGCAGGTAGTCGATGGGGTTATTGGAATTAATATAACGTTTGCTTATTCTTAAAATGAAATAATATGATTTAGTTCAATGTTTATGGGAAAATTTAAGCTAGGTGATATTATGGACTAAGTTAAGTGAAAATGAGAAACAATTGAGAACCCTAGATGAGACTATTTCTCTTTTATGGATATATCATCTAGGAGATTTAAGTATCCAGCTGCTTATATCAACCCCTTAAGCATCGAGATCATTACTCAGGACTCCCAGATTCCTTGTTGTTCTGGAGTTTAAATACTCCTATGTTGTTTAACTAATTAAAGATTATATAATAACTTGTTGATATTGCATTTCATTTAGCTAGGCTCGTGTGTCTTTCGTGTGTGATTACATTACTGTGCACTGAGCTTCGGCTCATCATTGTTGATATTGTTCTTTTTCCCGCTCTTGATTTGATGATGGTGATGATTATTGTGATTATTGTTGATAATGATAATGTTGGTGATGATGATGAGGAGGTTGATGATTTGCTGATCATGAAGATGATGATGTTGTTGATGATGATGATTGATGTGATGATGCTTGGCTAGGGTTTAGGGCGATGTTTGAGGAGTATACGGTATAAGGTAATGGATATCATGTATATTTGTTTTTTTTTTTTATTTATGTTTTAAGAGTTAGATTTACATTTTGACATCTGTAATATTCTTTAAGGGTCCTATGGAGCTAAATGTTTTGAAATTGTAGATCTACCTTCAATGGTAGATTATAGAATGTCTTTATAAAGTTTTGTTTCTTAGTAAATTTATCTACTTTGATGAGAGTAGAGATTTTTAAAATGTGTTTGATAAAGTTTAGTACAACGCTACTAAATCTAATTATTTGAAAATTTAATTAAACGATTTCATAACCTAAAATTGAGTAGCAATGTTCAACATAAACAAAATCTTTTAAAAAAAGCCTAAGCATGTAATACTTTAGAATATTATACATGGAGGTAGCATCTTAATTAATTTAATGTTTGATTAAATTTTTAGGGTGTTACAAAGAGCCTTAAAGCAATACTTATGTGTTGTAGGAGCTTCATCCCATACTATCATACTTGTTTCTTTCAGTAATTCAACAACATTTGTACCAGGTTTAATATCACAGGTACTATTCTCAACTATATTTAAGGAAATTTGAAACCTTGAATGTGTAGTTCGTCCACCAAGTAACAATAATGCTATAATTCAAGACGATGCAACAGCAAGCACAATCTTTCATTTTGATCGTAACCATGAAATTATCATCCTACATATATATATATATATGTCTTACCTATACCACCATGTCCATAAATGAAGAAGGTTCCTCCATTACCTGAATATATTGTTTGAATGATTGAATTATATATGTTCATTTGTTCTTCCTTAAGACTGGCCACAAGCAACATGTGCTCACTCCTTAAGGAGTTGATATCATAAGATGAGTCTTTATGTATAAGTCTATTCCTAGTTTGGCTTGGAAAATTGATATTAGGGAGATACATGGATGGAAAGTTTTTAAGAGAAGAACCATTATGTAGGAGAATCATTTCAATCTTATGAAGTGCTTAATTTTTAATTTGTTCCTCCATCATTTGTAACCCAGGAAATCATAATATTTTTCTTTGTTGATAGAGTATATCTTCTGATAGCATTTTCCAAGAATTTTCATATAATTGGCATGGTTCAACGATTTCACAATATAATAACATTGTAGCAAATAATTCACACAACTATTTTCCAGTAGCCCAAGCAAAAGCTACTTGTATGGCATCATACCATTCCCTATCACTATCTAGAAGTCCAAGTGCATAGCAAGCTGCTTTATATGTTGGATATGTAACTCCATTTACAGTTCTTATGTGTTCAAAAGATGTGTACCCTCTGACTATATTAAGTAGCATTCGAAGGTAAAAATGCTCACCACTTGTAGGATGCACATAATAGATTCAACCTATACATCGTCCTTTTTTCCTCCTTAACCATAATTTAAGATCACTATGCCATACCCAATGTTCGGGAAATTCATTATAAGTTAACTACCTTTTATCTTCGCGTTTCTTCATTTGTTTTCATCCATTGTGTAAACATCGTATTCTCAATACCCAGTCGGTTTATGATATTTTTAATGTTATCGGACTCAAATAAGTTTACAGATTGCTCATTAGCCAAATGGAAGGTAAGCCTTTTGACAGCTGGCTCATGATAATGGATATCAAATGAAGAGATCATCCATGATGCTTCAAAAGCAGAAACGTATCTACAATCCAAATATGTTTTAATTTCATCAACATGAAATGGAATGAAGTTTGGTTGGGAATTTTCCTCAAGGATGATAGTAGATCGATCTAATCCTTTATTCATGTACTTGAACAAATATTTAATCGATCTAGAATGATTACACTACTCTATGTTTATGTGTTATTGGTATTGACTAATAGCTGAGTATTATACGACACCACATAACGATTATTTAAATGTATGCCGCCTTTATTAATAAAGTGTCCATCATTCCTTCTCTTGTACACTAAAAGTCCTCCAATTCTAATAATAGTGGCATCACTAAATCTCTTTGGGAAATGTTTTTTACATTTACCATTAACCATACATGGTGATTCCATATTCAAAATTCCACACGGACCATGAATTGTTTAACAACATCATATGTAATAGGATTTTCTTTCTCATATGGTATTTCAGTACTTATGATGCTATCAATATGATCAGGTATAGGATACTTGTCTTCAGGGTAAAGAAATACGATAATATGAGCATGAGGAAGCCCATGTTTCTGGAATTCTATTGTGTAAACAACTATATGCAAATGAAAATTAAAGGATTAGTGAAAATGTATATATATGAAGGAATAAAACAAAAGAAAATATTAATTTGTAGACATTACCTGCAATTGCCCTTCCAAAGTATTTGTATTTTTTGAGGTCGGTAATCAATTGATCCAATTTCATCTTGAAGACACGACTAATACCATCTGACCTATCTTCAACCCTCGAGCCTCTAATTCTTTGAACAAAATTAGTGATTTCAGGCCATTTTAGGTTTTATATGGATGTAATGAAAATGTCTAGGTATCCAGCCCATCTACAAATTGCCATTGCATCTTGATAATCTTGTTGTAGATAGTAAGGACTCTCGGTGAATGATGAAGGTAGAATAATTCTCTTTCCTACACATGATGCATATGTATCTCCTCTAATAAATGCATCTTGGAGTCCCGTGTATAATTCATTTCATAGATGGGCTTAATTATGTTGAACCCATAGAAGTCGTTCTTCTTCAATACATGCAAAAGAATTAACAATATACTATTGAAGCAACCTTCCACCACCAAGTAGCGTATGACCCTCATTGGTACAAAATTGTAACCCATAAGCATAATATTCTCTCATGGTTACATGCTTTCACTTAGATGAGCGACATTGCTAGTGCCAACTACGTAAAATTCCATGATGGTATCCATCTTCACCATAGGGGAAGGGATTGGATATTGAAGTGCCATATAGCTCGGATGCGATTCACTTATGCGCTGAAGACCTTGTGAACAATGTTCAATTATGACATCTCTTTCAAAATTATCAACCGTGAGGTCACCAACTATAACAACAATTATTTCATTTGTTGATGGGAAATTATACACTCGACTATCACTATTTCTCCAGCTTATAAGTCTCATTCTAACAGAACTAACATTAAACTCTTGAAACTTATCTTTAACCATTATAAAGCACTTCACCAATTGGTTACAATGATTGAACATTGTAAGTAATTCGAAAACAATCGAACCATCAAGTTTCTGTCCAATTTTTGATCTTTTAGAAGAAGAAATTTATTTCCCAGTTCATGATCTGTATCATAAATATAAAGTTATGCAAACTTTGGAGTACTATTTTCAAGAAGAAGTAAAGATCCAATAAGATGATAACTTTGTCCATGCAAACGAAAGATATATGGTGCATTCCCATTATTGATTGAATGGTCAACAACACCACCCATGGATGTGAAAGTGAGCATCCCATTGTAAACCCTAATATTGTCCTTGAATATTTTTTATGTAAGGATGGCTTCCTTGAAAAAGAAAAATTTTAAGAGGTATTGGGGCTCAATAAGTAATGTAGATGCACTGTCCCTTTAGAACAACATAAGGTAAACTTTGGGTTTTTGGTTTTTTTGACTTTAAAGTTCATTCTTCGTACCAAAGCATAACACTGTATATAAGCATTCATATGATGGAGGTCCAAAATCATTATAACTATTTTCACACCCTGTAACATGAATAGAATGATCTAAAGCTAAAAATTTCTTGCTGCAATATTTTATATACAATATGCTTCTTATTTAAAAAGTAAAATAGAATATATTCTTATAACAATAAGAAGTAATGACACATAACAAAATTATGCATGTTATTTTAAAAGATAGTCACCCATACAAAATAGCATAATATTATTTTATATAAACATAAATAGCATGATTGGTCTAAAAATATTTATAAGAATACTAATCTCCAACATTTGCATTTGTCGATCTTGAACTTGTTTCTCCCATGATGAAGCTATGTAGTTAGCTCAATTCTTCTACCTCATCTTCATTTAAACTCACAGGTTCTAACATACTGCCTTTAAACAATGATGAATACAGTCCATAAAAACATTATAAGCTACAAAATATATATATATATATATTTATATTGAAATATTGCATCTAGAAGTAATGACATAAGTAAAATATATATATATATATATATATTACTCATACATAACCTTATAAGCCTTTTTCACTAAAAAGATAATTTCAAATGTTATGAAAAATAAAGTGCATCTTATCTCTAAAAAAGAATACACAAACATGTCATGCCCCACCCTTAGGCGATGAATGTGATGGCCAGTAGCTCCCCTTAGCTACCACAGGCCCTACCCTTACGGCACACACCCTTTTTTTCGGGCACACCCCTTTCTCGGCACACCCCCCTTCTCCGGCACACTTAAAGGTATTGTTATACATACTCTAGGCATTCGATTGAGCTAGTTATAGCCACCAAAGTCAAACCCCATGCCTATGCCTTTTGTTCCTCCCAAGAAGAATGCTTCACCAATTAAGCTGGGAGCTGCTGACCATCATGTTCGTTGCCTGAGCTTGGGACGTCACATAAAAAGGAGCTTTTATGTCATAGTCCCATCCCAGGCACACCACACGATGTGAGGGCACCCTTAGGGTCCAGCCGCACTAACTCCCCACTTTAGGTAGGCAACCGTGATGCCAGGTGCGCTGGCCTCCCAGCATTACCATCAAGCACGACTATGACACAAGAGGTATTGTTATGCTTAGGTAGATTGACCCTCTAGCTACAGCCTGTAAAGATTGAACCTAAGACCTGATACTTTTTTTACCCCAAAGACAACGCCTTTTACCGAGGACCCTAAGGATGCCCCCACATCGTGCGTGTGCTTGGGATAGGGCTGTGATAGAACATTTTATAAGAAAGAAACATAAAGTTTCAGCCAATCATATGGTGTTGATTTATGGCCACTTTGCTTAAAAGGATCTTTTTGGTCATTGAATGGAGGAGAGTTGTTTGTAATCAAGACTTTAGAAATGGAAAAAGAACTTCAACACTATGTTAATGCATGGCCAGAACTGGAAGCAAAGGTGAAGCTTCAGAAGAAAGGAAAGAGTGTTGTAGTTTCAACTTCCTATACACTTTTAAATGTTAGGAGAAGCATGCTTAGGAAGTTAGGTGAAGCTTCTTATACATAAGGAATGCACAATGGGTGTGTCATAGACAATATTCATAGAAACTCCATATCCTGTCAACAAATGTATGAAATGCCTCATTTTGATATTTACCAATATGATATTAATGAGCTTTTAACAAAAGCACCAAATTGTGGACCACAATTTTGAGGCTTCTGAATATACAGCTGCATATGTAAGAGATGTCAAAAGAAAGATTTGACCGTTGGTAAGTCCCAAAAAACCTATGAAGTTGTAATCTACTAATGCCTTTTTTTTTTCTCTCATATGTAATAAAACCAAGTAAATATAAAGAAGCTCAAGATCTTTAACATACAAAATCTTCTTGCCTAAATATGTTTCTTTTTTACTTCAAGTGCAAAGATCTCTATCAGAGAGTATCAATTTTAGAACATGATAGAAAATGAATGTTGCATATAGTTCACTTATATATCTAAATAAGCATTTCATTATACGACATATATATGCAAAAACAATGCACCTAATTAGAAGTGGACATAGAAAATGAATGTTGCCTATAGTTCACTTATATATCCAAATAACCATTTCATTATACTACATATGTATATGTAGAAACAATGCACCTAAATATATGCAGAAACAATGCACCCCACTCAAGAAGTGGAAGTTCTAGATAAGTTAAAGGCAAAATGAGGTCTACTTTATCTTTGTGATAAGGTTTTGACAAACCTCACCACAATGAGGGCAGCTGTAGATACCTCATTTTTTTAAATTATTGATAATTAGATATTAATATTAGTATATATGGCTAAATTAAAGAATACTTGCAATTACAAGCATTAGATTAGAAATGAAAATTAGGAAAATAAATTAAATTAAGGAAAATAAATATAATAGATGTAATATATATACATATATAATATAGTATAATATGCAGAAAATTAAAAAAAAAATAATAATACTATTCATCTTCTAAGCCTCTTTGGGTCCATTTTCGGCCCATTTCAAGACCCGATTTCCACGAGCCGAATGCACATATGGAAACTAGGTATGAAGTAGTTTAATTTGATATGTAGATTACACGTTTTCATCAACAATAACTATTTCAAATTCGGCTTGAAAATTAGGAAAAACACATTTTTGTTAGTTTCCTCAAAATCTCAAAAACGCGTGAAATTCGTTTTTTAGGCAGATTGAAGATTTGGGTCGTTATAATATGGGAAAGACATATCTGACATGACATTTAATTGGAAAGTTATAACTGTTTTGGCTTCGATTCGAATTTGTGAAAACCGTGTCTTAGAACCTTAGATTCTCAATCGATTGTTTAGGAAAGCTTTGAGCCGAATTAAAACATATAAAAGTCTCCCCCAACTTCTGTTTAAAAAAAAAAAAAAAAGGATTGCTCTCTCCCGATACTTTTAATTTTATTCTCATTTTTGATTTCATCTTGTGTTCTCAAATTTAAGTTTCAACATTTTAATTTAAATTCTTCGTTAAAAAAAAGGAGAATCGGAGACAATTGGAAGCTACCGCGTGTTTGGTAGATTGAGGGATTCAAAACCCCTATTTCGGCCACTGCATTGCCCTGTGATCACCCTAAACCCAATTCCACATTCGTTTGTCTCAAAGTCAACCAGCCGAAGCTCCGATTATCAATTCCCACCCACGCGTTCAATCCTTAGGTAAGCTTTTTTATTTACAATAAACACACTAGTAAAATAATATTATAAGTTAATGAATATCGTATCATAGTAAATAATGAAAAATAATCAAAAAATAATAAGATACTGACATAATATATATTACATATTGTTATAGTTGTTTGGGCATTCAAACATGAAGTAAATTAATATGTCTTTTTGAGTGATTGCTTGAATAGTATTTTTATATTAAATTCTTAGGTTTATATTATATAAAATTGCTATTAAAATTCCTAAATTAATTTTTATCTGACAAGATATTATGGCTTTGCCAATTGATTTTATAAATTTGGTTTATCAATATTATCGTAGCACTTTGATTTTAACTTTCACTATAATACCTTGACTAATAAATTCAGTTTTTTTTTCTCTCCTGTATGTGTTAAATTTGATTTCTTGTGATAATTTAATTAATGATAACATATGGATTGATATGCTATGTTTCCTTAAAGAGTTTTGTCACTTAGAAAAAAATTGATTTTTATGAAATAGCAAGAACTTAAATTGATAAATCTTAGGATCCATATCATCAAAAGCTAATTTTGTCAAAACTATCAAAATTTAACAAATTTAAAGCGAAAAGAATAATTGATCAACAAATTAAAGTTTTCATTAAAGAACTACGTGTGGTCTAAACCCGATTATCAAGTACGTAGGCACCTAAATAGACGACTCAAAATATGTAAAAAATTATGTTTGTGAATTTGATTGATTTGATCTTATGATTCTCTTAGTTTAGTTTAAGAATGTGAATATTGATAGAATTTGATAGGATTTGATTAATTGACTATATTGAGTTCTTAGATTAATATGATTGTTGATGGAAATTGATTAGTTGATTAAATTAGTAAATTTATACATATTTGTGAATATTAGCTACATGATTAGTTAGTTAGATCCTCGTAAATATTTTATAATTTTGATTTAGGACATGAAAGAAGCAATTTTAATTAGAAAGCTATAAGTAGTAACCATTTAGGTTTTAATAAGTTAGCCTCCATCAAGTTAATTTATGATTTTTGTTTTTCTTTTAAAAAACAATTTTTGCGGATCAGTAACCTACCCATTGATCTTGGTTTTTTTTTTCCTTCTTACTCTAGTTGGGTGGCAACTTTAAAATAATTTTCAAAATTGATATTTCCTTTAATTTTTAGTCAAGGATTTATGTCAAATGGGTTAGGATTTGATGTAAATCGGATTAAAGGAAATTGAACCAAAAATCAAAATCCGTGCTTGATAGATTGGCGACTCCACTTAGGACCCATTTTTAGAGGGTTAGCCACTTTATGCTTTTCATATATAAATTTCTTTCTTCTTTATAAATATTTTTGTATATTTGTAAATAGTTGTACTAACCGGGTGCTTTTGTGCAGATATTATAAATATATCTATGGGGGATTATATTGGGGGGATTTTTTAATTTTGAGTAAAAAAATGTGTGCTAGATGTAGTCAAACTCGGGCCACTTTAAGTAACTTAGGATGGGGAGCACAAGTAGGTCTCGGGTGTTGTGGTTACCTACCATTTGAGACACGAATTAGCCCCCCACTCCGTTTAATGTAGCCCATCAGGGGACCTTTATAACCCACTCTTCTTGCATTCACTACATGAAGGAGATGATGATCAAGCATTATGGTCCATCAAAATGTTTTTCAAAATTTTTTTTACAAAACAAATGAATTTACAAGTTAATTTCCTTGTAATCCATTCATGTAGATGTGTCTCGTAAATTCTTGTAACTTTGTCCATGTATGTAATTTGCAAATGTATATACCGTATTGTAACATATCTCTTTTGTAATTTGTAGATTAAGTATGACAAACAGTATGTGTAGTGGCAACATGTGGGCTTATGTAAACCCTTGATTTTTAGAGTAATCTTAAGCCTTAACCCTAAGCTGGGAAGTCAATCGGAAACCTTAGGTCAATGGATCTCAAGTTAAACCCTATAGTTTAGATCTGGAAATCCCGTGTTCGTAAACCAAAAGTTAAAAATTAAGTAAAGTGTGTAGAATAGTCCGTAATAATATTTGATTTCTTAAAAATATCATATTGGATTATTTTCGGCTTATTTCGAACCCAATTGGATACTGCTTTTGGAAAGCGTGTCCTGGGGCTCGGAAAATTAAAAATATACCTTTAATATTTTTAGACTCGTATTTTCATAAGGATTTCAAAAATATCGAGTTTATAATTTTTTTGAATCTAAAAATATCAGTTATAGCTTATATAAGCATATTTTGGCCATACCAGTAACATATTTGTTGAAATACTAAAATAATTCAATTAATTATTTAATTTTATTTATGAAATTTCTGCCACTCATTTAAAAATATTTTTCTTAATTTTATTTTATATATTTTTCTTAATAAAAAGCACTTTTTCAGCTCATACTCAAGTATACTTCAATTGTTACTTCTACACATTATTCATGTTTTCTTTCACTCTTTTTACACTCAATTTCCCATGCATGGCAGCTGACCACACTCTTAAAATCAGCCACTTTTTTTTTATTTCATTGATTTATTTAATGATTTAAAGTCTCTTTTAGTTAGCAAATTAAGTAACACAAGTTACACTTTCAAAATTCAATATACAAGCTAACTAAACACTCCTCTCTCTCCCTTTGTGAATCACGCCAGCCCACCCCCCCACCCGAATTTTCTGCCATTGTTTTATTTTTTTCAATTATTTAACACTTGTAGACACCCAATTTTGCCCAATTAAATTAAGGCTCAAATTTAATTAAACTCATTTTTCCAAAAACCTTAAGTATTGATGAAATTGGCTAAGTGATCAAGGCACAGGCCAAATGGCCAGTTGGTTAAATACATTAACCCAAACACATTCCCAAGCTCAAGGACACAGGTTCAAACCCTAGCAAAGGCAAATTTTTGCCATTTTATCATCTCATATTTTTTGCCTTTTCATCTTTCTCAAAGTGACTTTTTGCCTTACTTTGCATCAGTTTTTAACTGACAAAACATCATTAATTATTGAAATTGATGAAGCAATTGCAAAGTGGTTATGGAATATGAAAGATTAGTGCACAATTCATGTACAAAAACAACCCAAAAGTCACAAAATTCGTGCTAAAAAAATTGGGAAAAAATTCAATTTGTAAAAATATTCAATTACACTTAAATAAGGAGTTACAAGAATTGAATGAAAATTGGATGATTTGTCTACCCAAATTAAATGATTTGATGAAGGATATGAGAAATCAATCATCAATTCATTAGTTTCAAACAAATTAATCACGAATTTTCGAATTAATTCGTGAAAAATCAAGAGGCAAAAATCGATTCGTTTTTGAAACTGAACGAAACGTAAAATTGAGCTTGCAACCTATAAATAGGGGGTCCTAGGATCAAAAGGCACAAGTCAATTTCAACAAACACAATCAGAATGAGTGAATTCGAAAATTTCGAAAATTAGGATTCTTAGGGAGAAAATTCGAAATTTGAAATTTTCGAATTATTTTTTATTCAATTTGAGTGTTTAAGGAGCTTTAGGAACAAGTTTAAAGTGATCAAGTGTGCTTTAATTTGATCAATTTGTTCAAAATCATCTCTACAAATTTTTTTTATTTTTCAAAATCGGACCGCTGGCAACCACCACATCGAACCGCCGTCTACGGTGGTTCTGGGTGCGAACCACCACCACCACCAGCGGACGCGCAACCACCATAGGAGTCGGGCCGACAAACTCCCAGCCGCCGACAACCACCAGAGCCGCCGGAATCCTCCTCGAAAAGTCGCGACTTCGTCTTCTTAGCCCGATCGGGGTCGGATCCGACCCGAAATCCGATCCGAAAATCCGAAGTCCAAGCCGCCCCTGGTCAACGGTCAACGGTCAGCCCAGAACAGACGGCCCAGATTCAATCAAGCAGATCAGACGACCCAGATTCGATCAAGCAGATCAGACGCCCCAGATTCAATCATCCAGATCAGACGGTCCAGATTCGATCAAGCAGATCAGAGGTCCAGATTTGATCATCCAAATCCGACGGCCCAGATTTGATCAAAGTGAACAACGCGTCAGATTGAGTCAACGAGATCAGACGGCTAAGATCGGTCTTCAGATCAGACGATCCAGATCGCGTCCACTTCATCCAACGGTCCAGGTCAGTCCGTATTATTTTATTATTAGTTTATTATAAAATTAATTTCAGAAAATAATAAAAATAGCAAAAAATAGTAAAAAAATTCATAAAATCCATAAAAAATTCAGAAAAATTCAAAAAAATACAGAAAAATCCGGAAAAATCAAAATAATTATTTTTCATATAAATTAATTTTTTTTATATTTTTGAATATTTTTAATATGTATTTATACATAAATTGCTTTTAGAAATGCATATTTAATGCATGAAAAATAATTTTAATATATTGTAAAACATTCTGAATATGTTGTGAATTTATGTGATGATTTAAAAAAATAATAATAAATAAACAAAATAAATAAAAATGATAAAATTGGATTTTCCAAAACCAAAATTTTAAAAAAAAAATAAAATAAAAAATGATTTTTGAACTTAGAAAAATATGTTTTCATGAAATGAAAATCAATTGATTAGATCATAAGACCATAAAAAATGATTTTCATAAAAATATAAAATTTAATGAACTTAAATTGAGAATAGTTCAAAAATTAAAATTGATCAACAAATTAAAGTTCTTTTTAAAGAACTACGTTTTGTCTGATCTCGATTAGCGAGTACGTAGGCACCTGCAGGGCGACATTAAAAAAATAAAATAAATAAAAAATTTTTTAATATTGTGAATAATTATTTTGTAAATATAAGTTTTTTTTTTTTAAAAAAAAGGGAAATATAAGATATTAAAAAAAATGAAGAAAAGCACATAAAAAATTAAAAAAAAATGAATGATTTGACTTGTAAATATTTTTATTTGAATTTTTGAGCATGTAAAGGATAGATTATAAATTTAAAATTCCGAAAGTGGTAACCGATTTGGTTTTAATAGGTTAGCCCTCGAATCCATGATATCTGGTTTTAAAAGTTTGGTTTTTAAATCAAATTTTCGCAGACTAGTAGCTAAGTTAGGATCAACTGACCCATTGATCCTAGCTTTTGTTTTTTCCCGATTTATATCGGGTGGCGACTCTAAAAAGTTTACAAAAATTAAAATTTCTTTTAACCCCTAGTCGAGATTCATGTTAAATGGTTCGGGTTTAATGTGAATCGTTAGGAGAAATGAACCAGATAAATGGAAAAATCCAGGCTCGACAACACTCTTTTATCATACTCTTCTTGTAAACCCCGGTATTCTCAGTAGTTAAAAAATCCGAGAATTAGAAGCGAAACCCTAATTCGGTCCAGTTTGAGTCTAGTGAGAGGAGCTTAGGAACCCTAAATCCGGCTTTCCTTCGGTTTCATAATAAAAGAAGTTTTATAAAGTAAATGAAGTTGAATTATTGTTTTAAAGGACATTTTAAACCTTTGAAAGTTTTAAATTCGGGAATTTTTCAATTCGGGCTTTTCCGAGCTCAATTACGGAAAAGCGTGCCCCGGGCCACGGATTTAGAAAAATGTTCCGGAATATTCACTAGAACTGTAATTTTATAAGGATTCCAAAAATATCAATTTTATAATTTTCCGAGCTATAAAAATTACAGTTATAGCTTTTCCGTGTTTTCGTTACAACCGTTAAATAGATGTCTTGTCTACTATTCACAAGTACAACCTATACTACACACTACCCATACCTATTCTTACATCCTTACAACTACTCATTTCAATTTTCTTTTCCAATGAATTTTGTCTCTTAATCAATTATCACATTTATTACATTTTAATTAACTAAATTACAAATATCAAAATTTCAAACACACACACACACACACACAAAAGATGGCCGGCGCCCACCACACACACCCCCCCCCCCCCCTGTTTTTCCCTCAATTCAATTTATTTTTACTCCATTTTATTAACTAAAACCCTAATTCACTTCATATATAAACATATTTTTCTCTCTCTCTCTTCATTTTTACTTGTTTCAAACTTTTCAAAAGAAGAAAACTCTCTCTTTTTTCTTCTGAAGTGCCGTGAGCCCCCTCCCTCCCTTCCTCTCACATTTCCAACTCAAGGCTCCTTCATTTCTTCCTTTGATCTTCCTTTGGTATGTTGATTTTAGGCCTTATTCTTCCTAATCTTGTAATGGCAAAGCTATATCTTGTGTGTTTTCTCATTTAATCCCAATGAGCTCATGCTAGGGACATGAAAACACATGAACAAGAATATCAAGCTATCACAAGACATGGATCTAGTGTTTAAATGAGTTTATGTTAAGATATCTTCTAGTTCATGCATGTAAAGTAGAGATCTTATATATATATTGTTGTTCATGCCATGAAATCTATGATTCATGCATTATATTTAGTAGATCTAAAGTTTAGACATCCACATCTTCATGTACATGCATGATCATAGGTTTATTTTGATTTCCATGCATTGATGGTCATAAAAATGTAGTCTTGTTCATGTAAAGGTGTGTTAGATAGTGGATCTTCATATATAGAAGGCAAGAACATTGAAAAAGGAAAATTTTGTCAAATATGAAATGTTAAAAATTCGGATGAAATTGAAACCCTACTTTGAAAACCCCCAAAATCATTTTTTAACTCATGTTTCATAAGAAAAATGAAGGACATGTGTAATAGGTATATTGAAGGAATGATTTTCATAAGCTTAGATGAGTTTAGGCATGATAAAAATGTAAAAACAAGAAGTAAAGTTAGAATGAAAAATATTGATTTATGGATGTGTAGTCAAATTCGTAATTTTGGGTGATGCCCATATAAACACTTAGTATCTAAGCTTAGATGGCATGTTTTATGAGCTAAATGAAGTCCTTATATAATAGATATATTGGAGCCTCAATTTTTGATGCATTAAACAAGTTTTCTCATAAGGAAATTGCAAGAAAATGAAAATCTCAAAATTCGGATTTTTCTAAGTAGCCGATTCAAACACATATTTATTCAATTAAAAATGTGGATTTTTATGCATGAATGAAGGTCATGATTAATATGGATGTTGGGAACTCATTTTTAATTAGGTGACAAGTAAATTCTAAGGATAAAACCATAAAAACATTAGGAGATGTAAGATTGGTAATAATGACTTGTTATAAGGAATCATTAAGGAATTTCCTAATAATTAGGAATTCATAAGAGTCTATCGTCAAAGATCATCAAAACCATGCATATATAGAGTTCATTACATGATTTTCATGTTAGAAATTCATTCATATGCCATTCATGCATGAATCATCAACTAGGAACATTTCTTATCAAAAGCAAAACCAATTTTCGGAATTGGAGGATTTACGAAACAGATCTGATCCTACAGTTCCGTGACCTTAATGTTTTAAAAACTTGAAATTAATATTAAACAGATAGATCTTTCGAAGTAGATAGAGATCGATATAAAATTTGGAAAATTCCGAGTTAAAATGACCAAGTTATGGCCGTTTAAGTCGAAGCTTCGCAAATAGCGAGAATTCCGAATTCATCTAGTCTAGATGCATAGTTTGGATTAGTTACATGATGAGAATCTCATTCAGATTATTCTTACTTGGTAGGTGATCCCGAGCAGGACGACACCTTACCGCCCGATTATTACTACTAGAAAGACCGGTGTCCAATGGCCGAGTGAGTTTTACTTCCACTCTCAATTAATGTTGTGATTGTAATATAGTGGCACTAGTGGTGTAGGCAAAGATAAAATGGATATGCATGATGGGGTATATGGGAATTATATAGTTATCTGCTGTTGATGTGTGAATGGAACTTAAGAAATATCGAAACCGAGTGTTAAGCTATTGACTGATTAGCTAGTATTCTATATTGAATGTTTGAGAATACTTGTTGGTCACCTAAAAGAATTGAATTAACGTATATTCGACTTCAAATGTAATTGGATTCATTCATATCACGATGGGGATGGAGCATTCGCATTGGTTGGTTTTTCGTGATCTATAAAACGAATATGTGGTTAATCGTGATCCATAAAACGAATTTGTTGGTTAATCGTGATCCATAAAACGAGTTATTGTTCAGTTGACCATGAACTTAAATGGCGTCGTACCGCAGGATTCGTTAATCTGCTAACCCGGGATGGAGGGCGCAAGTCCATCCACATATGATTTCCGGTTGGTCATATGTTTGTTGAACTCATTTGTTTGGTGCATACACTTGTTTGAATAATCACTTGTTTGAATGAATTGTACTTAATTGTGACATGGAAGTTCTTACTCACTAAGCTAGTTAGCTTACGCCCCCATAGTTTTTACTTATTACAGCACGAGTTTATTTGGCTTAGATCGAGGCAAGCCACAGCACAGGTACTGGAGATAGGAGTTTCCCATAGAAGTTTACTTCATTCTTTTTGTATGGACTTCCATTGGAAACTAAAGGACTCTGGATGACTGTAATGGACTTGATATTATTTTGCGGAGGAATGCCCCTTAGATTTTGTAAAGTATAATTATGCGTTTTGGTTTATTATCTATGGCTAATGAATGCCACGTTAAACGGTTTAACTCCATTCGTTGAAGTATTCTATTATCGTAAAGAAACGCTTTACATCTTTATAAGACTCCCGAAGGGCTTGGATAGGGAATTCTAGAGTCTTATCTAATATGTGGCTGGCTGTTACGTTTAGGATACCCTATGGGGTGTGACACCTCTCTAATTAAAAGCCTCATACTTATAGACTTTTCTTCTTTGCAACCTACATCATTTACTCTCCCTTTTTTCTCTTTTATCTTTTTCTTAGCCTTGTTCTTGTAAGAAACCAAGCTGCTCCCATTTCAAATTAGTGCTTCCACATTCCATTCTTGAAGATTCTTTAAGTAAACTTTCTTCTAAAGCTTCTATAGATATTACAGGTTGATTATATGGAGGTTTCATGCATCAAATGACTCTCCACAATACTTAAAGGCTAGAGATGATGATGCCAAAACTTTGAAACACTCCTCTTGTTTATGATCCATATTGATATTGCTACATTTGTTGTCTTTAAGACTTTATTATCTTCATATTTATATTATACTTTGTAGATATAACTTTTATGAAGCTTTGGTTATGTTTATGTTTAGATCTATAGGTTTAGGGCTTACTACCATGTATTTCTTTTATATTTATGCTCATATTATGTGTAGATCTTAGATTTGAACTTGAATAAAAATAGTGAAATTCGTATCTAGGCAAAACCTATATTTAAAAACCACTTTGCAAGTCTCAAATGGAAGTTTTAGTTGGAAAAATGAAGGTTTAGTGGATGTAAATCATCAAGACTTCTTTTTATAAGAATTAAAGGTGATTTTCAAAAGTTACTTTCAAAATAAAAATCTCATTTTCGGATTTAGGCCAAGGCATAGTTTAAAAACATGTTTTCTAACCTAAAAATGAATATTTTGTTCAAGATATGGAAGGCTCTTAAGATAGGATATGTAAAGGATGATTTTTCATAAGTCTTGATGGATTTTCTCAAAAGATATGTTCAAAAACTTTTGAAAATTCGGATCTAAGCCAAGACCCATTTTTAAAACCTATTATCTAACCTCAAAATGAAGATTTAGACAAAAATATAAAGAGCTCTAGGTATAGATATCCTAAGGATTGGATTTTCATAAGTTTAGATGAGTTTTCCTAAAAGGTATTTTTAAAATAGAGAGTTTTGTAAAAGACAAGTCTAGGTCTTATTTTTATTCTAAAACTCAAGGAAGAAACTCGGATCTAGGAAGAGATGAGTTTTGAAAACCTTATTTTAGACTTCAAAACATGAGTTTTATGTGGAAAATGGAATGCTTTGATAATGGGTGACATAAGAAAATTATTTTCATTGAGTCATGTTAGTTTTAGTAAAGGATTTTCTTAAAACAAGAAAATGAGTTTCAACTCAAAATTTTGGTTTTTAAAAAGTAGATTCTTGGAATTTTCATTTGGACAATATCATTAGGATCATATAAGTATTTAATCTTTTATCTTTGGCTAGAAGTTCTCTTTACAAGTGTAGAACCAATATAAGTTGATCTAAAAAGTTAAGTGGAACAAAAGTAACAATTTTCAACAAGAACTCAAAACTAGAAATTCGTAACCCTACTGTACAGTAGCTTTTTGACCCTCAAATGACCTTGGATGGTTGATTTAACTTGGGAAATGGATAGATCTTTCGAAGGAGATAGAAATTGATATAATATGCGCGATTCCGAGTTAAAATGAGTTAGATATGACCATTTTAAGTTAGGACTTCAACTTAGGCGAAAATTGACGAACTTAGTAAGTAGAATTGTTAAGTTTATTAGAACTTCATAAGAAATACTCATTGAGGGTATTCCTTGTACTTAGGTGACTTGGAAGACGGATTTCCATCCCCGAGGATTACTACGACTAGTGGATTTCTCTCCATGGCCGAGAGAGTTCATTTCTTAAATAGTTGTGCTCATGTATGTGCTTGTAATCGTAGTCGCATTAGAATTAGGAAAAGATAAAATTGTGATGAGTTATGATCTAATCTTGGTTGAATGAATGATAAGTATATCGAGACGAGACTGTTGTAAAACATTGTATGAGTTAGTATAGACTTGAATTTTTGAAATTCTCTATGATCACTCTTAACTTACATAATTAACATGCCACGATTATATGAATAAACTGTACATGCATATCACGTAGTGAGTCACATTGCATTAGCTAATATACCTTTAGTGGGATAAAGGTATATTAACGGAGGTGTGGGGGCTTGTGTTAACATTAAGGATGTGAGATCGCTTAAGTTAATGGAAGCGGAGTAGTCACTTGAAACTACCATATAAAACAACGGAGGTTGTATAACTAAGAGAAAGAGATCGGGATTATGGTTGCATGACTTATGGACCACTCCACTTAAGATTGGAATTATGGTTGCATGACTTATGGACCACCCCAACCCCGAATGGAAGGCGTAAATCCATTCACATATGACTACCAGAAAGTCATATGCTTGTATGCTCATTTGCTTATGCATTCATATGATTGATTAATTATAACTTGCTTATATATATATATTATATATATATCTTGAATGAGTTTGTTATTTGGAAATGAATCTCATTAAGCCTGTTAGCTTACACCCCGATAGTTTTTGTTGCGGTGTTCCCATTTTTGGTTATTCCGAGAGAACACTTTTCACAAGGTTATCTTTTTGGATGAAGGAGCTTTTGAAAAAGTCGGGACCTAGCTAGAGGCATGGACTTCTAGGAAAATCTCTTTAACATAAACCCTAATGTTTGTAAGATGGTTTTAGACTGGATAGACTTCTATTATTTTTTTTTTTTGGCGGGGTATGCCCTCTTGACTTTTGCAAAGACTTAACTTATTTATCTTGTTGTGATTTCTATTCTTAATGCTATTATATGCCTTCTTAAGACTATTCGATTCAAAGCGTAATCCTAAAAATTGTGCAAGTACACTTTACACCCGATATGTAAACTTATGGGATGACTAAGGAGGTCATACTTAAGTTTAAATATTGAGTGTGGTGGATTGTTGTGTTTTGGGTACCCTTTGGGGTGTGACAACCTGTATTATTCCCGAGATCCATGTTCATGAGCCTACTAGTCCGATGCCCATTTTGAACAAGTGGTTACAAACTTTCAAGCCAAAACAAAGAGGATTCATTGAAGATTGTTTGGGCCCTATACTTTCTCTACCAAAGGTCCAGATCCCCATTCATCTTTTTAGGGCCTTGGTTTACTTATGGAATATTTATGAGGTCGCTTTTTGCCTTGGTGAGCACACTTTGAGTTTTACTATTGAGGAATAAATGAGGCTTCTTCAAGCTCCACCAACTCATGCGGGAATATATGCTCCCAACTTAGTAAAGGGCCGATTAACTTGTTCAACTCCTTTTTAGGGATTAAGAGGACTGATGTGTCTAGAGCTCTCAAGAATTGCAATTTGGTCTATTCGGCTTTCTAACTTGTTCAAGTGGTTTGGATCTCCAAATGGTTACAAGGACAATAAGCCCATCTTCTATGGAGGTGTAGAAGCATGGGAACAGAATCGCATCAATGCCTTTATAGCCGCAGTATTCGATACTATCCTCTTCCCGAATGGGGATCTATTCATCCACTATCGAGTGGTGGAATTAGTGGACCGGTTTTTAGCAGGAAAGTCTTATATCCTGGCCTTGCTTGCTGAACAAAATAGATCTCTCAACCACTTGAAGAATAGAGGCTATGGGAAGTTCAAGTCTAATATAACACTTTTGATAGTTTGGTTTGCTAGCCACATTAGAGATTATGGGAGCAATTTGAGTCCGGCTTGCGACATTAGAGACGGTTATGATCTTATTTTGAGCTTTAGTGAAAGAGTTTACATTCAAGATCTTCCAAGAGCGATGAGTAGGTACATTTACTCCAAGATCTAGAAGCTTACACATTCCTTTGGATTGCTAAGTGGTTCCATTCTCATGCGGCAATAACCGGATGCATGGAGTATGTGGTAGTTCCTTTGATTGGTTTGACCGAGTCCACGGGATATTATCTGGATTGCATGATAAGACAATATGGAGTAGTTCAAGATATAACTAGCAAGCCATCATTTAAGGAGGTTACTATAGAATATGATGACCCGGACGTTCCTTTGGCACAAAGAGAGGGAAAGCTAGGGTTAATACAAGCTAAATGGGAGACAAGAGAAATCAAGCCGATCTATGTGATAGACCCCATCAATATTGAGATGAAGAAATACCGGGCCATTATAGAATACATCCTCAACTAAAGGGCAAAGGTGGATGGGTTGGAATTTTAAGCTCCCAAGGTGTTGAGTCGAGCACCTACCACTCCCGACCTGAAGGCGCAAGCTTATATGGAATTGAAAAAAGCCCAGGTAGAGGTTCGCTTCCAAGAAATGAAGAAGAGGGAGCGAGAGATGGAAGAGGAAGTGCAAAGTTCTCAAGCCAAGGTTCAAGCACTTGAAGCTCAACTGCGGACAGTGAAGAGGACTATTGAGGAGCTGAAGGACCGTTTAGTGTATCCTAGCAAGATTAGGCGTTTGGTTTAAGATTAAAGTCTCTTTGTTTAGCTTTTCGGTTTTGTCATGTTTAGGTCATGTTTTGACTCCTTGAGTAAATTCAGCTTTAATGAAATAAAATGGTTTTTGCCTCAAAGCTTCTTCATCATCTCAATTTGCATGCACATGCGCCTTTCTTTTCCATATATATATTCTTGTCTCTACATGTTCTTGTATAGCTTTAATGTATATTTTGTTCACTAACCGTTTACTTGTTTTTTTGTATATATTTGTTAACCACCAACCGTTTACTCGGTTTGTTGAGAATTGTAAATAAATAATAAGATTTTCGCCAAATATATAATAATAATAATAATAATAATAATAATAATAATAATAATAAATACATATTCTTCTCTAAACTATGGAATCTTGTTTTTGAATTATTCAGTTTCTAAAAGATAGCTCCTAAACGGTCCGACCCGATTCGAAGTCCAATCATCACTAGGTCAAATCCAAAATGGCTAGCTACAACGACAGTAATTCTGGCAATTCCAATACAATTTCTGAGCAAAGGTTCACCACTTTAGAACAAATGGTGTTTCAAATGGCCGAGCAAATGAATATTCTTGCACAAAACTTTAAGGCCCCTCAAGCTACTACCGAAAGACATAACGGGGTAAAGAAAGGGACCAATGGTCAAGCCATTGAGGAACAAGTAGTTAATCATGAGCCACAAACCACTGTCAAGACCGATTCTTCCATGCTTAAGAAGGAAATTGAGGCTCAAAACAAAGAGATGGAGAAAAGTTTTTTCTCTCAATTCAATGAGAAACTCAAAGCTTTTGAGAAAATGGAAGGATTTGATCAAGCCAGAATCATAAACTTTCCTACGATCGAAGCCGGGGCTTTCCCCAAGAAGTTCAAGATTCCCGACTTTGAAAAGTATGATGGTACTGGTTGCCTAAAGTTGCATACTAGGCTCTATGTGAGGAAGATGAGACGGTACACTCAATATGAGCAATTTATGGTCTAAACTTTCCAGGATAGCCTTACCGGTCGGTTTAACATGGTATGCTCAATTGGATCTTGATGAGATTAATACTTGGAACAAATTGGCTAGGGCTTTCTACAATCAATACAAGTTCAATATTGAAGTGGCCCCGTCTATGTGGGATTTAGGCAATATGAGGAAGAATAAAGATGAGTCCTTTAAGGAATATGCTCAAAGGTAGAGATAAATGGCATCTATGGTATCTACCCCTATATCGGAGAAGGATTTGACATTCACTTTCATCAATACTTTGGCAGAACCATTCTTTACCTAGCATACACTACTACTAATTTCTTTGAGATAGTATTGGTCAGATGCAGAATTGAAAATGCCATTACTACCAAGAAGATCCATGTGGAGAAAAAGACTACAAACCCCAAGTACTCCAACAACAACAAAGGGAAGGATACCACTGTAAGTATAGTCAGCTCAATCCCATACACTAAACCTACTCAATCCTACGCCTACCAACCAACCTCAAACACTAATCAACCCTTCACCCAGTCACAACAACCACAATCCCAAAAGCGACCATTCAATAGATCCAAAAGACAGTTCACCAAAATTCCTCTACCCCTTAGCTAAGTTCTAGCCCAGCTTAGAGTCGACAACCTGATCACTTTTGAAACACCCAAAGAATACTACAAACCCAGATACTATAACCCCAAGCTGAAATGTGATTATCATTTGGGGCAAGTGGTCATTCTACTGACTATTATTGGAGGCTTTATAACAAGATTCAATACCTCATTGATGCTAAATTGGTCCAATTAGATTTCATCCAAACCCCAACCCCTAATGTCAACACCAATCCTCTCTCGAATCATGGGCCCACAATCAACATGATTACGATCGAAGAACCCGAGCCTTTTATTGGAATGATCCAGTTCGATCCAAAGAGGTTAGTTATCCAATGTCAAGAAGAGTAGAAAGAGGCCCTATATGAGATGAAATCAATGAGATATCAATTCCATGTGCCCATTGCACCAAGTGACTATAAAGCCACCTCGTTCAACTATTAAGCTGTTGATCAAGTTCCCGGACCCATGGTCGAGAAACTTGGAAAAGCCCCAGGGCCTGAAAGAGAGAAGACATTGGCGGAGGAATTCTTCCCATAGAGAAAAGATAAGAAAAGGGAGGAGGAATCTGATGAGAAAACGGCCTTGACCAAGATCATGAAGATGAGTGATTATAAGATTACCAATCAACTTGCTAAGGTCCCGGCTCAAATATCCTTGATGGGTTTATTGATGACTTCTGAAAAACATTGGGAGGCCCTCTTTAAGATACTCTAACAGATCAAGGTTCTCGAAGGTATTGCTACTGAAACGATGGAACATGTGGTGAATTCGGTATTTGCTTTGGACCAAATCCCTTTCTCACCTAATGAATTGGGAGTTGAAGGCACTCAACACATGAATCCCCTAATTATAATGGCTAAGTGAAATGGATTGATTGTAGCCCGAGTCCTCGTCGACAATGGATCGTCTTTGAATGTTTGTCAATTGGCCACTTTGAACCTACTCGGTATCGATGCATCTAATCTCCGGTCCAGATCCAAAATTGTTAGAGCTTTTGATGGATCTAAGAGAGGCATATCGGGAGAAATAGACTTGGAAATTACTATTAGGCCATAAGATTTACTATCCTATTCTAAGTTCTAGACATACCGAGATCGTTCAATTTGTTACTTGGAAGGCCTTGGATCCACTCAGTTGGGGCAATACCATCTAGTCTGCATCAGATGGTCAAGCTTATAACAAATGGCCAAATCGTTACGGTACTAGGTGAACAAGATCATGCTATCTTCAAAGACACTGCTATACCCTATATTGGCGAAGAAAGATTCGAAAACTTTGGTTTACAATTTTTTAAAGAAGGCAATATGATTCAAGAAGAGGGACATTTGGACTGGGATATGTCCCTACTTCGGTTAGATACAAGAGATGAAAAGGAAAGTCTAGAAGAAGAGAGGAGATGGTATGATACCCTTATTGAATCTTCAGACATCAGAGTCACATTCCTACAACCGACTCATGTCTAGAAGCCAGACATTGCATCAGTTATGGAGCCTTCTTGTAGCTCCCATCTAGCTCAAGAGTTAAATAATTGGTTTATTATTCCCCTTAATAACTCTAGGGTTACCTTTGAGTAAGGGTTGAATTCATGAAGTTTTTTTTATGTTTCGTTTCTTTTATTAGTTGCTCAAACAAAATGTACTCCATGAGTCATATTCATTAATAAAATTTCTTTGTTTCTTTTCTATATTATCTCTTTTGTCTATATCATCACTTTCTCTTTTCCCTCACATTTCTTCCTTTTTCTCTTTCTTTATCTTGTCTTTATTCAGATATGATGATAATGGTGAAAGTAAGGGATATCTTGCGCCGATAGATAACGAAAATACTAATATCACTTTCGGCCCTACTGGGTTAGTCATCGAAAGTGATATTAGTTAGGACACTGGGATAGAGAAAAGTTGGCAAAAATATGAATAAGGTAGAATTGAGATCAGTGAGCCTATAGAAGTAGTAAATGTTGGAATTGAAGATGATCCTAAAAATTTGAAAATAGGCACCACCTTATCCATTATTGACTGATTACTTAGATGTGATTGCATGGTCTACGAAGATATGCCTGTTTAGATACCTCTATAGTGGTTCATAAATTACGAATAAAGCAGATATCAAACTAAAGAAGCAAAAATTAAGGCGATTTAGACTAGATATCTTGCTTAAGATTAAAGAAGAAGTGAAGCAATTATTAGAAGTTAGTTTTATAGAGGTATCAAATTATCTTGAATGGGTGGCCAATGTGGTCCCAATACTTAAAAAGAATGGAAAGGTTAGAGTTTGTGTAGACTTTCGCGATCTAAACCAAGCCAACCCTAAAGATAATTTCCCCTTACCTCACATAGATGTCTTGGTGGATAACACGACTGGAAACCATCTATTTCATGGATGGCTTTTCGGGATACATCAGATTAAGATGGCAGAAGAGGATAAAACCAAGACAACCTTTCTTACTACTTGGGGAACATTCTGCTACAAAGTCATACCTTTTGACCTTAAAAACACTGGGGCAACATATCAAAGGGCAATGGTTACCTTGTTTCATGACATGATGCATCAAGAAGTCGAAGTATATGTGGATGATATGATTGAACTCTAAGGAAGATGAGGATCATGTGGAAGTATTAAGGAGATTATTTGATAGATTACGGAAGTTTCATCTTAAGTTGAATCCCGAGAAGTGTACGTTAGGGTGACCTTAGGGAAGTTGTTGGGATTCGATGTCAGTCAGCAAGGAATATAAGTTGATTCGGATAAGGTTAAAGCCATACTTGAATTGCTTCTTCCGAAGACGATCAAAGAAGTTAGGGGCATATTGGGATGCTTGAACTACATTGCTCGGTTCATATCTCAATTAACCGACAAATGTTGCCCTCTATTCAAGTTGTTGAGGAAAAATGCAGCTATCCGTTGGGATAAAGATTGTCAAGAAGCATTTGATGAGATCAAGCAATATTTGATGAATCCACCAGTGTTAGTAGCACCAACACCTAGTCACTCTCTTTTCCTGTATTTGACGGTACTTCCTGAATCAATGGGAGGTATGCTTGGATAGAAAGATGAAGATGGGAAAGAATGGGCTATTTACTATTTGAGTAAGAAATTCGCTGAAGGAGAATAGAAGTATACTGAAGTGGAAAGAACTTGTTGTGCCGTGTTGTGGATCATGTACAGACTTACGATATACATTGTATTATTCTATCGAGCTTTACACGAAACAGGATCCTTTGAAGTATCTAGCTCAGAAACTAAGGCTGATTGGGAGAATTTCCAAGTGGTAGATGTTGTTATCAGAATTTGATATCACTTATGTGAATTAGAACTAGTTAAAGATCAAGCACTTGTAGATCACTGGCTGAAAACCCGGTTAAAGATAATATGATTGATGGAGAAGCTCAATTTCCGGATGGAAGCATATTGCTAGTAGATTTGGATAAAGAATCAGAACAGTCCACCCTTAAATGGAAGTTGTGCTTTGATGGAGTAGCTAATGTATGTGGATGTGGAATTAGGGCAGTCTTAATATCACCAGATGGTAATCAATACCCCGCTTTAGCAAGATTGACGTTCCCTTATACTAATAATGTGGCAGGATACAAGGCTTGCATCATGGGTCTCAAGATGACACTTGACGTGGAGATAGATGATCTTGAAGTATATGGAGACTCCTCTCTCATCATCTTTCAAACACGAGAAGAATACAAGACGAAGGATGTAAAATTGGTGCCTTATCACCAACATTTACTAGAATTGGCACAGAAATTCAAAGAAATATCATTTACTTATATGCCAAGAAACCAGAACCAGTTAGTAGATGCATTAGCCACATTAACATCTATGATTCAGATTACTAATGGAGTTGAGATCCAGCCTTTAAAGGTTCGCATTGAGAAGGAACCGACATTTTGCTTGAATATCGAGTAAGTCCTCAAAGAAAGATCCCTGGTATGCTAATATCAAAGAATTCCTCCAAGATGGCAAGTACCCTGAAAATGCCTCAACAAAGGAGCAAAGAACGCTAACATGCTTAGCAGCTCATTTCATGCTCAGTGGTAATACATTATAAAAAATCATTTGATACTACTCTCTTGAGATGCGTAGATGAGGCAGAATCAAATATGTTGATGAAGGAAGTCCACGAAGGGATATGTGGACCTCACATGAATGGATACATGCTAGCCAAGAAGATTATGACGATGGGTTTTTTTGGATAACTATGGAATCAGATTGTATCAAACACGTGAGACATTGTTACTTGTGCCAGATATACTCCAATATGATAAATGCTCCTTCCAAAGAATTGCAGTCGCTATCTTCACCTTGGCCTTTCTCGATGTGCGGTATGGATATGATAGGGTCAATCTTGCCAAAAGCCTAAATGGTCACCGATTCATACTAGTAGTGATCGACTACTTTACCAAGTGGGTTGAAGCATTCTCGTACGCTAATGTTACTAAAGGAGTCGTTGTTAAATTCATCAAGAGAGAAATCATAGCCAGATATGGAGTCCCCGATATGATCATTACGGACAACGGTACCAATTTAAACAACAAATTAATGTCTGAATTGTGCCAAAATTTTGGAATCAAACATCGGAACTCTACTCCATATCGACCTTAGATGAATGGGGAAGCAGCTAACAAGAACATTAGAAAGATAATAGAGAAGATGGCTATCACTTACAAAGATTGGCACGGGATGCTACCCTTTGCCCTTATGGCCTATCAAACATCCATCATAGTGTCAATAGGGGCAACCCCCTATTCCTTAGTCTATGGCACAGAAGCAGTTTTGCCAGTTGAAGTGAAATTCCGTCACTTAATATTAGTAGAAATAGAATTAGATGAAGCTGAATGGGTGAGAAAAAGGATTGATCAGTTGATTCTCATTGATGAAAGGAGGATGACTGCTCTATACTATGGTTAGCTTTACCAACAAAGAATGGCTCGAGCATTCAATAAGAAAGTTCGCCCGAGAATTTTCAAAGAAGGAGACTTAGTCTTGAGAAAAGTGCTGTCGAATGTTCAAGATCCTAGAGGAAAGTTTACTCCTAATTATGAAGGACCATATGTAGTAAAGAGAGTGTTGCCTGGTGGTGCATTGATTTTGACTCGAATGGATGGTCCAGATTTGAAAGACCCAGTAAATTCTGATGCGGTCAAGTTCTGCTACTCTTGAGAAATTAATGTGAATTCTATCAAGTTCAGAAAATTTGTTGACTACTTTGTCTATGTGTGATCTAATTTTTGTTATCTATCAACAAAAAGATATCTCTAGCGGTCTCTAATCATAAGATCGGTCATTGACCATCCACCTTAATTAATAAGTTCTCTTTCATCCTTATATCCCCCAAACACTTAAAACACGAGTGTACTATGACAGAGAAAGATTTGAGCAATTGATAAAGTTATAAAAACATTCTAATACTTTGTGATTTGATCTTTTCTTAAAGAAATGCCTATTTCAGGGGAATAACATAAGAAGTCGATAAGTTTAAGTTACAAAGTAAGGGAGACTCTAAGAGCCATCTCTTGTATCATCCCGTGATCAAGACCATCAAAAGAATCACTACCATCAAGAGACAAACAAGGATACTCAATTCAAAGGATAGCTATTGTGAATGCGCTCTAGCCTGACGAAGTAAACATAGTGATGAGCGGACTTCACCAAGTGGTTTGACAAGTTTAAAAGCTTCTATAAGATTCTGGTAAGTTTTTTTAAAAATAAATATATTGCTAGGATTAAATTTTTCAAGATATTAGCTCTAGAAGCCACGCAAAACATGAGGAAATCAAGATCTTAGGACGTGAGATTTGTTACTTAGGGACCAGAACATGAGACCTAGTTCAAGAGGCATTTCAGAACATAAATCACCTCCGCTCAAAAAGTAACACTGTTCAAGAGGCGTTTCACAATATGAATCACCTTCGCTCATGAAGCAACACAATTCAAGAGGAGTTTTAGAACATGAATCACCTCCGCTCAAGAAATAACACAGTTCAAGATGCGTTTCAGAACATGAATCATCTCCGCTCAAGAAGCAACACAGTTCAAGAGGAGTGTCAGAACATGAATCACCTCTGCTCAAGAAGCAACGCTGTTCAAGAGGCATTTTAGAACATGAATCACCTCCTCTCAAGAAGCGATCCAGCTCAAAGCAATGATTCAGAACATGGATCGTCTCTGCTCAAGAAACAACTTCATCTCTACTTAAGAAGCAATCCTATCTCCGCTCAAAAGTGACCTCCTTTCAAGTACGAAGCCATTACATGAGACCTGAATCAAGGATAGTTCAGTACATGAAGCATCCTTACTCAAGAAGCAGTTCAAGGAGCATATCAGAACATGAAAAAGCTCTCACCCCGCTCAAGAAGTGGGAGTTTCAGATAAGTTAAAGGCAAAATGAGGTATACTTTATCTTTGTGATAAGGTTTTGACAAACCTCACCACTAAGAGGGGCTGCTGTAGACATCTCATTTTGACAATTTATATTTGTCAAATTATTGACAATTAGATGTTAATATTAGTATATATATATGGCTAAATTAAAGGAATATTTGCAATTATAAGCATTAGGATTAGAAATGAAAATTAGGAAAATAAATCAAATTAAGGGAAATAAATATAATAGATGTAATATAGATACATATATAATATAGTATAATATGAAGAATATTAAAAAAATAATAATAATACTATTCATCTTGTAAACCCCCTTTAGGTCCATTTTCGGCCCATTTCCAGACCTGATTTCCACGAACCGAATGCACATATGGAAACTAGGTATGGAGTAGTTTAATTTGATATGTAAATTATGCGTTTTCATCAACAATAACTGTTTCAAATTTGGGCTTGAAAATTACGAAAAACGCGTTTTTGTTAGTTTCCTTAAAAACTCAAAAACGTGCAAGATTGAAGATTTGGGTTGTTATAATATGGGTAAGACATATCTGATAGGACATTTAATTGGAAACTTATAACCGTTTTGGCTTCGATTTTTTCAAATTTGTGAATACCATGTCTTAGAACCCTAGATTCTCAATCGATTGTTTAGGAAAGCTTTGAGCCGAATTAAAACATATAAATAGTCTCCCCATATTCTGTTTAAAAAAGAAGGTCTACTCTCTCCCAATACTTTTAATTTTATTCTTAATTTTTTATTTCGTTTTGGTTTTCTCAAATTTATGTTTCAACATTTTAATTTTAAATTCTTCATAAAAAAAAGGAAAATCGGAGCAATTGAAAGCTACAGGAGTTTTTGGCAGATCGAAGGCTTCAAAACCCCAACCCAATTCTACATTCGTCTGTCTTAGGTCAACCAATCGAAGCTTCGACTATCAATTCCCCTGCGCGCGTTCAATCCTTAGGTAAGCATTTTTTTTTTTTTACTTAATAAAGCATACTAGTAATATAATATTATAAGTTAATGAATTATCGTAACATTGTAATAATGAAAAATAATAAACAATAATAAGATTCTGACATAATAAATATTACATATTATTATTAGTTGTTTAGGCATTCAAAACATGAGGTTAATTAATATATCTTTTTGAGTGATTGCTTTGTAATAATGTTTATAAATTAAATTCTTAGGTTTATATTGTATAAAATTTCTATTAAAATTCCTAAATTAATTTTTATCTTGACAAGATTTATTATGGCTTTGCCAATTTATTTTCATAAATTTGATTTATTAATATTATCGTAGTACTTTGATTTTAACTTTCACTATAATCCCTTAACTAATGAATTCAGTATTTTTTTCTCTCCTGTATATGTGAAATTTGATTTCTTGTGATAATTTAATTAATGATAATATATGGATTGATATGCTATGTTTCCTTAAAGAGTTTTATCACTTAGAAAAAATTTGATTTTTATGAAATAGCAAGGACTTAAATTAATAAATCTTAGGATCCATATCATCAAAAAGCTAATTTTGTCAAAACTATCAAAATTTAACAAATTTAAAGCGAAAAGAATTAAAAAATCTAAAATTGATCAGGAAGTTAAAGTTTTCATTAAAGAACTACGTGTGATCTGGCCTCGATTAGTGGATACGTAGGCACCTAAATGGGCGACTCAAAATATGTGAAAAATTATTTTTGTGAATTTGATTGATTTGATCTTATTGATTATCTTAGTTTAGTTTAAGATATGTGAATATTGATAGAATTTGTTTAATTTGACTATATTGAATTCTTAGATTATATATGATTGTTGATGGAAATTGATTAGTTGATTAAATTAATAAATTTGTACATATTTGTACATATTAGCTATAAGATTAGTTAGTTAGATCCTTGTAAAAATTTTATAATTTAGATTTAGGACATGAAAGAAAGCAATTTTAATTGGAAAGCTATAAGTGGTAACCATTTAGGTTTTAATAGATTAGCCCCCGGACTCAAGTTAATTTCTGGTTTTTTTTAAATGAATTTTTTGCTGATCAGTAGCATAACCGAGATCAACCTACCTATTGATCTTGGTTTTTTTTTTTTTTCTGACTCTAGTCAAGTGGCGACTCCAAAATAATTTTCAAAACTGATATTTCCTTTAATTTTTAGTCGATGATTTATGTCAAATTAGTTAGGGTTTGATGTAAATTGGATTAAAGGAAATTGAACCGAAAATCAAAATCCATGCTCGACAGTCATTTTTTTCAAGTAACGAGAGCCAAGTATGATAAGATGGTGATGTTTTTGCAATTAGGGAATATCATGCACTCCAAAGTTAAGACATCATGTCTTTAAGGAAAAATAAAAGAAAATAAAAGTATCAATAGTAATAAAGGATTAAGCCAAGCCAACAATAATCAATAAACCAAAAACTTGCATCTCTGCATGATATAACTTGATTCAAATTAGAAAGAAAAGTCTAATTAACAATCTTGTCATAAGCACTTGGTCAGATTAGCTATTCTCTAAGAAATAGGGTCTTTACAGTTTGAGTAAGAAAAGCCACATAGTAAATAGATAATCCAAATAGGGGACAAAATGATAAAACTTGTTCTATGATACTAAGGTCTCTCCTTCTTCACACTTTTTTCATCATACAATTTCCATATACATAGAGATTAAAGCGTGCTAAACTCAATATTGGAAGAAAACCTTTAAATAGACGGCTCTCTATGAATCTTTTCTAGTAAAGGTCTTTCCTTCCAATACTAAGCTAAAATATGTTTTCAAAGACTAACTTATGTAATCTTATTAAGACGTCCCTTTCTCCATATTTTTTTCATCATACTATTTCTACAAACATAAATATTAACGCATCCAACAGGTTTTCTATTTCTATTTTTTATTTTTGGGTGATTCAACAATCTTCCCTTCAAGTTTCTATTATTTCTATACACATTTCTTCATGTACAGTGGCTCTTCAGCGAGGACATTCATTGGATGAAGAGGCACATGCCCAGAAGTTCCACAAATTCTCTTACAAAATATATCAGAAGGTTGTCTCTATATTATTTGCATCATACTGTTTCCCTAAAACATAAAAATTAAAGCATCATACAGACACTTTTGGGTTTTTAATAATCCTCTAATATGACAAATCTACTTCATGTACAATTAATTGATTCGTAAGTATTTTATGCCTGAATTCTTTCTTGAGTTTTCCTTATGGGTTTCATTTTTATTACTCCTTAACTCTAAGCACAATTCCTATAAATCACGGCCAACCTATGTCTAAACAAGCAATAAAGATCACAAAGATATAGACTTTTCACTATATTACAAAGAAAAAAGACCAAGCAACATGATAGAGAAAAATATATTAGATTCCAAACAAATGGAGCAAAGCAATAAAAGGAGGAAAAAAATAGTCTTTGAAGATCGAAAGACATGGGAAATTTGGAGAGTGTAATAAGCAGAGGCTTTCTTCCACAAGTTTTAAAGATAACAATTTTTTCCAATTTCAATAACCTGTTTACTAAATTACCCTATAAATCATACAAATTTCAAGGCAAATTATATATAGTTAGAATATACACGAGTTCATTGTAGACATTCAATGTGAAACTTTTTCCATGTTTCAAAAAGTTTGCAATGAGTATAAATGCATCAAACAATTTATAAGAGTTAATGGATTCGCACCTCGGAAAAAGGAGTCAGATGATGGCATTCTTCTGCAACAACATTCAAATCTCCTTTTAAATTGAACTTTTGTGAAAAAGGTACATTGGTTTGTAAGAACGCATTAGTGAATTAGAGTAAAGGGTTCTCGATAAATATGACATACTTTAAACTAGTACATTATGAAGAACAGAACAACCATTCTCATTAGTAGAATTATGCAATTGCAATAAAAAACAAAAATAAAAATATCAAATGTCCGAGAAATGAGTGCATTACCTTTGGATAAAAGCTTTCTGGCTACGATCGTTTCTCTTAGAATGAATGAAATACAAAAAAATAAAAGTTACTTCTTTTATATTCTTCTCTTTGTTGTTTATTCTTTATCTTTCTTAGGCGGTTACTTTTATGTTTTAGGTAGTTGGGTTACGTTTTTAACTAATGCAGTTTACATAATTTAAAATCTAATAGTAACGGTTGTTTTCTTTCTAATACTTTTTTTTTTTTTTTGTGCCTTTTCAGAAGCAATGTGAGTATTCAATAATAGCCATTACTTTCTAAGGCATCTGATTAAAGACAATAGGAAATGAAAGAACTAAAAGGTATGATAAAAAGATAATAAAGATAACAGATTCAATTTATTGAAAATATAGTAGCCTATAAAAGTTAAAGCTAAACGTTAGAATTGGTAATAGTTATTGATTTGCCAAAATCTTTCTTTTAAAGTATTCTTAAAAGGTTTAGAATAAAAAAAAAAAAAAACTATCATCTGAGACACATAAGTTTATTTTAAAAAATTCTTTGTTTAGTCCTTGTTGCAATATCAAATATGATTTAGTATATATTAGTTTTATAGGATAAGTGAAGCGGTTTATCATTTTTTTAAATATTATAACATAAAACATCTATGCATGTGAAAAAAGACCATACTTTATATGGTTTAAATATACATCAAAATATGTAATGTCCTTAATCGCAATAGTAAATACATTTATTACACATCACTTTACTGCAAATAAATAGGATTACTGAATTTGATAAAAGAAAAAAGAAAAGAAGAATCGAAACAGTATAATTTTTTTTATTAAAATATAAAATGTATATATAACAAAAGACCATGCTTTGTTAGCTTTAAATATATATTAAAAGATGAAATGTTCTTACCACAACAACATATATGATTTATTTTATAATATTTTACTATAAATAAATAGCATTAGCAAATTTGGCTTGAAAAAAAAAAAGAAGAAAAGAAGAATTGAAATATTTTACCTTAAATGAATAGCATTAGGAAATTTAGTTAGAAAAATAAGACATGTAGAATTGAAATGGTAAACTCTTTTGTATATTAAAATATGAAATTTCCTCGTTGCAACAGTTTATATGGTATATTATATATCATTTTACTATTAAAAGGAAAAAAAAGTACTATCATCTAAGACATATATGCTTATAAAAAAAAATTCTTTATTTAGTCCCTGTGGTAATAGTAGATATAATTTAGTACATATTACTTTACAATAAATGAATTGTAACGGCCCAAAAATATTTAATCAAACATTAAATCAATTAAGGTATTACTGCCACATATAATACTCTAAAGTATTACATGCTCAGGCTTCCTTTAAAAGATTTTGTTTATGTTGAATATTGTTATTCAATTTTAGGTTATGAAATCGTTTAGCAGCAGAAAATCTATTTTATAAAATAATTTTTAAAAGAAAACTCTACTCCCAACCGAGCATACCAACTTTCGAAGAAACAAAATTTTAATAAAACATTTTACAATCTACTCTTAGGGGTAGATAATCATTTACAAACATATGAGCACCAAAAGACTTTTTATGGAAATACAAATTTATAAATAAATTCAGCTTCTATAAAACAAAACAACAAGAAAACAAAATAACTAAAAATAGATTCATGCTCCTAACTCACTTCACTCATCCTCCTTGAATCAACAGAAGCTCCTAAAACCCGAGCCAAACAACATCATCACCATCGATCATTACCATTACCAACATCATCATCATCATCCTCAAGAGCTCATCAACAACAACACCATCAATAACATCACTCATCTTTATCATCACTAACAATTCTGGTAAAAAGAACAACAATAACAAGAATGAGTCGAAGCCCAATACACAGTAACACAATCACACACGAAATGGCACACGAGCTTATCTAAATGCAATGCAACATCAATAACTTATTATCTTTTCTTTTAAAGTACACAAATCAACACTGGAGCACTCACACTCTGGAACAAGCCTGAGGAATCTGGGTATCTTGAGTAACGCTCTCGATGCTCAAAAGGTTGATATAGGTAGTATGAATCCCTATATCTCCTAGATGATATATCCAAAAACGATAAAATAGCTTCATCTAAGGGTCACAACTGTTATCCGACTCTATTTAAACTCAGTCTATAACATGAATATAGTTTAGTCGTTCTTATAAATGTGAACTAAATCATGGTATTCGCCTTTAAGTTTAAGTAAATGTTATGCTGATACTGTTTTCCCTATCAGCTACCTGTTGTACCACTTATGAAAGTAATATCTCAATGACAGGGGTGACCTAAGCGCCTAAATTGCCATGCCTATCTCAGGACAAGGTGCTGCTCCTTGGACCAGATACCGATCTTCCACTACAAGGCAAGAATCAAATTTCAGCGGCAGAAAATACAACCAACATTCATCAATTAATTAAGCGTCTTTAAGTTTTTAATCAATTTTAGATGTCTATCCTAACATCCAACATGCAAGTTACTGCATACCTCTTATATAAAATCCAAACAAAGGCAGAAGGTAGGATATAAGCTATCTCAAAAGATAGATCAGAGGGTTGATTTAGGGGTAAACATCTATTCAAGAAATTAAACTCATATAAGAACTTAAACTATATAAGAAATTAAACTAGCTAACCATTATCTCAAACTTTTATTAACACTCTATTTGGTCATATACTAAATAGGAACCTCGCTATAGTTGCGAATATCATCCTGCCAAAATATGGATAGTTCTCCTTTGTCTGTCAAAGAATTTCTTTTCTTTTTGTTTGTAGTGTTTTATTACAAAAGCATCAACAAGGAATTCATATTAAAAAAATTCATTTCCTAAGTAAACAAACATTTGAAACAACATATTCCCTATGTTATACTAAGGTCATCCTAACATATAATTCTAATCCAATTATTAGCTAGTAAACTCATTTTAACTTAATCCTAATAAAATCAATTAGGGTTAATCATTTAATTCAATTATTGAGCTAAGATAGTCAAACTTAATCATTCTAATCCATTTTAACTTATTCAAGCCCATATAATCAAGTTAGACTAAGATTACTAACTAATTCATTTTATAACTAAGATTCATATTAATTTATGTCTATATTAACTTAATCTTAGCTAAGTTGGTTAATCTTAATCAATTTAATTCATTTTAGTTAATTTAAGTTCACTAAGCTAAGTTGAACTTAGATTATTAACTAAGTTTATTTTATATCTAACTCTATGTGAAATCAAATTATCTATTAAATCTATATTTTTACTAAACTCATGCTTAATTATATCATTCAACAAGTATAACATATCAAATATCATTTATCTATCTCATTTTAGCTCAAAATGATTCATTTTATAACTAACTATACACTTCTAACTAGTGAAAAAAGTTTTCAATTTTGTTTAATAAACATAGTAGCTAGAAAGAATCAAAACTTCATCCTTCATACTTTTTGAATTTGCAAATACTTAAAATGAAAGTTATAGATCTCTTTTTAATCTTTCAAACAAAATTTGAATCACCTAAATCCGAGTTTGTATGAAAAAGTTATGATTAAATTACAAAGCATCATCGCAGTAGGGAATTTCGTACTTGAAGCTAACCAGACCTAGGTCCGGCCGTGATTCTTGGACAGCTATTATAAAATGACTTCTGGGCTATGAATCATGCCCATGATTGTTGAGGCATGGATCATGGTCGTGATTGATGGGAAGTTTGTGAAAAATCACTTCTGAGTCAAAAATCACGCCCATGATTGCCTAAAATTGTCTAGCTTGAGCCTACCAAGGTCTCAACAATGCGTAAGCTATAACTCGATTATCTTGCATCAAAACACATCTGAGTCCTTGAAGTGAAGCATCACTGTAAATTATAAACTCTTCTCCATTAACCAAAGTGCTAAAATCAATATAGAAACCAATTGTTCTTTCAGCTCGAGAAAGCTTCTATCATAATCTCCATCCCAATCAAACTTCACATATTTTCTTGTCAATTTAGTTAATGGTGAAGCAATTTTAAAAAATATTTGTATGAATCTTCTGTAATAGCTTGACAAACCTAGAAAACTTCGTACTTCCGTGACATTGGTAGGTTGTGGCCAATCCAAAACCGCTCTAATCTTCTCTGGATCGACAGATATTCCATCCTTTGTAATGATATGTCCCAAGAATGTAACTTCTCTCAATCAAAACTTGCACTTGCTAAATTTAGCATAAAGTTTCCTCTCTCTTAATCTTTGTAGAACAAGTTTCAGATGTTACTCATGTTCTTTCATATTCCTTGAATACACCAATATATCATCAATGAAAACTATTACGAACTGATCCAGATAATCTCTAAATACCCTATTCATCAGATCCATAAAAGCTGCTAGGGCATTTGTCAAACCGAAAGGCATAACCATAAATTCAAAATGTCTGTATCTTATTTGGAAAGCTATCTTCAAAATATCTTGTGGCTTTATCTTTAGCTGATGGTATCCAGATCTCAAATCTATTTTGGAAAATAATGCAACATCTCTAAACTGATCAAATAATTCGTCAATTCAAGGAAGTGGATACTTGTTCTTGATTGTCACTTGATTTAATTTCCTATAGTCTATACACATTCTTAAACTTTCGTCTTTCTTCTTAACAAATAATACCAGAGCACCCTAAGGAGAAATGCTTGGACGAATAAACCCTTAGTTCTGTAATTTCTCCAACTGGCTTTTCAACTCTTTCAACTTGGACGGAGCCATACGGTATGGAGCCTTAGATATAGGTGTCGTCCCTGGTATCAAATCAATTCTAAACTCAATCTCTTTATCTGGTGGTAAACCTGGTAATTCGTAAGGAAAGACATCTATAAATTCCTTTACTACTGGCACTATATCAACTTGGAGTTCTTCAACACTCATTGTAGTTCCTATATCCTTCTCCTACAACTCCATGGAATACACACTCTTTGGTCGCCTTCTTTCCAAAACATGAAACAATCTTCTACCCTCCAACTCAAAACTTACTTCCGCTTTATTATAATCTATCGTGGCTTTATAAGGATTTAACCAATTCATTCCAAGGATAACATCAAAATTGATTATAGGCAGAACTAACATATCTATTGGCATGCTTCTATCAGAAATCACAACATCAACATTTCTACATACACATGGCTCTTTGGATTGCACACCAAAAGGAGTATTTACATTCATCATTCTATCGTACAACACTTCAGAAGACAAACCACACTCATTCACAAAACTTTTAGCAACACACGTATGAGTAGCACCATTGTCAATCAAAGCATGTGCAGGATGATTTGTAATCTGTATTACACCTGCAAGTGTATCGATTGAAGGGGGGCTTTCTCACATTGTTGTAGAGCAAATACTCTAGCAGCTATCATTCCCTTTCCAAAGTTTGGTCCTTCATTCTCAAGCCTATCTGTACAATTCGCTACATGATGACCTCTTTGTTGGCAATGAGCATAGAAAATAGGCTTCAATTTTGGATCTGGACACTCAAAGCTTTATGACCTACTTTCCCACATGCAAAGCATGCTCCAGGAGTCCATTTACACTGAACTTATTCATGGGGCCTAAAACATATAGGACACCTCTTATCATATGAAATGGAAGAAATAGGAGTCTTTGTCACTTGTCCGAAATTTGATTTCTTCCCCACAAATGGTCACTTACCTTTGTTAACATTGCCAAATCTTGAATAAGAGTGTATGAGGTAATTGATCTCTTGCCCATAAATGTAGCACGTCTATCTCTCTAGGCTTTATTCTCATTTATAATTTGTTACACTAACTTCGCTTTGATTACTGCTTCAGACAGTGTTGATAACTGAAACTTCTTGGCCTTACTCTTGATTTCCATGTTCAAGCTATCTTAGAACTTTTGAACCTTCATACTCTCATCATTGTAATTTGTGCTAGCAAATCTAAGCAACCTACAATACTCTGCATGATATTCTTCAACAATTTTATTCCCTTGTCTTAAATTCAGCCAATTTGATATCATTTGCTCTCTTACTGTAGATGGAATGTATTGCAAGAAAAGGCTTCCTTGAATCTGTTCCATGGTATTGGTCTTACATATCCTTCACTGTTCAATCTCCACCAATTAGATGCATCTCCCTTCAGCATATATAGCTAAGTCAATTTTCCTATGCTTGGGTACTTCACAAGCTGCAAATGCTTTTTCAAGCTCTACTATCCAACCTTCAGTTCTAGTTGAGTCTAAAGCAGTTCCATCAAAATCAGGTACCAATCTAACAAAATCATGCAACTTACTGATCATTCTGGTCTTCCACTTGTACATGATGTTCTTGTCTCACAGTTGGTGGATTATACTATTGCATAAATTGTTGTTGTTGTTGATACATCATTTACTGATACTGTTGAACTATCGCAAACATATCCCGAAACATTGTAAACACATTATTCGAATCTCCTATAGGCATCTGAGGCGTAGCTGGATGTGCAGGCATTTGAGGAGGCTATGGATTCGGTGCAATAGAAGCTGAAGCTGGTGATGGAGTCGAACTAGAAGCTGGAATACTAGTTGACGTAGAAGTTGAGATAGTAGATTGAGAAGGAGGTGACATACCCTCTGTTTCTGTAGATTGTTGAGTCACTCTTCTTGAACTATCCATCTTTAAACAAACATAAAACATATATATATATGTTGTAATGTCAAATCAACATCAAAATAATTAATGAACAAAATAAGCATTCAAACAAAATACCCAATTCAAACAAGTCCTATACGCATTCGACTAAACTCACCGCTCTAAAGCCAAGTCACTCCTATTTAATCAAATAATTTCATAAACATAACTCTGATACCATCTGTAAAGACCCGACCCACTAAATCCCGAGATTTAGAGTACCGAGTAGGGGTGGGCATGGATCGGTTTGGTTCGGTTTTTGCAAAAACCAAACTAAACCATAATTTACGGTTTGGTCTTTGTACCCTCTTAAACCGAACCCTTAAATAACGGTTTGGATCAGATTGGAAATTTTTTTAACCATTAAATAGCGGTTTGGTTCCGTTTGGATTACGGATTGAATTTTTAGTACATATCAATAGCTAGTATTCCAAAAACATCATCATCAATGGTTCAACACGAACATGAGTATAATAAATTGTTTTTTAAAATTTTAAACATATAACATAATGCCAATTTTCAAATGTTATTTTATTCATCCAAAGTTTTTTTCTAATTCATAATTTAGAAACATTGTGCCAACTTGCTTAGTGCATGTTGCTATAAAACAGAATGGTCTCAACAGTCAACAGTACACTTTTGGGACTAACAAGCCAACTTACCTATACACTAAAGTAAATTGACATTTGGATAATAATAATTCTAAATATGCCATTTTGTCACCACATTAAAGTAAACTGACCACATTCATCAAAAAGCGAACTGACCATTAGAGAATTGGATTTGCCTATAACCTACAGATTGACTTTGTGATCATCTCCGCTAGTAAGGAAAAACCGACATGCATTCTTTCCAATATTGACACAGTTAACATTACCAGAATGAGCAATAAACTCCTTTGCACATCCTCTCAGTCAAGGAAGAAAACAAAACCCCAGGAGAACCTAGTTTTCAACTCTCGGTAAAACAATTTAATACAACTTATTCTACCAAATTTAACAATATTCAAATTCTGTCTTGCTTCAACAATCCATAGGTATCAAATTGATGAAATCATCATATAACACCACAAGCACAAGGCTACATCAATTGAATCATCCATAAACTTCAATCGCTACCTCATCTTTCGACGCTTCCTCTTAAGTCTTCTCATTCACTTCTTCTTCCATTGCAAAGCAAAATGAAATAATACACCAATAAGTAAAAATATTGAGAAATCAATTGAAACATTAATTAATTAATTATAAAGATGAATTTCCATTTTCTCTTTTACTATTCATCATATTTCTAGTAGCAAAGAGAATGAAATTTAAAGTTTAAGAGTGAAGTTCAATAAATCTTTTCAAGCAATATAAAAGGAAAAAAAAAACATAAATTACCTTCACTCAATCATCAATATTAAGAGTAGCAAGAGTTGGATCCATTGAAGTAGTGCTAGTAGTATCAACAAAGCCCTCTTCTGTAAGGATACAAGAATAAAACTATAAGCCAACAAATATAAGAAAGAGAAAACCAATAAATAAATAAATAAATATATATATCACATACCTTGTTCTATTTCTTCAAGTTCCTCAATGTCTTCCTCATAGTTTTTCAAAGTTATAGATGCTTTAAGCCAATCTTGCCCACAAACAAGAGCCTCTACCATGGTTGGAGTTAAAGAACTTCGAAATACATCAAGCACTCGTCCACCTGTGCTAAAAGCACTCTCTGATGCAACAGTCGATATAGGAATGGCTAGAACATCCTTTGCCATCATCGCTAAAATAGGATATCTAGACGAATTTTTCTTCCACCAATCCAACACATCAAATGGCTTACCCTCTATAAATGCTTCTCGCTCTTCTCCCAAGTATCTATCCAATTCACTTTTTTCTACTAACGACTGCTCTCCAACTAGTTCCATGAAAATAACAATATGTGATTTAGGTTGTTCTTCATTTTCTTTATCATGGGGTCGATTGTTTTTCTTCTTTTTAGACCCACTAGCAGACTCATAATGAGTAAACATATCACAAAGCACATAACGGATTTTTCCCATCAGTTGATTTGCGATTTCATCATCATAAACATTTTTTACCATCCATTCAACAAAAAAATTTTTTGTCTAGGATCCAACACACCAACAACAAACAAGAGTACATTAGTGTTATTAATGTTACTCCAATATTTATCATCCTTTTTCTTCATCCTCTCAGCCATCATACAAAGTGATAGATCATCACTTTTACATCTTTGCTTGATTTCATAACCAACCCCTAAAATTTTATCAACAAAATTGTTACATGTGACATAAAGGGAGCCAGATATGTTCACTGTAGCATCATAAAAATACTTCAAAAATGGAAAAATGTTACGTGCATGATCCCAATCTTCTTCAGTAGGAACTCCCTTCATTTTATCCTTTCGAAGTTCCTGACCAAACTTTTCATCCTCAACATCTAGCAATTCAAAAGCCTTCTGGAAGCTGTCTCCAACATCAAGTATGTGGAGTTCCATCTTGTCTCAACATCTAAACGCAAAAGGCTTTTACTTTCAATCCTTCTTCTATAGCACACCTCTTAAACCTAGCCATTCTACTAGGAGACAATCTCACATATCTAATAGTAGATCGAATTCTAAAAATAGAATCATCAATATCTTTCAAGCCCTCTTTCACAGTCAAACTCAATATGTGAGCACAACATCTCATGTGAAGAAATTCACCTTTCATGATTAGTGTACTCCAAGATTGAAATTTCTTTTTCAAATATTGAATGCCTACATCATTTGAACTAGCATTGTCAACAGTAATGGTAAGTATCTTAGTAAGGCCCAACTAGCAAGACATTTCTCAACAGTCTTTCCAATGATCTCACTAGAATGGCAGTAATTTGACAAAAATTGATAATTCTTTTATGCAAATTCCACTCATTGTCAATGAAGTGACATGTTAAACACATATAGTTTAGATTTTGATTAGAAGTCCATGTGTCTATAGTCAAACAAACTCTAGGAGCATGTGATTGAAAACATCTTCTCAATTTTGCCCTTTCCTCCCTAAATAATCTCAAGCATTCACGTGTCAATGTTCTACGTGAAGGAAGACTAAACTTTGGTTACACCATTTCTAAAAACATACGAAATTCTTCATGTTCAACAAACTTAAGTGGTAATTCAGCAACAACAAACATTCTAGCAAGTCTCCTTCGACATAGATCTTGATCAAATCTAGTAATCAAGCTTCCACTAGCCCCTTTACTTTCAATAATACCTGGAAGAGTCTTTTGTTTAAACTTTTCTCCAGATTTAAGTTGTGTACATCTACCCAAATGAGCACGCAAGGTACTAGTACCATTTGAACTTATAAAAGAAAATTTTTTGAACAATGATTACAAAATGCCTTCAATTTACCATCCCCCTTTTTGTAAAATGTTCCCACACATCAGACCTCTGTCTCTTAGTATTTAATGAAGAAGTAGGAGTTTTAGATGATTTACCAGAAGATAGTGGATTTTCAGTACTCTCATTGGGATCATCAAGGTTTTGCACTGGTATACTGTCATCGATGCTTTGTGTCTCATTATCATTAAGTGTAGACATCTGTACACACACAAAAATATGAATAAATAAGTAATATAGAGCAAAAATATGCTTTCAGGACATATTTTTGGAATCTCAGTCCAAGAAAGAAACGTGACAATATGAAATAAAAAAGCTAACATTCTCTATACAATTATAAGAAGGTGCTTTCTCTTTTCTTTTGTTTAGTACATTTAGATTACAAAAAATATATATTTCCTATTACTTTTAGGCACTTTAAAATCAATTTAAAAAACTTGGATGCATCCTTTTATGAAGCCAAAATGTTGGACAAAGCTCTTCATACATATAACTTTTAATGCATTCATTGGTGTAATTTCTTTTAAATCATTATTAAATCCTCAAAACCACCATTAAATGGTTATAAAAAGATGGTTTTAAAGCTATAATGATGGACCAGGGTTATATGTGCATCCTTTAAAAGTAATAGATAAGTAAAGTCACCTTTTGAAAACTTGCAAAAAATATGCGATTAATAGTTTCAAAAGCATACTAGTAATCCTTGCATATAATTATATTATATATACACATACCCCAAACAAGCATATATATATATATATTTTTTTTTGCGTCAAATGGAGTAATATTATGACTAAGATTTGTTGAACTTGACCAACCAAGAGCAGGCAATTAGTGGTATACATGTCAAATAAAAAAGTTCAAGTCAAAATAAAGAGACACTGAGATAACATATTAGCTATGGATGCAGTGGTTATGACCGGAAAGATATACCGAATTATCTGCCCACTTTTTCTATTCCTATTCCATTATAATATTATATTAAAATAGTTACAATGTACGCTACATCCGCATCCGCATCCGCATCCAAGCTTTCCATTTGCACATAGATCTTAGTTTTCTCATATATAAATAAAATAAAATAATAACTATTCTTTTCAATGCTTACAGGATGTGAAAAGTTGCAATTTCGCTAGAGCTTTTCAGCTAAGAAAACTATACGTTTGTTATTGTAATTGGGAAAGAAATTATAATGGAAGTTACGCCTTATAATAGTTGCCACAACATAATCAAAACAACATCCACCAGAGAGCAATGACCAGTCATCAAGATTGCGATAATTAAGCTTATGTAATTTTACTCCATATAAAACCATTTGGTGCGTATATATGCATGAAACGCAGCACCAAACCCATCAAAATATTTCCATGAAAGTAATTCTGACGATTTGACACTGTACATATGACATCATACTGGATGAACCTAAATTAACATAAAAAATCACACATTTCCTGTAATTTAAAGGAGAGATCAAGAAGAGAAAACACAAAAAAAAATCATATAAAAATGGAAACCCTAATTGATATTCTATCAAAATGTTCGAGAGTAAAGAAAAGGAAAAAAAAAAACAAACAAACAGATCGAAAGATGACTTACCAAGATGGAGATGTTATGAACCTAAGCAAGCAAACAAGAGATGAAGCAAAGAGGGAGAGGAAGTAAGTGTGACTGTGTGAGACAGAGATTAGAGAATGAGAGAATGAGAGGCAAGAGCGTGAGACTTGAGAGCATGAGTAATTTAGGGTTAGACTAAAAGACTTGTAGGGTTTTTGATTTTTGTTAGGTTAATAATTTTTTTAAAATATTTCAACTGGTTCGGTTCGGATTAATGGTTCAGTTCAGATTACCTTTTGAACCGAACCGTAATCCGTTTTGATAATATCAATCAGAATCGCAATCCAAACCGTTTTTAAAAAATCGTAAATTTCGGTTTGGTTCGGTTTGGTTCGGACCGATTGGTTTTTTTGCCCACCCCTAGTACCGAGTCTCCAACCACATATAACATTTTCATATTATATGTAAGGTTATCCTAAAACTAACAATTTATGAGAATTGTTTGATCAAATCCACTAACACTTTATAAACAACTTTTAAACAATAGAAGATTGCTAATAAAAGCAATCCATACATATATACATTATATGCACAAAGTTCGGTGTCAATATAAGACACTACAAAACTACAAGTTGTTTTGATACAAAAAGGTAACCTAAAGAGATCTTAAAGTCTTTTACAACTTAAGCTTATTTAACAAGCCTTCTATACAGAGAATTTTGATTTAAACAAAAGCTTCTCCAAAATCCAAGGGTATTCAAGTCCTACTCGTCTCACTTGTCAATGAATCTCTCAAAATCTAATCCGTATCCCAGATCATCATACAACTCATCTTCATTACTTGCGAAGTAGTAAAAGTGAGCCAAAGGCCCAGTACGCAATAACAAATACAAAAACAATTTATCAAGCAAACTTGAAAAATGAAATGCATCAACATCAAGTCATTATCTTGTTAAGTTTTCTTTTAACAAATCAACAGTAGGGTATTTAAACCCGGAATCACGCTCAGGGAATTTAGGGATCCTAAGTAATAACAGCTGCTCAGGGGATTGATATAAGCAGTCCGAATACTTATATCTCCTATATCTATTCCATAAAGAAATAGCTTCATTTAGGGTTCAAAAGTTGTTGCCCAACTCTACTTAAACTCAGTCCACAACATGGATCTAATTCACAAATCCCCATAAACATTGAACTAAACCATGACACTTCCCCTAAGTTAAGTAAATGTTACTCGGATACTATTCTCCCCACTGGATATCCACTCAACCAAAAACAAATCGCTATTGCATCATAGCGTACCATTGCATCATGGTAAAGTCATTGTATCATGACTTAGGTTAAGCGCCTAACTAACATGTCATTGCATCATGACAGGTTTGCTGCTCCTTGGACCAGATTAAACAACGTAATAGACATCCATTTCATCAAAGTATTTAGATCGAATTGGATTAAGTCAAATTTAAGAATGCCTATTCCTAACATACAACAAACAAGCTATCACATACCTGCACCCAATAGTGTATTACTATATTCACTTGGAGGGGAATTAATTAAAGAACCTTTAACTGAAATAGGAAATATGAAAAACAATCAATAATCGAACGTAGAATATATATATATAGATATCTATCACAATCTTAAGTTAACTATACAATGAGATTCAATGAACTTAAAATATAGTCTTAACATCTAATTCATACATAAAACATGTTTATATAGCTTGTAGATTCATTAGAAGACCATATATGAAGTAAATAATGATAATTGAAGAACGTTCAATTTGTAAAACTCAGAAGATACGCGGCTTATCTACACAGGCAAAATTGAGCTAAACGACGGTAGCGTTGAAATTATATACCGGTAGTGTTAAGCCCGGCGTTAAGAAAATCGATTCTATTCGCATTCAACACCGATTGAAGGCCGGCGACATTGAAGCTCTAGTGGCCGACGTATGATTTGAAAAATAGACTGCTGGCCAATTTCCTTACAAAAGTCGGTAGCGTTTCAAGCAGCTTTAGAAAAATCGGTTCTGATCACATTCAACACTGCTTCTACCGACGGCGTTGAAGTATCAGATGCTGGTGTACACTCAAAACAGATCTATTCAAAGTGTTTTATTTCCCCTGTTTTACACTTTGAAAAATTATAACATATAACACTTTTAATCCTTCTTCAAACACATATTTAGCTTCATCCACTATCTTTTATCCACATTAACCAATCCTAGCAACTTTGGACATCATAACAACACATCAAACTACTTCATTTACATCAAACCCTCTCCTTCTCTTCACTTTAAACTTAACTACTCAAATCACTTCAACCCTTACCAACACTCCTCACTACCTCCATAAGACATAAACAAGTTCATACAACAATAAAACATAACCTAACATATATCAATACATAAAACCATTCAACTCATATAACATTAAACTCATCCTAGCATTGATTCTACATCTATATTACAGTAAAGAAAATAAACAAAGAGTTTATACTAGCTTTAACTTACATGAAGATGCTTTGGCTTGAAGAGATTGTTGAATCCAAAGGCTTGTTATTGGTTTTGGTTTAGGGCTTATGGTTTGAAGATAGAAGGACAAGAGAAGGAAATGAAAAGTGGAAATTCGTATGAAAAATGTGGGCTACCAAAAGAGGCTCTAATTAATCAAATTTGAGGCTTATATTTATCTTGAGTTTGACTTTTGGGGCATATATAACTTAGGTTTAATTTGGAGCTAATTTGAGTTTAATTTGAGCTTGAAAATGGGCTAAATTTCTTGAAAAATTCTACTAACAATTATTAAGTATATTCAAAAGTTGTTTTGATAATTTTAAACATAATACACACGTATTAATTCATAAGAGACATAAACATTAATTATACTATACATACATTAATATACATAAAACAATAACATTAATCTCATTACACATACTCACATACATCAATAATTTACATTAATAAACATAATATATCAAACATATTTCTACACATGCATTTTCATATATTAAAATTACTTCAACTTAATATTTAGAATTAATATTATTCACGTGAAAATTTAATTATTGAATAAATTAGATTATTTCTTCATAGCTAGTTTCAAACAAAAAGATCTAGCGTCTTTGAAATATATATATATATATATATATATTACTTGAGGTTATGAGGAACAAGAAAAGGTATTTTCTTTTCTCGGTGGAAATATGTACTTAACTTATTAGTTGAAATGGAAAAGTTAGGAGCAAAACCATATAATACCCTAATAACATTTAACTTGTAACTCAACAAAGATTGAGAGTTATTTAAGAATTTAGAAAGATATACAAGATTGTTTGACAAGTTGAATTATTTCAAAGTAACTCATCATGATATGACATATTCAATTAGCATTTCCAGACAATTTATGCCTTCCCCAACAGTTCATCACTAAGCCGCCTTAAAATAGACCTTGTGTAATATGAAGGGTCTTTCAAGATGAGGTATACTATACAGAAACAATGGTCAAGAATGTTTTCCATATGCAGATTAGGCAGGATCTAAAGAGAACCAAAAATTCATTACTAGTTTTCTTTAGAGAAAATCTGATTTCACGGAAGATTAAGAAATAGAATTTTGTATCCAGATCTAGTGCAAAATCATAATAGAGAGTTGAGGCTTAATCTAGTTGTAAAGCGATGTAAATATATCCAATGTTAACTAAAACTGGACTTAAAGTTTCCATGTCAATAAAGTTGTGATGTGATAATCAAGCCGCTCTTCATGAAGCATCTAATCTTGTGTTTCACAACACACACACACACACACTTTGAGATTGGCTATGATTTGTTCAAGAGAAAATGTAACAAAATTTGATTGTTACATGATATATAAAATTTGAACATGATGATCTTTTCACAAAGCCTCTAAATGGGACATAAGATAAGTTAGACACGATCAATATCTTTAAGTTAAAGGGGAGTGTTATATATTAGTGTTGTAAATGATATCTTGATTACCAAAATATTACTTTTGCTACATAGTATGATAAATGAAGTATTAGGTGGAGGATAGTACACCAAACATCAAAGACTCACCATCTATATACATTGCTCCTTGTATGTATAAAGTGAACTACAAATCAATATCACTGTTTCATTTCATTTAGTTACATTCCATCTTACTTTACATCTTCATTACAATATGTTGCATTTTTACAATGTGAATGACAAATAGTGTTTACTATTAATTACTTTGAAAAAAAATAAATAAATAGGTAGTTTTTGCTAATAAATTAGGCGGAGTGTATTATTAAAGATGAAAGGAACATCAGTGGACTTGTAACCTAATAAAGATGACACTAGTCTTAAAATGTGCCAAGTTCAAATTCCCTTCATCTGTAATCCCCAAGTTATTCCTTAATTTAAGTTTAGAAATTTAAAAGTTAATTCTCATAGAGATAAAAGATACCAAAGATAAATTAATATGACTAGGTAAAATTTTACTAATGTGGTTATATATATATATATATATATGTAATGTGAACCATTAAGTTTTTAGTATATTTTTGGGTAATTAATGGTTGTTTAAAAATGAACTGCATAAATATAAAACACTAACATTAATTGAAAATTTATTTTTGTTAGATTTAGAATGTAAACTTTGTATTTAATTATTTTGCCTTGAAAATATTAATGATTTGTTTCTATATTAATTAATATCTATTTCAAATCATAAATGGTGCGTCTTATATACATTAAAAACTTTAATTTTCATCACCTACACTTGAATTTCATTTAAAACTGCCTAAAAAGTCTTGCAAAATTTGTTTCACTAAAATATAGGACAAGGGTGGACTTATCTGCTTTTCAAAGTTTCCTTCAATAATTGCTAAAATGACACTTTCAAATTAAGTCTATTTTACTTTCTCTTGCAAAAGAAGCAACTGTAATTTGAAAAATTACACCAGCTGGACAAAATTATCATGAGAAGGTAAACATAAAAGATTTTTTAAAAATACTAGACTAATATAATTCAATATAATTGATTTTCTTTTATAAGTGTGGAGATCTAGTTATTCATTGAGCTATTGTTTGCTCACTGTCCTATAGACTTGCGTGGTTACAAGGATCATTAGGATTGATTTTATGTAGGAGTTAGAGCTGGTATATATTAGCAAATGAGCCAAGACTTGGACTGAAGTGATAATTTAGTATTTTGTATAAGAAACAATCTAAAGACAATGTTTGTATAAGATTTAATGTAATAGTTAAGAACTCAACATAGAGATATGTAATACTATTCTTTATATAATTTATATGTATGCAATGTATTTCTTATTCTAAAAAACCTTTCGATCCTATTATAATTGTCCATGCCACGAGAAATTCTAGCTGTACAATACTCATTTCTTTTTGGGATCCTCAAATGGTTAAATACAAATGTCATTGACCCCAATTTGTTACATGAGTATCAGTACCGTTAGCATACCCTATAGGTATGTGACTTCATCTCATTGTAATAGCAGGAAAAAAAGAAAAAAGCAAAAAAAAGTGGAAACACAAATCAATTATTTTATAGTATGTATATACATTCTACCATTAAAATATCTCAAGCTCTCAAACATTAACAAAGATTTCTTCCCTTGATATTTCTTTCTTTTTTTTTTTTTCAGTAAAACCTTTTTCTTGATGTGGAAACGGTCAATAAACTTACGTGATTCTTAGAATATTATGGGTAACAGCTTATTATTATATTAATAGCTCACATAGTGCTTTGTCGTCATTTAGTGTTTGGCTAATAGTATAGAATATTTGAATGTGATTAAAGTTATTAATTGCAAATATGGATGTTATAAATAATATTCTAAATAAAATAACAAACATTATTAATAATATGAAACCTTCGCTCGTAATCAAAGTTATTTATGGTATAGAGCGTTTCGTCGTGATCAAGATTTAAATGGCAAAGGAGAAAAAGGTCCAACCGGATACAGGACCATAACTGTCCTAAAAGTAATAACGTTTTCCATCTGGAAAGAAGACAGGCTGCATATGATATTTTCACAAGAAAAGGTTGAAAAGCTTTGGAAAAGAATTAAGATGCCATTCTGTACGATTTATTATTGATTTTATCTTATTTTGAATATATATATATATATATAATATACCTACAAAATCTTTGCACACATACATATAATTAAATAATAACATAAATAATTTTCCAACATATATAAACATATTTAAAATTATTATAATTAATAATATGTATAACATATATAATTGTAGATATATTTAAAATATCATCTATATTATTATAATGTTATGACACTCCGAACCAGTCGGGAGTGTTATTCCAACATCCGTGCTTCCCTAATCCCTAGTCAGCCGGCACTAGAATAGAATGACTCGAACAGAACACCTCAAACCTTGTTCTATCTTTATTTCCTGTTTAACATGTAGTTTTTTCAGGATGCCAAGATGCATGGCTTTCCACTGAGTTTTAATATAAGACACATAAAGTTTTACATATCAAGAGCATAGAAAAAAGATGATTACGACGGGAAAAAATACAATTAAGATCATTAGTAAATTTTAAGATAAAGGATGTGGATCTAGTACTTAAAAAATCATCAAAACAACAATTAAAAAATTCATATTACCAAAAATAAAATTACAAAAAAAAAAGTCCCAAAATCTCATCAATATTTGCCATACAAATCTACAGTCGGCTCCTTCTTGCAGCTAGGATGGTAACAAAAATCATCTTTTAGGTCCTAAATTACATGGTTCGAAGTCTGCATTGTAAAAGAAACTATTCTCAACCCTGACATAGTTGGTCTTCATCACCATCCTTGTACTAAAATTTGAAAAGTCATAAAATTCAACATTATATGGCCTCCCCATGAGTGCAATATTGTTGTTGTATAGTGCCAAAGGATGTAAATCGCTCTCCTTCTTCGGGCTTGCTTCAACTTGCATTGTTTTCTCCATTCTCCAAATATTCCTCCCTTCCATGATCCATAAATCCATTGTTTTTGCATCATCGCTTGTACTTACAATTCCCAATTTCCTCTGTGATTTACAAGGAACTTAGGATTGTAAAATTTCAAATCGTCACCCAAATGATTGTGGAAGATGGATTAATCTCCACTCTTCCTTGTACATGTCGAATGCAAATATCCGTTCATATGGCGAGATCAAACAATAAATCGTCCCAGAAACTATTACAGCCTCTTCATTATCACTAAAAACACATGAATCTTGTGGCAGTTTTATGTCATCTAACCGCTTCCACTTCCAATCCTTAGAATCAAAAACCTCACATGTGTAAAACATATATCCATGCGATTTGTTCTTTCCGCTCGAAACCCTAACTATTTTGTAATGTAAAGGGCTATTCCTCATCACTACCAAGCAAATTTTAGTTGTGAAAAAACGTGTCTTAGGATTTGGAATCATCATCCACCCTTTGGTGGTAGGCTTGCATACATAGTATTGAGGGATATTTGGTTTATGATCCCCAAACTCTTTTTTACATAGCAAAATACCCTCATGACAAGCAAGAATTTTTACCGAACCAGTACAAGGTAAAAAATCTAAGGACAGATCAAAACTGTTAGGATTTTCATTACCATGCAAACTAGGTTTATGGATTGGCACGAAAAGCGACGAGTGTTTACAGTTGATCGTCCCTTGAATAAAGTAACCTTGAACAAATCTCGCCCTCTGAGGATGGAGAAACATGAACATTGGCTCATAAGTTAGTATATTCCATTCCTTGTTCACGAGTCTGATCTTTGCAAGATCTTGGAGAGGAATCCGAGTTGTGATCTCAAGAAATAAATCTGCAGCGAGTTCATCATAATTGGCCATTGTAGTAAGGAAGAGAGATTAAGGACTGAGTATGGATTTTTTGTGTTGTGTGGGTTTAACAATTACTAATTACAATTATATATATATATAAATAATTACACTTTTGGAGTGGGTTCGAAGTGTTGTAAAAAAAAATTGATAAGTTTTTCCAATAGGTGCTATTAGCTACAAGTTACGTTGAAAAGACATGACTTGGAAAAAAAAAAGAAAAAAAATAAAAAAGAAATAGTAAAGAAATTTATAAGTTTCCCCAATAGGTGATATTAGTCATAACTTACAATGAAAGATGTGATTTGGAGAAAAGCTTAAAAAATTATAATTATAAATTGATTTGTTGTCGTTTTTTTTTTTTTCGTTTTTAGGTTTTCATTATGTAGCAATGTAACTGTTAGAGTAATACCTATTGGCAAGTGAAGTAACAACTTGTAGTGAATGCTCTCAATTTAAAATTGAAAGTGAAAAAGTTACTAGAAGTAAAGGTTATATATCCTTAAACAATATAAAGTTGGACCTCAAAAGGTATGGTAGGGGAAAAAGTTTGAAAAATCAATAAAAGAAAGGAAATAAATATAATTCACCGAAAAGATAACATTTTTAAAAATTTTAATTGAAAAGGTGTAACTTTGCATGAAGCTTCAAAATAAGTTCAATGTTTCCTTGAAGGAGCATAAGTTTAATCTATTAATTAGTTGAAGAAAATATATACATATATATTTATTAAATGAGCAAATAAAGAGATTGGAAGTCAAAAAGTAATTTGAAAAAGTAGAAAAACATTTTATGAGTTTAATATTATTTTTTCTAATTGTTTCTTATTAATTTGTCTTCGCCTTATCAACTAGGGAATAAAAGCCGTGATTCATTGATAACAATATCTATATTATTTAATCTATGTGTATATATATCTATATCTATATCTATTCTATTATATTAAACAAATACTGATTTATTGGTGTCAAAAAATTATACACCAAAGTATGGTAGTTACTCTCTCTCTCTCTCTCATCTCTACTTTCTTTTTTTGCATTTTTATTTTCTCTAAAAATAACTCTTCTTCATTTTTTTCCCGCACACAGAGCGAGTGCATCATCCACTAGTCAATATATATATATATATATATATATATATATATTATATTATTTAAGCCAGATCCTCTATTTGGCGGTGTTTTTGTTTTCCAAAATAAATAAATAAAACTATCAAAAGATGTGGCTTCTTTTTATTATAGTATATTATATAATTTTCCATGCGTTGCTAATCTACATTTTTTCAAGATAATTTTAATAGAATAATACCTATTTAGTAGATGTTTTCAGTAACCTTTTATAAATAATACTGTCCCTATTTATAAATATTATTAGTTTAAATTTTTTTTCAAAAGAATATTACAACTTATAAATAAGCATTACTTTTTTTTTCCTTAAATGATTCCCTTTATAAACATTATTAGTAAAATTACTTGTTTTCAAGTTGCATTTTTTAAACCAATAATTTCCGAAAACGTCTTTTTGACTTTTCAATGGAAAAACATTTATTACAAAAATTTCACTTTCCTTATGGCCTTTCACATCTCAAGGGAAAAACAAAAACAAAAACAAAAGGCACGAATCCTAGTTTAATGGTGTCAAAAAATTATACACTAAAGATGTGGCTTCTTTTTACTACATTATATTATATAATTTCCCATGCGCTGCTAATCTGTATCTTCTCAAGATAATTTTAATAGAATAATAGCTATTTAGTAGATGTTTTCCGTAACCTTTTATAAATAATACTGTTCCTATTTATAAATATTATTAGTTTCATACTTTTTTTCAAAAGAATATTGCACCTCATAAATAAGCATCACTTTTTTTTCCTTAAATGATTCCCTTTATAAACATTATTAATGAAATTAATTGTTTTTAACTTGATTTTTTAAACCAATAATTTTGGAAAATGTTTTTTGACTTTTCAAAGAAAAAACATTTATTACAAGTTTTCACTTTTCTTACAGCCTTTCACATCTCAAGGGAAGAATAAAAAAAAAAAGGTACGAATGCTGGTTTATTGGTGTCAAAAAATTATACCCTAAAGATGTGGCTTTTTTTATTATATTATATTATATAATTTTCCATGCATTGCTAATCTGTATTTCTCAAGATAATTTTAATAGAATAATACCTATTTAGTAGATGAATTCGGTGACCTTTTATAAATAATACTGTTTCTATTTATAAATATTATTAGTTTCATACTTTTTTTCAAAAGAATATTGCACCTTATAAATAAGCATTACTTTTCTTTTTTCCTTTAAATGATTCCCTTTATAAACATTATTAGTGAAATTAACTGTTTTCAACTTGCATTTTTTAAACCAATAATTTCCGAAAACGTTTTTTTGACTTTTCAATGAAAAAAAATTTATTACAAATTTTCACTTTCCTTACGACCTTTCACATCTCAAGGGAAAAACAAAAACAAAAGGTACAAATACTGGTTTATTGGTGTCAAAAAATTATACACTAAAGATGTGGCTTCTTTTTATTATATTATATTATATAATTTCCCATGCGTTGCTAATTTGTTTTTTCTCAAGATAATTTTAATAGAATAATACCTATTTAGTAGATGTTTTCAGTAACTTTTTATAAATAATACTGTCCCTATTTATAAATATTATTAGTTTCATACTTTTTTTCAAAAGAATATTGCACCTTATAAATAAGCATTACTTTTTTTTTTCCTTAAATGGTTCCCTTTATAAACATTATTAGTGAAATTAATTGTTTTCAACTTGCATTTTTTAAACCAATAATTTCAGAAAACTTTATATATATATAATTGTAATTAGTAATTGTTAAACCCACACAACACAAAAAATCCATACTCAGTCCTTAATCTCTCTTCCTTACTACAATGGCCAATTATGATGAACTCGCTGCAGATTTATTTCTTGAGATCACAACTCGGATTCCTCTCCAAGATCTTGCAAAGATCAGACTCGTGAACAAGGAATGGAATATACTAACTTATGAGCCAATGTTCATGTTTCTCCATCCTCAGAGGGCGAGATTTGTTCAAGGTTACTTTATTCAAGGGACGATCAACTGTAAACACTCGTCGCTTTTCGTGCCAATCCATAAACCTAGTTTGCATGGTAATGAAAATCCTAACAGTTTTGATCTGTCCTTAGATTTTTTACCTTGTACTGGTTCGGTAAAAATTCTTGCTTGTCATGAGGGTATTTTGCTATGTAAAAAAGAGTTTGGGGATCATAAACCAAATATCCCTCAATACTATGTATGCAAGCCTACTACCAAAGGGTGGATGATGATTCCAAATCCTAAGACACGTTTTTTCACAACTAAAATTTGCTTGGTAGTGATGAGGAATAGCCCTTTACATTACAAAATAGTTAGGGTTTCGAGCGGAAAGAACAAATCGCATGGATATATGTTTTACACATGTGAGGTTTTTGATTCTAAGGATTGGAAGTGGAAGCGGTTAGATGACATAAAACTGCCACAAGATTCATGCGTTTTTAGTGATAATGAAGAGGCTGTAATAGTTTCTGGGACGATTTATTGTTTGATCTCGCCATATGAACGGATATTTGCATTCGACATGTACAAGGAAGAGTGGAGATTAATCCATCTTCCACAATCATTGTCGGGTGACGATTTGAAATTTTACAATCCTAAGTTCCTTGTAAATCACAGAGGCAAATTGGGAATTGTAAGTACAAGCGATGATGCAAAAACAATGGATTTATGGATCATGGAAGGGAGGAATATTTGGAGAATGGAGAAAACAATGCAAGTTGAAGCAAGCCCGAAGAAGGAGAGCGATTTACATCCTTTGGCACTATACAACAACAATATTGCACTCATGGGGAGGCCATATAATGTTGAATTTTATGACTTTTCGAATATTAGTACGAGGATGGTGATGAAGACCAACTACGTTAAGGTTGAGAATAGTTTCTTTTACAATGCAGACTTCGAACCATGCATTTTAGGACCCAAAAGATGATTTTTGTTACCATCCTAGCTGCAAGAAGGAGCCGACTGTAGATTTGTATGGCAAATATTTATGAGATTTTGGGACTTTTTTTTTGTAATTTTATTTTTGGTAATATGAATATTTTAATTGTTGTTTTGATGATTTTTTAAGTACTAGATCCACATCCTTTATCTTAAAATTTACTAATGATCTTAATTGTATTTTTTCCTGTCGTAATCATCTTTTTTCTATGCTCTTGATATATAAAATTTTTATGTGTCTTATATTAAAACTCAGTGGCTACAGGAAATAAAGATAGAACAAGGTTTGAGATGTTCTGTTCCGAGTCATTCTATTCTAGTGCTGGCTGACTAGGGATTAGGGGCGCGGATGTTGGAATAACACTCCCGACTGGTTCGGAGTGTCATAAACATTATAATAATATAGATGATATTTTAAATATATCTACAATTATATATGTTATACATATTATTAATTATAATAATTTTAAATATGTTTATATATGTTGGAAAATTATTTATGTTATTATTTAATTATATGTATGTGTGCAAAGATTTTGTAGGTTATATTATATATATATATATTATATATATTATATTCAAAATAAGATAAAATCAATAATAAATCGTACAGAATGGCATCTTAATTCTTTTCCAAAGCTTTTCAACCTTTTCTTGTGAAAATATCATATGCAGCCTGTCTTCTTTCCAGATGGAAAACGTTATTACTTTTAGGACAGTTATGGTCCTGTATCCGGTTGGACCTTTTTCTCCTTTCCCATTTAAATCTTGATCACGACGAAACGCTCTATACCATAAATAACTTTGATTACGAGCGAAGGTTTCATATTATTATTAATGTTTGTTATTTTATTTAGAATATTATTTTAACATCCATATTTGCAATTAATAACTTTAATCACATTCAAATATCTATACTATTAGCCAAACACTAAATGACGACAAAGCACTATGTGAGCTATTAACCATTTGAGGTTCCCAAAAAGAAATGAGTATTGTATAGCTAGAATTTCTCATGGCATGGACAATTATAATAGGATCGAAAGGTTTTTTAGAATAAAAAATACATTGCATACATATGAATTATATAAAGGAATAGTATTACATATCTCTATGTTGAGTTCTTAACTATTACATTAAATCTTATACAAACATTGTCTTTAGATTGTTTCTTATACAAAATACTAAATTATCACTTCAGTCCAAGTCTTGGCTCATTTGCTAATATATACCAGCTCTAACTCCTACATATAAATCAATCCCAATGATCCTTGTAACCACGCAAGTCTATAGGACAGTGAGCAAACAATAGTTCAATGAATAACTAGATCTCAACACTTATAAAAGGAAATCAATTATATTGAATTATATTAGTCTAGCACATTTTTTAAAAATCTTTTATGTTTACCTTCTCATGATAATTTTGACCAGCTGGTGTAATTTTTCAAATTACAGTTGCTTCTTTTGCAAGAGAAAGTAAAATAGACTTAATTTGAAAGTGTCATTTTAGCAATTATTGAAGGAAACTTTGAAAAGCAGATAAGTCCACCCTTGTCCCATATTTTAGTGAAACAAATTTTGCAAGACTTTTTAGGCAGTTTTGAATGAAATTTAAGTGTAGGTGATGAAAATTAAAGTTTTTAATGTATATAAGACGCACCATTTATGATTTGAAACAGATATTAATTAATATAGAAACAAATCATTAATATTTTCAAGGCAAAATAATTAAATACAAAGTTTACATTCTAAATCTAACAAAAATAAATTTTCAATTAATGGTTAGTGTTTTATATTTATGTAGTTCATTTTTAAACAACCATTAATTACCCAAAAATATACTAAAAACTTAATGGTTCACATTACATTATATATATATATATATATATTTACCACATTAGTAAAATTTTACCTAGTCATATTAATTTATCTTTGGTATCTTTTATCTCTATGAGAATTAACTTTTAAATTTCTAAACTTAAATTAAGGAATAACTTGGCGATTACAGATGAAGGGAATTTGAACTTGGCACATTTTAAGACTAGTCTCATCTTTATTGGGTTACAAGTCCACTGATGTTCCTTTCATCTTTAATAATACACTTCGCCTAATTTATTAGCAAAAACTATATATTTATTTATTTATTTTCAAAGTAATTAATAGTAAATGCTATTTGTCATTCACATTGTAAAAATGCAATATATTGTAATGAAGATGTAAAGTAAGATGGAATGTAACTAAATGAAATGAAACAGTGATATTGATTTGTAGTTCACTTTATACATACAAGGAGCAATGTATATAGATGGTGAGTCTTTGATGGTTTACTATCCTCCACCTAATACTTCATTTATCACACTATGTAGCAAAAGTAATGTTTTGGTAATCAAGATATCATTTACAGCACTAATATATAACACTCCCTTTAACTTAAAGATATTGATCGTGTCTAACTTATCTCATGTCCCATTTAGAGGCTTTGTGAAAAGATCATCATGTTCAAATTTTATATATCATGTAACAATCAAATCTTGTTACATTTTCTCTTGAACAAAATCATAGCCAATCTCAATATGTGTGTGTGTGTGGTTGTGAAACACAAGATTAGATGCTTCATGAAGAGCGGCTTGATTATCACATCACAACTTTATTGACATGGAAACTTTAAGTCCAGTTTTAGTTAACATAGGATATATTTACATCGCTTTACAACTAGATTAAGCCTCAACTCTTATTATGATTTTGCACTAGATCTGAAATAACCATGAAATTCTCAATCTATTTTATATGTGTATTATTGAATTTATACATGCTTTTGATATGTGATGAATATGACTTATTTTTATGATGAGTTATGTGTTTTATTGTTGTGTTAAAATATTAAAATACTCTAGAATTTATTAAATATTTAGTTCATAAAATTTAAATTGCATTCACATGCATGAATTGTGTTTGAAATGTGTTAAAATAAGTAGATAAATGCATGCATTTGGTTCAAGCTTATAACTATCATTAATGCTTAAGATAACTTCATTAATTAGCCAAAAGTTAAGTCATTAACTCCTTAATCTTACATGCCTCAAAAGTCAAAGCAAGGGTATTATCAACCCCAAATAATGCAAAATTCGGCCAAAAATTTCCAGAAAAAAAAAAAAAAAGAAACCCTCTTTCAAACTCAAAACACTTCTTATTCCTCCCAAAAGCTCTCTCATGGTAGTATATAGTGAAGCACTTCATTTTTCACCATTTCTACCCCAAAAACTTGCTCATGAATCATTAAACCAATGCCTAAAACTCACTTGGTAAGTAATTTCTTGTTTTGAATTTATGCATGTGTGAAGTTCTTGATGATAGGGTTGAACTTAAGCTTGTGTTTGATGATTCATATGTTTTGTTGGTTGTATGAGAAGTTTATGGGGATAGTGAAGTTAGTATATGTGTAGTTATGAGTTTAGAAGTGTTGGAAACACATGTGGTTGAATGATTAGATGATGAGTGTTGTGGATTTGGGGTTTGAAGTATGATTAGTGAATGATGTGGATGGTGGAGTGTTTAATGTTTAAAGTTGAATTTTATGTTGTTTGAATGTTATATTGATCATATAACAAGATTTGGGAAAGTTGGAATGAGTTTAAAGGAATTTTGGAAGTGTAAATTTAACATGAAAAACAGGGGAGTTCAAAAGAATTTTTGTAACTCGTTACAGAGTCTACGCCGGCAAAGTACTCTGCTGGTGTTGAAGTTTATGCTGCCGGCGTACATGTGGAATTTGGTGGTGTTGAGGAGTCGCTCGGTGACCAAAATGCTCGACCTCTAACGTTGGCAAATTTGAACAAGTACGCCGCCGGCGTTGACATCGGTGTTAGTTTTGTAATTTTTTCCAGTTTTGCAGCCTTTTCGTATTTCACCCATAACTTTTTCATCCGACCTCTGTTTGAGGTGATTGAAGTTGTGTTGGAAATATTAAAAAGAGATCTACAACTTTTATGTTTTGAGTTTTTCCAAATTATAAAAGTATCAGTGCTTAAATTTCACTTCTTTCCAGCTAATACATTTTCCAAACAAAGTTAAAAACTTGTTTTTGTTTGTTTTATGTGTATTTGCTTTAACAAATGGATCTTTAAGACTAAAATGAGATAGATATATGATAATTAATGTGTTATGATGATTAAGTGATATAAGTAAGCATGATTTAAGTATATTTGTAGATTTAACAAATTATTGGTTGTCTGTGAGTGTTAAGCTAAAACTAGTTATATTATACATATGATTTTCTTTGCTTGTTTTAAGATCTTGTGATAACTATTGAATTTACTTGAATGGTTAATTATAGATTATTAATATATATACTTGAACTAAGTGTGAGTTTGTAATTACTTCTTTTTACAGTGAGTGAACCCCTTTCGGTTATTCCCATTGATTCTCGAGCTAGTACAGGTACACAGTAACTTGCTTGTATACTTGCTAGGATAGGCATACTAAATTTGATATAATTTCTAAATGACTTAAGTATTGCTTGAATTGCTTGTGTTTTTCACCGTTGAATCTGGTCCGAGGAGCGGTAACTTATCATGATGCATATATGTTAGTGTAGGCGCTTAAGCCAATGGTCATGATGCAATGACTAGCTCGGCGGATAATCGATAGAAATGTAGTATCTGAGTAACATTTACTTATTCTGAAAAGAAGTAATAAATTTAATTCAATGTTTATGGATTGATTTCTCTTTGAAAATTCCCCACATAATTCATTTGCTCTCCACTAGTTGAAGTTGTGAATGTGTTTGAGGACAATCATGGAATGAATGTGAACCTGAACAAATCTCACAACACAAAACTTGTTAGGAGTAATAGAACTTGAAGTAGTGAGCTTACTTACTTGATTTGCCAAAGCCGAAATCTAAGCTGTAAGTTGAGACATGGCCTCATTATCTTGCACAGCTACAACCTTAAGTTTAGTCCTCTCACAAGTCCAATTGTGAGCACTTGAAGCCATTTCTTCTATCAAAGAGCTAGCTTCATCATAGCTCTTACCCATTAATGCTCCTCCTGCAGCAGCGTCTACAAGTGATCTCAAAGTTTCATCCAAACTCAGATAGAATATCTCAATGAGGAGATTATCAAGTAGTCCATGATGAGGACATTTCCTGATAGCTTCCTTGTATCTTTCCCAACCTTCATACAATGATTCACCATGAAATTTTGCAAAGTTGGTGATCTCATTCCTCAACCTAGCTGTCCTAGCTGGAAAAATCTCCTCAAAAACTGTTTGACAAATCTGTCCAATTTGTGATGGACTCCTAGGGTAATGAATTGAACCAAGCCAAAGCCTTGTCCCTTAATGAAAAAGGAAATAGCTGCAACCTTATTGCATCATCAGTAACACCATTAATCTTGATGGTGTTGCAATACTGAAGGAATTTGGCAAGATGATCATCAGGTGTCTCATTTGGATATCCTCCAAACTGATGAGCTTCTACCATCTGAATTAGTCCCGGCTTGATCTCAAAGTTGTTGGCTTGAACTGCTGGCCTTCTAATTGGATTTCCAGACACAGTTGGTACTGTGTAATCCCTCAAAGCTTTGACAGGGCTTAATTTGGTTTTATTGTTTTCTTCCATTGCTTCACTCCTTTCCTTTCTCAATTTCCTCTTCTTAGCAAATGCAAGGTGCATTCAATCTCTAGATTTAAGGGTAAAGCTCTCGACTTCTATTCCTATGCATACACCCTGAAAAGGAAATTAGAAAACAAACTAAACCGTAAAATGAGCCTAAATTACTAATAGAACTAAAGTTGTTTAATATTAATCTTTCCCCGAACGGCGCCAAAAACTTGGTCCGCTTGAAATGTTTAGTATTTTAAAACCAATTCTCCAGCAAGTGTACTGGTCGATCAAGAAATAAAGTGAAATGAGTATCGATCCCACGAGGAAAGTTTAATTACTAAACGTTATTAGTTCACTTTAATATTTAGGCAAAGAGAAATCAGATTCTTTCTATAATTATTTACTAAAGTATCTACACTCTACTATGTCTAGTGTTCACTAATCCTACTCACACAAGTTTTAACAAGTAAGGTTAGTGGGATTTAGATCAAATCCTATTTTCTCCAATCATGTTGAACTCGGGTTATTAAAATTGTTAGAGTACATGCACATCCATGTGAATCTACCAAGATTTACAAATTCTAAAGGAAATTTGAAAACCTTTTTCCACCTAAAACACTCTATAGCTTCCACTACTGAGTATTTTGAAATAGTCGATTTGTGCAACTAAAGTTTCCCAAATCTTAGTTGACTCATTGTCCTAAATCACAAATTGGAGAATTCCTTCATGAAAACTTGTACTTAAAACAATGTTTGAGCAGTAATGATAGATTCTACTAGGATTAAAAACTCTCTTGCCATCGCATTCTTGAATTATTTACCGAAATATCAATTCAAACGAAATTGAAGTCTTCGCCAAGATACCCAATTTCATTCGAATTTTAAGTTCTTAGTTTGAATTTAACAAGGATATACATCATTCTACCAACCCAATAACACTAGTTCAACAATCACTTCAGAAAATCAAGGATTTCACCATTTCCCACCGTTCAAATTCAGCCAACAATCATTTCTACTCTATCTAACATGATACTAATGAAAACTATGATAATATTCATCACGAATTGTAAAGAACAAAGCAAGTTAAGAAGAAATTACCATTAATTAGAGAAACAAACCGTACAAATTGTAACTGAGATCCTTGTTAGCAAATTCGACTCAATCTATGAACAAATAAAATAACTTTGACGAAGATCCAAAGTAAATCTCTATTTTCTACTTCTATCTCTCTCTACAAAACTATCGGGTGAAACTGAAAATAGAAGCAGAATGTAAGAATTCCCCTTTCTCTCTCCTCAAAGCATGTAAAAATACAAGCTTTTCGTGTAACTGCTGCATCCAACGCCGGCGGTTTCTCGTCCAACCGGCCGTGTTCAATCAAGCACTAAGGATTTGTAAATGATGTCTTCAACGCCGCCTTTGAATGCCGGCGCGTTGCTTCATTCAAGTTTGCCGGTTCTCTTCAAGCCCTCTCAACGCTGGCTACGTTGCCCAAATTCACCGTGTTGATACTTTTCAATGCCAATTCGCACAATTCTTCATTTTTCCTTGTTGCAAATTTCAATTTTAATTCCTACCTGATACAAAAAATGACAAAAACCAAATGCTAATTCCTTTGCTTTTATAATAATTAACACAAATAAGTGTCAATTCAGAGATGAAAATTATCTCATTTTTCTAAGTTTATCACATGTGAATTAATTTATATTATGGATTGAGTTAAGTGAAGTTGAGTAACGGCTATATAATCTATATGAGATTATTCTTCTCAATGTAACATTATCTAGGAGATATAGGTATTCGGGCAATCTATATCAACCCCTGAGCGTCATGAGCGTTACTCAGATCCCCAGAATCCCATGGCTTGTCCCGGAGTTTGAATACTCCAATATGATTTGATCAATGAATACTAAAGAAAGATAAATGCAACATTAGTGTTGCATTGCATTAGTCTATGTATGATTGTCACTACGCTTTTGAGTGTTGTTGCTGTGTACTGGGCCTTTGCTCACTGTTGCTATTTTCAGGTGATGATGACTGTTATGATGATATGGGCATGGGTCGGATTGGGAAAAATTTATGGATGGTGGGGCGACTAAGAACCAAGTACAAGATAGCAAGGAGGAAAGTTTTTGAACAAGTTGTTGGGTTTAAATATGTATTTTGTATTCTGAATAGAGGCTTATTAGTTAAGCCTTGTTTGTATATAAAGACTTAAAGTCCCTATTTTGTAAAAAAAAAAAAAAAAAAAATTATGTAAGTTTTGTTGTGTCATGAGCTTTATACCAAGTTGTAAATTATTTACTTAAATGTTCTATATGAATAGATTACTCAGGTGAGTAATCCTTTTGTAAAAAGTCTTGTATCAAGTTGTAGTGGTTTTAAACAAACAATTCACATAAATTGTTAGATTTAACAACCTTACGTATAATATGACAATATGATACGTGGTTGGAGACTTGACTTACTAAATCATAGGATTAGTAGGTCGGGTCTTTACAAGATCTGGATACAAAATTCTATTTCTTAATCTTCCATGAAATTAGATTTTCTCTAAAGAAAACTAGTAATGAATTTTTGGTTCTCTTTGGATCCTGCCCAATCTGCATATGGAAAACATTCTTGACAATTGTTTTTGTATAGTATACCTCACCTTGAAAGACCCTTCATATTACACAAGATCTGTTTTAAGGCGGCTTAGTGATGAAGTGTTGGGGAAGGCATAAATTGTCCGGAAATGCTAATTGAATATGTCATATCATGATGAGTTACTTTGAAATAATTCAACTTGTCAAACAATCTTGTATATCTTTCTAAATTCTTAAATAACTTTCAATCTTTGTTGAGTTACAAGTTAAATGTTATTAGGGTATTATATGGTTTTGCTCCTAACTTTTCCATTTCAACTAATAAGTTAAGTACATATTTCCACTGAGAAAAGAAAATACCTTTTCTTGTTCCTCATAACCTCAAGTAATATATATATATATATATATTCAAAGACGCTTGATCTTTTTGTTTGAAACTAGCTATGAAGAAAATCTTTTAAAGAGGATATTCCTCTACCATCACTTCCAGTAATAATGACATCATCCACATAAACAAAAACAACAATAATGAAGAGGGTTTATAAAATAATAACAGTCTATTCACTTCACCTGAATAGCTATTCATTCCTTTCTCGTTCAACATAAAGTTGATTATGGTGTTCACTTGAAAAGAATGGTAATTCAAAATGAATTGCTATTATGTAAAGTGATGAATAACAATTCATATCTCTATCCTATGAATTGCCCAAACAATGGTCTATTTTTTAACTTTATTATAAATACCTCTGTTTTGAAAATAATACTTATATAATTATCTTTTCTCTATAATGAATAGAAGGCGCATGATAGATATTTTTCCTTTTACTTTAATAATTACTTGTTTTACTTTTTACATCAAGTGAACATTGTAATAGCCATTATAACCCTATTACATTCCCTTTGAATTGGAGTTTCCTTCCCCTCTATTTCATTCAGTGAAGTGAACGGGCCATAAGTGATTTAATCATTCCAAACTTTTTAACTGTCTTACTGAATTTTCTAAACCAAGCACAATGACTCTAATTCAAACCATATAATTTTTTTTGAAGATAACAAACTTTTGCATTCTCCCCTAAGCAGCAAAACAGGGTGGTTACTTCATATAGACTTCCTGCAAAAGATCACCATGTAAATAGGCATTTTTGATATCCAAAAGATATAATGACCAATCATGAGTAGCTACCAAAGATAAATAAACAAAACGAAGTTAATTTAGCAACAAAAGAAAAAGTGTTAGAACACTCTAATCATAAGTTTGGCACGGGCACATCTCTAGCAACAAGATAAACTTAAAGGTAGGAAACGCATGCATGAGGATTGACTTTAACTACAAATACCCATTTCCATCCAACAGGCTTTTTATTTCCAGTTAAGCTTACCAAATTGCAAGTCCTGTTGGCATTTAAAGCATTCATTTCTTCTATCATTGTAGTACGTCAGTCAGGATAAGATAAGGACTCATGAGGAGTTTAAGGAATGGGTACATTATCAAGAGAGTAGTAAATGAGCATTGTGGAGATGATTAAATGATCATATGATACAAATGATGAAATAAGTGCATTGCCATTTATCTTTGTAAAGAGTAATTAAAAGGTCTAAGTTAGCAAATGAATCTAATGTTGAAGAGAAACTGGTGCTAAACTTGTAATAAGAGACACTGACGTCTTGTATATGCATGATGAATTGGTGGAGGAGATAGGGTTGTGGTTTTTGTAGAGGCAATATTCGATGTCTAAGAGGTAAATCATTATTCTCCTTTTCAACATTAGTAGACTCGGAAGAAGCATGAAAGAAATGGCATTATTTTATAAAGGTAACATTAGAGACATAAAGAAATTGTTAAGACTTGAACAATAGCATTGATACCCTTTTCTGTGCATGAGTGTAACCCTAAAAGACCCATTTTACTAACTAGGGTCTAGCTTGGTAACACTTGGCTAAACATCTCAAAAGACATCTCCTCTTAAATAACCAAAGTTCAATGGGAAATAAGGGTTTTGTTGGCGAAAAAAATGTTGTTAAGGACTTCACTACGAAGAACCAGTAATAAAGACCCGACATGCTCAATTCTCAAATTAAGCACACTAAGTCCCCAACCACGTATAACTTTTACGAATTATACGTAAGGTTTTCTTAAAAGAAGGTGTTTATGTTGAACATTGCTATCCGATTTTAGGTTGTGAAATCATTTAGTTAGATTTTTGGATAACTGGATTTAACAGCGGAAATAAATTTTATAAAACAATTTAGAAATAAAGACATTTCAAAACTTCCACTCTTCTCAAGTGGAGATTATTAGATTTAAACAAAGATTTGCAAAAGTTAAATTAACAAAACATGGGCTCACCATACCCTTTAAAGATATAAAAATTTAAATCATAAATCCAGCTCTCAATAATACAAAACAAAAAGAAATAAAATAACTAACTAACATCCACGATCCTACTCACTTCACTCATCCACAAATTCTCTCCGAATCATCACAAATGCCCAACACCCGAGTCAAGCATCATCAATAGCAACAACATCATCATATCATCATCTCATCATCCATCATTACCAACATCAACAAGAACTCATCATCAAATTCTTTATTAACATCGTCTTTATCAACAACAAAACCTGTAAAAAGAATAACAACAACAAGAATGAGCCGAAGCCCAGTACACATCAACACAATCACACACGGTGACATACGAGCTTAACTAAATGCAAATGCAACAATCACAAGTTTTTATCTTTCTTTAAAGTAAACAAATCAACACGGGAGTATTCAAACTCCGGGCATCAAGGATCAGTATCACGTCCGCCCCTGAGTAGTCCCTACTGTTCATACAGACTAGGCAGCCCCCACCTTCCGGCGTAGCCCTAATACTAGGGGATCCTGAGTAACGTATCACGACGCTCAGGGGGTTGATATAAGCAGCTCGGATACTTATATCTCCTAGATGATATATCTAATAACGAAATAGTACCATGCCCCCAATCTGAGCAAGGTGCCGCTCTCCGAACCAGATTCAACGGCGTAAAAGACAATCAACACTCATCAATTATTAAGTCAAGTTTAAGTTCTTAATTCATTTTAGATGCCTATCCTAACATCCAACACGCAAGTTACTGCGTACCTTATATAAGATCGCCTGTAAGAAAAACATGAACCCCAATGATGATGTCCACTACTTGACAGAAACTCAAATGAGTTTATTTCCTTTTGTAAAAGATCCATCAACTCCTTACAAAATAATTAAAAAAACCAATCAATTAAACTAGCTCAATCTAGTCAATTACTATGTCATCTATACCAAATTTTATTAAGATCCTATTTGAGCAGACACTAATGTGGAACCCCACTATGGCTGCGATAAATCGCCCCGCCAAAGTATGGACGGTTCTCCTTTGTCTGTCAAAGTATTTCTTTTCACTTTGATTATGGTTTCTTATCCACAAAGCATCAACAAAACATTTATATTCAAAACATATAAATCCAAAACAATTAAACATTCGAAACAACATATTCCTCATGTTATTCAAAGATCACCCTAACACATTCATTTAACCCAATTATTTGTTACTAACCCATTTTAGTTTAACCTTAGTCAAATTGATTAGAATTAGTCATTTAAGTCATTTACCAAGTCAAATTGATTAACCTTGGCCATTTAATTCAAAAGCCAAGCCAAGTGGATTAAGCTTAAGAAATCTAGTTCATTTTAGTTTAATTGAGTTCATTAAGTCAAACTCATTAGAATTAATCATTTAATCTAATTACTAAGCCAAAGTAATTAAACTAACTCAATCTAATTTATTTTAACTCATTCAAGTTCATTTAGTCAAGTTGAACTTAGATTGTAACTAGATTCATTTTATGTTAAACTCGCATATTTAACTCAATCATTCATTAAATCTATAAATCTATCTAAGTCATGTTTAATTAAATCAATCTATCAACATAACACACCAAACATTACTTATCTCTCTCATTTTATCTCAAAAAGATCAATTTACACTTAACAATAAACATTTAGAAATAAAAAACAAGTTTTAATTTTGTTTAAGAAAACACAACAGTCAGAAAGAATCAAAATTTAAGCATCGATACGTTTCGAATTTGTAAAAACTCAAAACATTAAAGTTATAGATCTCTTTTTAATCTTTTTATATCAACTTGAATCACCTCAATCGGAGGTCTTATGAAAAAGTTATGGCCAAAATACGAAGAGGCTACGAAGCAGGGCACTAATAAAACGAATACAGAACCTTCAAAGCCGGCGGCGTAAATTTCAAAGCCGGCAGCGTAAAGGCTCAAAGCCGGCAGTGTTGGAGGCAGCTTTAAGAAAATGCATTCTGTTCCCTTCAACACAGCCTCAAAGCCGGCCGCATAGAAGCTCCAGGAGCCGGCATTGAAGACAAAACATGTTTGCAAAAAGGGGTTTTTTTACACTTCCTTTTATCAAAACTTCTTCAAATCATTTCCTAAGCTTCCTATGTCAATTCTAACATTAAAAAAACACTAATAACAACTCCTAACACTTCAAATCTCTTCCCACAACTTCAAACTACAATCAAATCATCACAACCCACAATTCATACTCTTCTTCCTCAAATCAACTCATATCAAACTTCAACTCAACAAATACAAATATAAACAACACTTCAACTCATTTTCAATATCAATTCATCAATTGAATAAGTAAACAACAAATAAAACAAAGATTACTTGAAATAGAAAACTTATCTTTTAACACAACATGAAATTTCTTCTTCCTCTTTTGTTCTAATATTGATTCCTTCTTCTAGCTTGTTTTCCTTCATCTTGCTTCTCTTCTAGCTTTGATTTATCTTCTAGTTGGTTTTGATCTTGAGATTTAAGCCTTGAATTTGGAGAAAGAAAGAAAGAAAGAAGAAGAAGAAGAAGAGAAGAAGAAGAAAGAAAAAAAGAAACGTAAAAAAAAAGAGAAAAGGAAAGGGATAGCAGCAAAAGGGAAATAAAAGAAAAAGAAAGGATAAACTAAATATATATATATATATATTAGAAATAGGGTATAAGTTTAGAACTATCAGATCAATATCTATAGTTCCAGAAGTATTTAAAAGATGATTTCTGAACCGATATGTTACAAATTAAGATCTTATAATAAGAACTTAATTTAGGAATTTAATTTGGATACAAAGATATTAAATTTGAGTTCGGGTTTAAGAACTAATATTTTTATTCAAGCAAATGAACTCAAATTTTACTGAGATTTAGGAATTAGTATTTTTGGTCTAAATTGAATATTTAGGAATCCTCTAAACATTTTTAGAACATGTTTAGGGATTTGAGGAATTTCAAATCTCAAAACCAACTTAATTATTAGCTAATTAAATTAAGCCAACTTGTCTAATTAAATCCTATAAGTCATTTGATTCATTTAATCTATCTAAACTCAATTTCTAATCTAGGTGAATATTTGGGGTATTTCAAGTAATGGCATCTAATTAATTAAGAAACAAGCTATTGGTATGGCTTCTACCCAAAAACATTTAGGAACATGAATTTGAAATAGAAGTGCCCATAATATATCAAGAAGGTGATTATTTTAACTTTCAACCACACCATTGTTAAGATGGTGCATCAACACATGAAGTTCAATGAATAATGCCCTACTTTGTCATATAAGTCCTAAATAAATCAAAAAAATATTCATTGACAATATCACTTCCTAGACTATGCACAAGAGTATTAAACTGAGTTTTAATTTTAACACAAAAAGCAATGAATGAAAAAGACAATTAAGAATGATGTTTCATTAAATAAAGCCATATCATTCGAAAAACTCATCAACAAAAGTAACAAAGCAATAAAATCCAGTTTTAGATATAACTGGACAAGGACTCCAAACATTTGAATGAACAAGTTTAAAAAGAGAACTAGGTTTCTTATTGACATTAGACACATAAGATTGATGATTATGTTTAGTAAACTAAAATGACTCACAATTTAAAGAAGTCATTTGTAATTGTGGACATACTTTCTTCATGGTAGAGAGATAGGAATGACCAAGTCAACAATGTGCTTCAAAAGTAGTTAGAACAATCAAACAAAAAAGGTTTAGGAACTTTTGTTTAAGTATCCATAATGTAATGCCTCGAAACTTTGCCTACTGAGGTATTGTCTACTTTAGCCACACACCATATATTTTTGTCATTTTGGTGCCAACACTTCCTAGGAGGTCACCCATCCTAGGAGTACTTTACCCTAGAGCACGCTTAGCTTTAGAGTTCCAACGAACTCTAAGCTATTACAACACCAAAAGACGCATTTTGTGATCAAGGTTCCACAATCTATATTTGAGAGGTATCATATACTCCCCCAGTTATACAACTAACATCCTTGTCAATTTCGTTACACTGATCCAGAACCACATCAGGCAGTGAGGATACACTCCTCTACTTCTAGCTGGTGAACTGCTTTGATATCACCTTATAATGCCCTGAAACTCTACCTACTAAGGTGTTGTTTGCTTTAGTCACATTGTAAGCCTCGGAAAATTTCAGTAAATAATTTCAAAACGAACTTCGAAAATAAACTCTAAAAAATGACTCCAAATTAAAACCGAACTTCAACTAGTCTTAAATCACGAATGAATCTAGAAATTTCTCAATCTTGAGAAAATGGGAATCCTTAAAAATAAAATAAGAACTCAATAGTCTTCAAACCCAAAACCACTACGTACGAAAAATTCCATACTTAACTTTGACTTGTAAAAATCGGTAATATAGAACCTAAAAACAAATTATTAAAAAGTAAATAACGATTAACCTTTAGAAATAAAACCCAATCCAAGAATTTCGAAAACGTTAAGAGATATTAAATACTTACAAAAATAAAATTTAAAATAAATTTCTAAAACTAAATATGTTGTATAAACATAAAACGTCAGTTTCCAAATTGACAAAGATCTAAATCGGAAATCACCCGGAACCCTAAGTGGAATACAGTAGTTTAAGTCCAGCAATCTCGTGCCCTTAACCCTAGAGGCCGAGGTGTAGTTTGAGCATGTGGAATAGCTCGTAGTAATATAGGTCGCTTAAAAATATCAGATTGGTAAATTTTTGACCTATTTCGAACTCGTTCAGATACAGACTTTGAAAAGCGTGTCCCGGGACTCGAGATATCAAAAATATACTATTAATACCGTTAGACTCATAATTTTATAAGGATTTCTAAAATATCAGTTTTATAATTTTTCGATAACTAGAATTATTTGATTTTAGATTTTATTCGTATTTCATTACTATCGGTAATTAACTAGTCTTTTGGTACTATTCACTTCTATTTCATTAACAATTTTATTATTCTTATAAAACCTTATATTTTAGATAAATATTTTATATAGCATAGAAAATTTTGTTTTTTTAAATTTAGTTAGTTTCGGGTTTTTACGGGATCAGATTCTATTTAAGACCTGATACTAAAAATAAAATAAATTAATTTAATAATTGAAATATATTGTTATTTTCATAAAATAATTTTTCAAGAATTTTTCGGGTTATAAAAATATCATTTATAGCTCATATTCACGTATTTTGATCATACCGATAACATATTTGTTGAAATACTAAAATATTCAAATAATTATTTAATTTTATTTATGAAAATTCCACTCATTTAAAAATATTTTTCCTAATTTTATTTTGTATTTTTCTTAATAAAAAGTACTTTTTCAACCCATACTTCAAGTACACTTCATTTGTCACTTCTACACATTATTCAAGTTTTCTTTCTCTCTTTTTACACTCCAATTCCCCATACATGGCAGTGCCATACTCCCAAAATCATCCACTTTTCTTTTATTTAATTAATTTATTTAAGGTTTTAAAGTCTCATTTAGTTAGCAAATTAAATGACATAAGTTACACTTTCAAAATTTAAGTTACAAGACAACTAAACACTTCTCTCTCTCTCTCTCCTCTTGAATTCACGTGCAGCTCCCCCCCAAATCTGCCCTTTTTTATTTTTTTTCTTCCAATTAATGCACTCCTCTCTCTATTTAATGCCTCTTATTCACTCCCTTTCATTCCTTTGAAACCCTATCTCATTTACTCTCTTTTTCCTCTCTTTTTTCCTTTCTTTCCCTTGTTCTTGCAAGAGAATACAAGCTGCCCCCATCTCTAAATCTTGCTTCCACACTCCATTCTTGAAGATTTTTAAGTAAACTTTCTTCTTAAGCTTCCATAGATGATATAAGTAAGGTATAGTGAGAGTTTCATGCATCAAATGACCTTCTATAAGCTTAAAAAGCTAAGGATGATGATGCCAAAATGAAACACTCCTCTTCTCCATGATTATTTTCTTGTATCATTATTATTTTCTTGCTAAAAGTAGTTATATTTTGTAGATTTAACTTTTTCTTATAGCTTTGATTTTGTTTATGCTTTAGATCTTGTTATATGAGTTATTATTTTGTTATTGCTAATGATTTATACATATATTCACCATTCACATAACTATCTTAGTGTTCATACATTTATAACTAGTATAGTAAATTAGATCTAGTTGTTTTAGGTTCATAAATGCATTAAACTTTTGATTTATTTCCTTAAATAACTTCTAATAGCTTGATGATAGTAGGAAAGTTTTAGAAAGCTCAAGATCTATTTTAGTTTCAACAAAAATCATTTTTTGAAAATGAGATAAAAAGGGAACCATATTTAGAAAAGCTATTTTTCAACTTCAAAATGTGTATTTTTCATTTAAAATGAAGGGCTTAAAGAATAGATACAAATGAATGATTTTGAGTAAAGTTTAGATCTAAGTTTATAGTTTACTACCATGCATTTCTTTTATATTCATTTTATATTATGTGTAGATCTTAGATTTGAACTTGAATAAAAATAGTAAAATTCGTATCTTGACAAAACCTATATTTAAAAACCACTTTCCAAGTCTCAAAATGAAGTTTTAGTTGAGAAAATGAAGGTTTAGTGGATGTATATCATCAAAACTTCTTTTTACAAGAATCAAAGATGTTGTTATTTTCAAAATAAAAATCTTATTTTCGGATTTAGGCCAAGGCCTAGTTTAAAACATGTTTTCCAACTCAAAAATGAAGATTTTATTCAAGAAATGGAAGGTTGTTAAGATAGGATATGTAAAGGATGATCTTTCATAAGTTTAGATGGATTTTATCAAAAGATATGTTCAAAAATAAATTTGGTAAATTCGGATCTCAACCAAGACCAATTTTGAAACCCATTTTTCAACACAAAATGAAAGTTTTGTTTAGAAAATGGAAGGCTTATGGAATATGTATCAATAGAGATGTTTTTGATAAGTAAATGGTAGATCTACTAGTAGAGATTCTCAAAAATAGGAAGAGATTACAAAATATGAAATTTGAGTTTTATCCAAATTTTGTAAATTCGGATGGTTTCAAATCATGCCTTAAAAACCCATTTATCAACTCCAAAACTTGTGTTTTATATGAAAATGAAGAGTTTAGGTCATAGGTATCATCAAGTAATGATTTTTATAAATTAAGAAGAGATTTGCTAAAAAAACATGTAGAACAAAGAGTAGAAATAAAATAGGAAAATTTGAGTTGTTGTCATTTTAAGAAATTCGTAATAATGGAGTAATGGCATAAAAACCCATATTTTTCAAACTTAAATTAGAAGTTTTATTAAAGAAATGAAGTCCTTAGTGGCTAGGCATGATTGATCCTTAATTTTCCAAGTATCAAATGATTATTACTTAAAGGAATCACCTCAAAAACAATTTTTACAAAATTCGGATTTTGGGATGAACCAATTTTAAAAACATGTTTACAAAGTGTAAAATGGGAGTTTTTATTGAAAAACAAAGGCATTAGGGAATATACATAATGAAGGCTTAATTTTAACAAGAATAAATAGATTTTATTAAGGAATTTTTCTAAAAACAAGTAGGGATTGTCAAGAATACAAAACTAACATTTCTAAGTTAATTTTTCATAAAGTCTTATAAAGAAAAAGTTTTCTAAAAATTCCTTTTGTTCAATATCATCAAGAACATGTATATATATATATCTCATGACATATCATTTATGGTAGTAACTTGTTCATATTACATGTATACTTGCTTTGGATAGTAGAAACATTACAAACATTCACAAAACTACTTTTCGGAATTGAATTTCGCTACTGATCAGACCTTTTCGAAGCTTCAAAGTTTTCAAAACTTAAAAATAATATTACAATTAGATAGATCTTTCGAAATAGATAAAAATCGATATATAATTTGCTAAATTCCGAGTTAAAACGACCAAGTTATGGTTTTAAGTTGGAATTCTCGCTTAGGACGAGAATTACGAATTTGATAGTTTGTATAAGATAGTTTGGATTAGTTAAGTGATGAAATACTTATTAGGGTATTTCTTCCTTTTTAGTGACCCGAAATCGCGATTTCTACCACGGATTACTTTTACTAAAAGACCGGTGATCCAATGACCGAGTGAGTTTTCTTCTTATTTTTTTGTTACCTTGTTTGTGCTTATAGCTAGTTGCATTAGAATTATAGGAACAAGATAAAAATCGATATGAATAGGGATGGGATATATGATGAGACTGTGATGAATGTATGCCAAAGAATACTAAAGCATATCGAAACCATGATTCGATTAGATAACTGCATTGTTCATATTATTTCTGTTATTGGTATGATATTGGTTGGTCACTCTAAAGAATGTATGAATATTTTGACCTAAGCAAAAATTAAATTGGTCATGCATCGCATCGGACATATTGCATTTAGTAGCGTGCTACTCCTACGCAGGTCGATCGGTATGGTCCGAGGACTCGTTTGGATAATGAGACCCGGTACCAGAGCTCATTCATAGGGAACTAAGGCACATCGAGGATGCATTCCATGGGTAAGCCTAGCCGAGTTGAATGCTATGAGCCGAGGGCTTGGAGACTAGTAGTGGTCGTGTAGACTTTTAATACCATCCCTAACCCAAGATACAGAGGGCGTAAATCCGTTCTATGTGTGGGTTCCGGATGCCCATACATAATTGTTTGCTCATGTGTTTGTTCATGCATAGCATATGGATGATTTATAACTTACTTGTTATAGTACAAAATTAAGGGAATTCTCACTAAGCTAGTATAGTTTATACCCCAATAGATGTTTGAATGAACAGGTTATCTCAAGAATGCTAAGTGGGGACCGAGATGGTTGGAGCAGAGAATGACTTTGGGATTCCGGCAAGAAATAAGAATGCTTGAAGTTATTAGCTAGGTTTTATGAATTGCTTTGTAATAGTTTTATGTAGTGAAATCTTTTGATGAATTGTAATTTGAAGTATAGTGAAGTGTATTTCCTTTACATTGTTACTCAAGTTATACTAATATAAAATGTATTACTCCGATGTGTCTCATCCATGTGTTAGACGCCTTGCACATAGTATGAAAGCCTTCACGTGACTAAGGCGGTCATTTCTAGACTTTAATATTGTGTACGGCGGACTACCATATTTAGGTACCTTTCGGGGCGTGACACACATGCCGCACAGTTTTTTTTTTTAGCGCCAACACTTCCCAAGGGATTACTCATCTGGGATTGCTTTGCCTAAAACACACTTAACTTTCGAGTTTCGACGAATTCAAAACCATTACACCAAAAGGTGCCTTTTATGAGTAAAGTTCTACGATTTATATTTGAGGGGTATTACACATAACATAAAATTCACTTAATACACACCCTTTACCAATAATCCACTTCATTATAAGATCGTGAAACAAATAATAATTAGGAAAAAATGAGACACAATAGTTTAAGCCATGAATAATTTAGCTTAATGATATTATTGTTATGGTATCGATAGCTAGTGGTTGCACTCTAGTTTTCAATGTGTGATATCAAGGAAAAATTAGAAATTTAACTATCAATGTTTGTTTGATTAATTTAGAATTTTGGAAATTTCCACCATCCGGTTAGTCATCATTTGATTATGGAAATAATTATAAAAATTAATATAATAAGTATTTTAATAATTTGATTATGATTATTGTTGTTCAATAACAATGGAATTGTCTCGTATAAAAAAAAAAGAGAAACAAAAACAAAAACAGAAAACAAAGAAAAAGGGGACAGGACCGTCATGATTTTGTTTATGCTTCACTTGTGTTTTATGGCTGGTGAAAAATATTAACTATTTGTTACAAGTGTTATTATATCTTGCTTGTAAAATTAGTTTCCCATTCGAAATGGGGAGATATAGGCACAAAAAGATTTAGAATATATGATTATGTTTTAGGTTTCAGTTTTGTTGTAATAAATTCAATGTTTTCAGGAAGGAGCATAAGTTTAATTTATTAATTAGTTGAATAAAAATTTATATATTTATTTACTGAGCCATTACAGAGATTGGAAGTCATAAATTAATTTTAAAAAGTAGAAAAATATTTTGTGAGTTTAATATTATTATTTCTAATTGTTGCTTATTAATTTTTCTCCACCTTATTAACCGTGGAATAAAAACCTTGATTCATTTATAACATTTTATCATTGTTGTGATCTCAAATCTTTTTACATGTTGAATCTTATATTTGGTATCTATTTGATATATATCATAGAACAGGATAATCATTTAGGCTTTGCGATAGTAAGCAAATCTTTTTGGATACTTTCCTTTTTTACCATCAATGCCAAACCTAACATAATCATACTTTCCCAATTTAATTCAATGTCAAAGTCCACAAATATCTGGCTGTCAATATAATATATGTATATATATATTTATATACATGAATTGTTAAACACCTCATCAATTAAACCCGCGCAACACAATAATCCATAGTCGGTCCTTAATCTCTCTTCCTTACTACAATGGCCAATTATGATGAACTCACTTCAGATTTATTTCTTGAGATCACAACTCGGATTCCTCTTCAAGATCTTTCGAAGATTACACTCGTGAACAAGGAATGGAATCTACTAACTTATGAGCCAATGTTCATGTTCTCCATCCTCAGAGGGCGAGATTTGTTCAAGGTCACTTTATTCAAGGGACGATCAACTATAAACACTCTTCGCTTTTCGTGCCAATCCATAAACCTAGTTTGCATGGTAATGAAAATCCTAACAGTTTTTATCTGTCTTTAGATTTTTTACCTTGTACTGGTTCGTAAAAAATTCTTGCATGTCATGAGGGTATTTTGCTATGTAGAAAAGAGTTTAGGGATCATAAACCAAATATCCCTCAATATTATGTATGCAAGCTTACCACCAAAGGGTGTAGGGATGCAACCGTGGCGGGTCGTTATAGGGTACCTGCCCGCCCGCCCCGCTAAAAACCCTATAGGGTCAGACCCTATAGGGTTTAGGGTTGTACTCATAACCCGTTGGGAAAACCGACCCGATTTAATTAAAAAAATTAAAAATTTTAGTTTAAGGAATTTACTTATTCATTATTGAATGATGCTTTTCATATAATCATTTTATTATTCATGTATTGAGTCACATGATAGGATATAAATTATATTTACAATTAATAATCACTAACTAATTATCCAGAGAAAATCGATTTCCATGTGCAACCTTCCCCACTTTTTCAAAATTCATTTCTTTCCCATGTAACACAACAAAGTATAAAAATTAATTTTCTAAGAAAAAATAGATATTATATATATATAATGACAAATAAATCAAGAATATATAGATCGTTGTGTAGCGTTATTTTCATTTTATTATTATTATTATTATTATTTTGAGTTGGCTGTATTTATATAATATATATATAATATATGTAAGTCTTCTAATAATTTTAGGCAATGACATGTCATGAGTTACTAACTTTACTTATATATTCAGTTTTCATGTTTGATAATTTTTTACTTATCTTTAACGTTTTCTAATTTTTTTAAAATAAAAATTAGGATCTTTATCAACTCCATTGAAATTTTTGCCCTCCTCAACATGCCTCACTACGGTAATAATTTAATGAAATAATAAAATAATGCATTTAATTATGTAATAGATTAAACGGGTCAGGTTCGGGTCGAGTCGGGTTTCTAAAAAATCGGGGCAGGTCGGGTTCTGGGACACCCAATTTTATAATCTGGTAAGGTTTAGGACATAATGACCAGACTCGAACCCGACCCGTTTACATCCCTAAAAGGATGGATGATGATTCCAAATCCTAAGACACGTTTTTTCACAGCTAAAATTTGCTTGGTGGTGATGAGGAACAGCCCTTTACATTACAAAATAGTTAAGGTTTCGAGTGGAAAGAACAAATCACGTGGATATATGTTGTACACGTGTGAGGTTTTTTATTCTAAGGATTGGAAGTGGAAGCGGTTAAATGACATAAAACTGCCACAAGATTCATGCGTTTTTAGTGATAATGAAGAGGCTGTAATAGTTTCTGGGATGATTTACTGTTTGATATCACCATATGAACGGATATTTGCATTCGACATGTACAAGGAAGAGTAAAGATTAATCCATCTTCCACAATCATTGTCAAGTGACGATTTGAAATTTTACAATCCTAAGTTCCTAGTAAATTATGTTGACCTAACTGTTTTTAATTTGCTATTGATTTTAATGTATCTAATTTGGTAAAATTAATTAATTAGGGTCATTTAATGTATTACTATTATCTTAGGCATTACTCATATACAATAGTTATTTGTTTCTTTTGTTAGCATTTTTGTATAGCTTATAAAAACAGACATGTATTCAACAATGATATGTATGAAAGAGAATACCATTTCTACATGGTATCAGAGCGTTAGATCTTAGGACTTGTGTGACTTTTTTCTATGGATTGACAGAAATGTCAAAAATAATAATAAATAAAAAAACAAGCAAACATGAGAGGGAGATAATGAGAGAGATATTTCTAAAAGTTTGAGAATAGGAGATCAAACTCCTTCAACACAAAACTCCTAAATAGATACATCAATACATGTAGACTTAACATCCAGAATATCACAAATATGAAATCAAACACCAACTGTAACAAATTGTTCTTTTGCACAAAATGAATCAAGTAATAGCAATTGGATCATTGATTCAAGAGCAAGTGATCACATGATATTCAACCCATAAGATTTTTCTGAGACAACTCAACCAAGATGGGCATATATCACTAATGCAAATGGTGTAAAATACCCCGTTATAGAGGCTGGAAAAGTGGCACTTTCATCCTCTCTCTCTTTATCAAATACTTTACTGTTTCAGCACTTTTAAGTATATTGTTATCTATTGGACAAGTTATTGAAGAATTGAACATTTGTGTATTAATCTATCCTAAATTTTGCTTGTTCCAAGATATTCTCACCAAGGAGATTATTAGGGTACTAAAGAGGGGGGTTGTACTATATGGATCATTTTAGTATTGGTTAAGCCAACAATGTTGGTTGAATGTTGATAAAGAGCGAGAAATTTGGTTATGGCATCTTCGGTTAGGACATCCATCATTTTCCTACCTAAGACATTTATTTCTAAATTTGTTCTCTAATTTAGATAACATAAAGTTAGAATGTAAAACTTGCATTCTTGCCAAAAGTGATTGAGTTTCCTATCCAATAAATTCAAAAAGATGTGATACATTATTTATGTTGATCTACTTTGATGTTTGGGGACCAGCTCCCATTTCAATTTCTTCAAGAATTAGAGGGTTTGTGATTTTTGTTGATGATTGCATGCATATGACGTGGCTAGAATTTTTCACTCTTTCCATACTATGATTAAGACCTAATTTTCCACTAAAGTTCAAGTCTTTTGTTCTGATAATCTAGGACAAAGTGACAATAAAGAGTTATAGGAATATTTTCAAATGAATGGATTGTACCGTGAAATAATATACTCTCAAACTCCACAGCAAAATGGCATCACGGACAGAAAGAATAGACACATTTTAGAAACAACTTGGTTTCTTTAAATAGTAGCCAATGCACCTCAAAGTATTGCATAGATGCAGTTACAATCGCAATTTACTTGATGAATCAAATGCCCTCTAGAGTGTTAAACTTTAAGACTCCATTACAATCTCTTGCTCATTATATACCTTTACCATCCATCCTTATACTTCCACCAAGAATACTTGGACATGTGGTTTACGCTATCTTCACAAGAAAAAAAAAGAACCAAATTTGATCCATGTGCAATTCGTTGCATATTTTTAGGCTATGTGCAACATAAGAAGGGATAATGATGCTATGATATTACAACAAGTTAAATGTATATCACAATGGATGCTACATTTCTATAAACTGAATATTTCTTTCGAGAACCAAATTCACATTACTTTCTTCAGAGGAAGTAGATTGGTGAAGAGAATAATATGAACGATGTTTTTTGGGAGAATTGGCCATGTTTTCAAGACATAAATGAGGAAATGACTAGAGTTGAAGATGTGCCTCTGGTAAAACAAGATGAGAAGACAAGAAATGACGTGAAAGATGGGAAAGAATGAGGAAATGAAGAGGTTAATACTCAACGACATGGTGTGAGAGATGGGCAAGAAGGAGGAAATGAAGAGGTAGAAACTCAACAAGGATAAAAACAACCCAGTCTCTTCTTAAGTCAATATCAACTGACCAAACTCCTGAGAATAATCCTGAGGTATAGTCCCCTAATCCCTCTTCTAATAATAATGAAGATACTCTTATTAGGTATAAATTACCTCCCAGGTACAATAAAGGAAAGCCACTAAATCGATATTCCCTAGAACATGGCAAGGAAGGAACTAAATATCAAATTGCCAATTATGTTAGCACTTAGAAAATGTCACAGCCACTCAAGAAATTTGTGCATAAGCTATCTTTCAAGCACATCCCAAATACAATTCAAGAGGCTTTAAATGACCCCAGATGGACCCATGCAATAACCAAAGAAATGACAACACTGCAAAAGAATAATACATGGAAGCTCATAACACTACCAAAAGGCAAGAAAATAATAGGATGCAAATGTGTGTTCTCTATTAAATATAAGGAAGATGGAACAATAGATCGATATAAGGTAAGGCTCGTCACAAAAGGATACATACAATAATATGGCATTGACTACCAAGAAACATTTCACCAGTAGATTAAATACAGTCAAAGTTTTACTATCAATTGCCACCAATTTGGATTGGCTATTGCATCAATTTGATGTCAAAAATGTGCAGTTGTTCATGGGGACCTCAAGGAAGAAGTTTACATGGATTTCTCACTTGGCTTTGTTGCATCATAGTCTAGGATAGTATGCAAGTTGCAAAAGGCATTATACGACTTAAAACAGTCACCAAGGGCATGGTTTGGATGGTCCAGCTTAGCTATATAGAAGTGCGGGTACAAACAAAGCAATTCAAATCATACTTTATTCTTAAAGCATCAAGGAAGGTTGGTTACTACCCCTTTAATTTATGTCAATAATATGACAAATACAGGAAATGATGAGAAGGAGATTACAAGCCTGCAAAAACATCCAGCAACTGAGTTTGAAACAAAAAATCTTGGACGCTTGAAATATTTTTTAGGAATTGAGGTGGCTTGATTAAGTCAAGGAATATTTCTTTCACAAAGAAAGTATTACTAGACCTTTTAGCTGAAACGGCATGATTGACTGCAATCCAATAGACACTCCATTAGTTCAAAACTGCAAACTAGCAGAATGTTTAGATCATATATCCACCAAAAAAAAAAAAAATCAGCTCGTAGGGAAGTTAATTTGCTTGTCTCACACATGCCTGGATATTGCTTATGTCATGAGCCTACTAAGTCAGTTTATGCATAATCTAAGTAAAGAACATATGGAAGTTGTAACTCGAATTTTACGGTATATAAAGGCATCTCCAGGAAAAAGGCTCATGTTTAAAAAGTGAAATCATTTAAAAATTGATGATTATGGATACAGATTGGGCAGGAAGCATTTCTAATAGAAAGTCCACATTTGGGTACTTTACCTTCGTTGGAGGCAACTTGTCTCATGGAGAAGCAAGAAACAAAAAGTAGTTGCATTATCTAGTGCAGAGACTAGTTTCGTGGTATGGTAAAGGGACTTTGTGAGCTGTTTTGGTTAAAAGAGTTATTAAAAGAAATTGACTACTCATCTGAGTCAAGTATGAGACTGTTTTGAGACAATAAAGCTGTCATAGAGATTGCATATAACATGGTTCAACATGATAGGACAAAACATGTTGAAGTATATCGACATTTTATCAAAGAAAACTGGAGGCAAAGATAGTTCAATTTCCTTTTGAAAAATTAGAAGACCAACTAGCAAACATTCTCACAAAAGCTATATCTAGCAAAGTGTTCCCTAGCTCACTAGATAAGTTGGGCATGGAAGATATCCATGCACCAACTTGAGGAGGGCTGTTGACTCAATTGTCTTTAATTTGCTAAAATTATTTAATTAGGATCATTTAATACATTATCATTATCTTAGGCATAACTCATGTAAAATAGTTATTTCTTTCCTTTGTTAGTATTTTTCTATAGCCAATAAATATAAACATGTATTCAACAATGATATGTATGAAAGAGAATACCATTTCTACAAATCATAGAGGGAAATTGGGAATTGTAAGGACAAGCTATGATGAAAAATCAATGGATTTATGGATCATGGAAAGGAGGAATATTTGGAGAATGGAGAAAACAATGCAAGTTGAATCATGGCCGAAGAAGGAGAGCGATTTACATCCTTTGGCACAATACAACAACAATATTGCACTCATGGGAAGGCCATATAACGTTGAATTTTATGTCTTTTCAAATTTTAGTACGAAGATGGTGATGAAGACCAACTACGTTAGGGTTGAGAATAGATTCATTTACAATGCGGACTTCGAACCATGTAATTTAGGACCTAAACGATGATTTTTGTTACTATCCTAGTTGCAAGAAGGAGCCAACTGTAGATTTGTATGGAAAAAATTGATGAGATTTTGGGATTTTTTTATATTTATAATTTATTTTTGCTAATATGAATTTTTTTGTTGTTGTTTTAATGATTTTTTAATTACTAAGTCCACTTCCTTTATATTAAAATTTACTAATGATCTTAATTGGATTTTTCCCTTCCTTATCATCCTTTTCTATGCTCTTGATATATAAAACTTTTATGTCTCTTATATTAAAACACAGTGGAGAAGCTATGCATCTTGGCAAACTGAAAGAGTTACATGTTAAACAGGTAATAAAGATAGAACAAGGTTTGAGGTGTTCTAATCCGAGCCTTATTATGTACGCCAAACGTACAACGATCCATAACTTAGCTAGGTTCGCACTTGTTGTGTCATAGCACCTTTGGATAATGCTATTCAAGTGCTGGCTGATTAAGGATTAGGGAAGGGCAGATGTTGGAATAACACTGACTGGCTCGGAGTGTTATAACATTATAATAATATATATGATATGTTAAATATATCTACAATTACATATGTTATACATATTATTAACTATAATAATTGTAAATATGTTTATATATGTTGGAAAATTATTTATGTTATGATTTAATTATATGTATATGTGCACAGATTTTGTAGGTTATATTATATATTCAAAATAAGATAAAATCAATAATAAATTGTACAGAATGGCATCTTAATCTTAAAATTATTTTGCCAACCAAAGATATTTACAACAATTCTATTTTTGTCAACAACCTAAAAGAGCTATTATTTATACTTAATATATGGCTATACCATTTTATTCCACTCATAGTCCTTAACCACCCATGGTGTAACTTGTAAGGATTGTCAAAATATACCTTTTGCAAAGGGAATCCATATAGTAACTACATTTCAAATTCATAATATACAAATAGTTAAAAAGAGTAATTAATAAACCCATTCCATTATGCAAATTAACTTGTAGTCCAGGGATTTGGACTTTACAAGCATTCAATTGTGTGCAAGATAACTTAGTCTTACACTCAATTTGTATCATATTAATTTTTTTCCTATAGCCATTTTTGATCTATGTGAAATAATTTTGTTAGAAAACAAACACCAAGTAGGGACAACATATGATTTCACAACGCTTCAGTATTATTGTATCCTATTCTTCAAAAGTGCAATAGCTTCTCATAGCAACATAACTATTCATCGGGTCATAAGTAAATTTGCAATTCGTATTATAATATTTCCAACCCTGGCCTAGCCCTGGACCCAGCCCTTTCTCCTTTTCAACTTAGAGAGAGATTAAATATCCATCTTTCCATAGTTTTAATATTTCATAACAAGCAAAATATATACAACATTGATATTTCATTCCATTATAATACAAATAGTGATACAACCAAAGAAGTTTTGACTTAACTTTTTTAATCGATCATAACATGACGAATCAATTTCATAATTCCAATTTGATCAATCTCACACAATTTTGTTCACTAAACCCTAAAATATTAATCAATGTTGTAATTCCATTATCGCTAGAAAACTCAATAGAAAAGCAATAATCATCGATTAATTATAATAAAATTAATGAAAAAATTATTTTTTCAAAACTCATGCTCCAATTCCACATGTAAAACTGAATTTTGCAGTCATAAAATATAATAAATTTAGGATCTTGAATAGATAGTTTACCACAGACTATTAGGATATGATATGATGTACCTGATGCAGAAGATGCTGTAATCTAGTAGAGATTAAGGAACACCACCTCTTAATTGTAAAAACTAATTTCCCTCTCTTAACTTGAAATATCCTAAATCTTTACCTAACTAAATTAGGAATAGTTTAATTGAACAATATAATAGGTGAATAATTTTGAATTAGAATTAGAATTCAATCTAAAAATTTAACTTAGATAGTTTAGTTGAATCAAGTGAAATAAGTTATAAGATATGATTAGATAACTTAATATAATTAATTAGTAAAATGATTTCAACCTAATCCATTTTCAAATTGTTTAATTGTTTTATCTAACTATTTCTTCAAATTGAAATTATAATCTCTTCCAATTTTACAACTATAACCTCTTTTCTTGAATTTCAAATCTCTAAACTCTTAAACTTTCAAATTAAATATTTTGCAAACTCCTAAACTCTTGAATTTTACTTTGGCTTCCATATCCTTAATCCCTATAAACTTTGATTTCATTTACCTATATGAAAATACCAATTTTAAACCCAAACTCAATTTAAATATCAATTTCTTGTATATTAAACTTTTAAACTATATATTTTATATCAAGATATTAATTTCTAATATATAGACTCTCAAATTATTTTCTAATCATTTATGAAACCTAAAATAAATGGTTTAAACCTAATACCCTTATTTTAAAATATCTTCCCTTTTCCTTTTTGTTTTCCTTCTCTTACCTTTCCTTTTTCTTTTTCTTTTCCACTTTGCTCTTTCATTTTTCACCTTCTCTCTCTTCTTTTTCTCTTCTTTCTCTCCAAATCTATCAAATGATCTTAGTTTCAACAAGAATCAAAAGAGGGATTAAAGTTAGAAAAATAAAATAGAAGATGGAAAGCAATATCATGGTAACTTCAACAATAAGAAATGAGGATCAAGTAACTAGAATTGGCTATACATGTAAGTTTTGTTGGTTTGATTGTTGTTATTACATGTTTACAATGCTAGTTATAAGTAAAATTTAAGATGAAACATGTAAACTTGTAACATAAGAACTTATAGCTTAAAACATAAATGAGAGCATACATTTTAAAGTTAGGATTCTGATGAAATATGAAGTAAAAACATGTATATGGATGTTGTAAATCATAGTTCTGAGTTAGTATGATGAGTACAGGATGTTAGATGTTAAAAATGATGTAAAACAAGTAGTAAAATAGGTTCAGTTTTCGAATATAAAAACAAAGTAAAGAGTATAGGGGAAACACGAGGGACTATATTCAGTCATGCTCTTCATTTTAATTCACCAGAGAAGAAAGAAGAAACATGGCTGGAACATGACCAATTGTATCCAACCATGCTTCTTTCTGTTTTATTTTACATATAGATTTCTAGAATAGCATAGTTAGAACACGACATTCCCTATCTTCCCGTGTTTCTTTCTATTTCTTGCATGTATAACATGTTAAGTAGAACACGTCTAGAACATGACTATATATATATATATATATATATATATCTTAATGTGTTCCTCTTTGGTCCTTGAACATTTTGCATATTTATGAAACATGACTGAAACACAACATAATGTATCCCATCATGTTTCTCTCTAATCTTTGAGTGATAATATATCAAGTGAAACATGATAGGAACACGACCCATTACATTACATTGTGCTTCTCAATGGTTTTTCAAAACAAAGCAAAACACAACGGAAACATGGCTTGGTGTATTTGATTGTGTTTCTCTTATGCTTATACACAGGTGAAACACAGCTTATGCATCTACCCATGTTGTAAGCCCCCGATTTTTTGAGATGGTTTTGGAATACCAAATCGAAACCCTAAAGTTTGATCTAAGTTGAAATCGAACCTTAATCAATTTCGATCACGGGATTTCATAAAAGAATCTTCAAAACAAAAATAGAAAGTTCAATAATCGTTTAATTTAAAAACCCGAACATGAAAAGATCCACCTATCCGATCCCTGATATAAACCCCTCAATTTCTAGGGTAAAGTTGGATTAAACCCTAACCCTAGTCAAACCGGAGTTCCAAAAGTCAACAAAGGTCAAGACAATCAAACAATTCTAACTCCGGTAATCCCGCGTTCTCAAACCCTAGAAAACGAATTTGAGTTAATGGCTTTTTATAGTTCGTAATAATATAAGGTAACATAAAAATATTATATTTGCAAATTTCGAGTGTCCTTCGGACTCAAACGAGAACAATTCTCGAAAAACATGTCCTGGGGCTCGAAATATAAAAATATTTCATCAACACCAAAAGACTCATAATTAAACAAGGATTTCAAAAATATCAGTTTTAAAATTTTTTGGTAACTAAAAATAACAGATATAGCTCGTTTACACGTATTTTTATTACTACTGGTATTTTATGTGTCTAGTCTACTATTCATAGTACTATTCTTACTATTCATTACTATTTCACTATCTCTACTTTTTCTTACACCTATTTCTTACTACCTACATACCTATTTTCTTACTTTTTATATTTTCAATACATCTTATATCAAATCATATCTTACATATTATTATTTTCTCACAAATACAAATAAAATCAACTCACTCTCTCTCCTTCTTCACTAAGGCCGGCGCAATCACCTCTCTCTCCCTCTCATTTATTTTTCTTTTTCAATTTATTTTATTACATCAAAAATTCTATAAATACCCCATTTCTCCTTTATTTTTTCACACATCCATTTTACATAACAAAACTTTACCAAAATACTCTCTCAAAACCTCTCTCCAACAAATCTCTCTCAAAACACTCTTTACCAATTTCTACTCTTCAAGAAAAAAATAGCAAACACAAAACCCATTCATCTCTTTTCCAACAACCTTCCGTTAAACCTTAGGTAAAATCTTACTTAAATTTCTTCATCATATTCATACAACTTAACATGAGCTTAGTGTATGTTTCTTAGACTCAATGAGTTAAAGAAGCAATAATATGTCATGTTTTGTTTTTGTTCATGTTCCTATTTTACATTATGTTGTTGTTATTATTGTTATTATTTTTGCTCTAATCTAACTTATGTAGTATTATGTATACTATGTATATATATTTATTTAGAGCATATAAGCTCATTTGTTATTTATTTATTTTCATGTCTTGCAATTTATTTACTTGTTTTATGCAATTTATTAAGACTAGTTTTTCTAGTCTTAGACTTGTCCATATCAAGTCAAAACAATTTTCTTTTCTTTTCTTTTCTTTTCTTTTGGGACTAGTCTATTCTTAGTCCCGGATTGCCTTGATGAAGCTAGGGCTCCCAATACATGATTGGGATACCTTGATGAAGCTAAGGTTCCCAATGCTTGACTATTTTATTATGTTTATTTACTTACAAGTATTTATTTTTATATTATTATGTATTATCTTTACTTTTACATTGCTACATATTAATGCATGATTAAGAATGTTGTTGTCTTAAATAAAAATAAAAATGGGTTCTTTATTAAATAAAGAAAATTAAACTAGATTTCTTAACAAAAGGAATTTCCAACAAAAAAAGATCTAGCTTTTGTTTTTAACTCTTTTTAAAGGATAAGCTAACCATAAATTCTAAAAAATTAGTAATGTAGATTTCTTCAAAATAATAAAATGAACTCATTCTTTTACAAATCGAAACTTAATACTTCATAAAGAAAGAATTTTTAGCATTGAAGGATTTTAACTCAACCATATCTTTTATAAGAATTAAATAGGTTCATTATAGACTTTGAAAATCACATACTAAGAAAGCCTCTTCAAAAATTAATATTTATAAGTTGTTATTCTCTTTTCGAAATTAAAATGAAAATTTTGCTAAGTTCTCATGCTAACAATTCTTTATTAAGAAAGCTTTTCTTATGAACTTGTCTAAGGAAATTGTTCTACCATTTAACGAATATTAAGAATAAAACAAGTTTTTCAAACCAAGATAAAATCAACTCATTATTTTGAAAACCAACTTAGAAAATAAAATTTGCCAAAAAGTAAAGTTTTAAAGGTATATCTATTTCCTAAAGAAGAGAAAGAATATAAAAAGAGGAAAACATACATTTAATACAAATTCAAATATTTGACCACATAAAAAACTTAAAGGCTATTTTGAAAAGCTTATTTTCAATCACTAAGAATAAAAGTTAGTAGATAACTTAAAGAACCAAAATTTTAAAAATGAATTTACTTTTGAAAAGTGAGAGAATGAAAACATTTACTCATAAACAACTCAAATATATTTTAGTTTTCCTTGTAGCAATTCAAAAAGAAGAAATTTCCAAAAGTCTTATCTTTTAAATACCCTTAAAGACAAATTGTTTATGAAATATCAATATTGAGACAACATTACAAAAATCATGCATACAATATGAGTATAAATATATGTTCAAAGGATTTTTCATCTATAAATATATACATATATTTTGCTTAAGGATTTTTGAGTAAGGAGAAATTTGGAAAAATCATATTTTCTGAACTATAAATTTGTAACTATTATGTACCGTAGTATTTTCCAACCCAAACCACTTTTTATGACAAAAATAACCTTAGAAATGGTTAGATCTTTTCGAGTAGGTTGAAAATGGTATATTATATGCGCAATTCCGAGTTAAAATGACCAAGTTATGGCCATTTTAAATTGGAATTACCTTATATGCGAAGTTTAACGATTTTATGACATAGTTTTTGATAAGTACCATAGAATCAATAAGAAATACTCATTATGGGTATTCTTCTTGATTAGGTGATCCCGAGGAGGAGTATTCATACCCGGAGGATTATTTTGATTAAAGGATTTATCGATCGACTCATCCGTGAGAAAAATATATCCTAATGACCAAGTGAGTTTATTTCCTACCTTTTTTGTACTTGGTTGTGCTTGTAGCTAGAGGCACTTGAAGTAGGAAAAGATGAAAATGAATTATGTATGATAATATTGGTTGAAAGAACGTTAAGCATACCGAGGCATGAATCGTTGTTAATTAACTTATGTTTTACTATTATTCTGTTGGAGTGTGTGCAATCTGTGATCACCTTTAAATTACTTTAAACATATACTACAAATTATATTAATTGATTCATGCATATTACGTAGTTAGTTTCATTGCATAAGCTACTATTCTCGATGGGATAAGAGTTTAGTAGTCGGGTGTACAATGGCCAAAAATCTGCAAGATGGGCGATTAGGAGCCTGAAAGAACTATTTTAAGATGGGCGAGTAAGAGCTTGAAATAAACTACATGAGTTGGATTTTTAGATGGGTTTTAAAAAGCCTGGAACACCTAACCCTGAATGGAGAGGTAAATCCATTTAAACATATGATTTCCAGCAGATCATATGTATTGCTTGATCACTTGCTTGATGCATTCATATGCTTGTTTAATAACTTATTTGAAAATTATTTTTACAAGTACGTTGATTCAGGAATATTCTCACTAAGCTAGTTAGGCTTATACTCCAATAGACCTTTGTTGTATCAGGTCCAATATCTTTTATGCCCAAAGATTACATATACTCGTGTGGGATTATGTTTTGGAAAAACTTATGGAAATCTTTTGAAGATCCTATATCTTTTAATATCTTTTGGTGTTAGTATTGTTTTTGTTATGAGAAAGGTTAAGTTGATGTTATGATTGTTTGGAGAATTATAGGGGAAAAACCCTAAGATGATGTAAGGACTATATTTTCTTAATGATAAATTGGATGATTATTAGATTCTTATATGTTGTATTTACTATCTTGAACTATGCATCCCACCGGTATCCTCTATTGTTGTGATAGACGCCTTATGTATGGTGTTGAAAACTTTCGCATGACTTCGAGTAGTCATTCTTAAGTTTTAATACCGTATGTAGCGGACCGTCACGTTTAAGGTGCCCTTTGGGGCGTGACACGTGTTCTTCATAAAAATTAAAAGTAATTAAAATAAAATAAAATAATGAATAAAAATAAAATGAAATAGAGGAATGATAATTAATATAATGTGTTAGTTAATTTATATAATTAAGAATCAATTAAGTGAATTAAATAGGTTTAATAATTAATTTAAGTTAACGTAGCTTCTAAGTATAAAATGAACTTAGTAAATTATCTTAAGTTCAACATGGCTTAATGAACCTTAATGAGTTAAAATGAATTAAATCTATTAAACAACTTAGATGAGTTAAAGGTCTATAGAGAAATCTTTCCCACAAGGAAGCAACCTAAGAAACTGCGGATGAGATGTGACCCAAGTACCCAGATTATTTGAAGCTTCAGATATAAATCTCCAAGTTTTGAGGACAAAACTTTCTTTAAGGGGGGTAGGTTGTAAACCCCCCAAAATTTTGGAATTGGTTTAGCTTAAACCCTAATTTGGAAGTCAACCGGAAACCCAAAAGTCAATAAAACCTGGTTAGACGTAATGGCTTAAGCCTGGCAACCCTGAATAAGCAACCCAAAGAAAGTAAGTAAGAGTTTATGATAAACCAAATTTATTCATATATTGCGAATGCCAAAATGAACTTTTATTGATTAATTTTATTAAGAATTTGGCACTTCAAAACATTAATTTATGTTTTCAGGTCTTTAAAGAAATATTTTTCAAGGAAAGCAAAAACGGGTCAAAAATGCAAAGTTTGGATTAAGAAGAACTCATCATGACAAGAACAAGCCATGTCTTTCAACCATTACAAGGAGGAAGCAAAATTAAAGGATAAAAATCAAGCTTTTGAAAGACATTTGTAAGACATGACCTGTCTCAAACCATGTCAACCTGGAAATTAACTTTGCAAGGGACATTTATGGGACAAGCCGTGTCCCAAGTCATGTCAGTGAAGAAAATGTGCACAGCAAGGGACACAACTCTGGGACAAGCCGTGTCCCTAGTCATGTCGATTTCCATAATGAAGAAAACAGCCAGACATTCAAGTGACATGACCTGTCCCCAAACTTGTCGATTTGACAGTCCGTTACTTTATGAGAAACGACTTTTTTAATGAATAGTAACCCCCTATTTATTAAAGAAACGTCTATTGGACATTAAAGGGGTGTTACTTTGAAAAGCCAAAAGACCCGTAACTCCCGTAACTTCCCATTTCCTCCATGATGAGCATTCAATTCCATTTATGTGTTACTTTGGAAAGCCAAAAGACCCATAACTCCCATAACTTCCCATTTCCTCCATCAATGAGCAGTTAATTCCATTTATGCAAAGATCATTATAAATTGAAGATGAAGGAAGAATCAACGACAAGAAGAGAAGAACAAGAAAAGGAGAGACACAGAAAAAAATAATAATTTTATGTATTTTCGCAGAAGCATTTGTGCTTGAGTGTTTCAATTTATCAAGGAACATCGTTTGTATTGCTAATCTAATTTTAGATCCTTTCTATTTCTCCTTGTTATTGATTAATATTGTTTTATCTATGGAGGAGTAGTTTAATATTGCTTGGGTATCGTGGATCCTTGATTGATTTCATGTGATTCCTTTGTTTTTAATTTCAAAACGTATTGATTTTATTGTATTCAATAGTTTGCGCCTAAAGAATGAGTCTAATTGGATGGTGCATCCCATTGGATTTATGTTTGATTTTTGTTAAAAATAGACTGAGAGGTTGATTTAATGAATAGATCTAAAGCTATTGATGAGATTGCTCATAATCACCTAGAGATAGGGATGGTGAAATCTTCTGTCACTCGTTTTGAATTCATCACTTTGGTTTTAAAACGAAGGATTCTTGTTCTTTATGCAAATTTAAGTTGCTAATAGTCAGGAAGACATTCCAACAGTTTGGCTTAGGTTTAGGTGCTTTTGACTTTGAGAGAAGCATTAGCATAATTTAGTGAATCCGATGGTTCAATAATCAATACAACTTTTTGAGAAAATTCTTGAGTCACATGAATAGATCTTAGGTGAAGCATGACCCAAGCAACCTTGTGAATTGATTTATCCTTTTGTATGCTTGCTGCGAAATCTGTGAATATTAGACTTAGTTTAGTTTCTATGTATATAAAACCAATTTTGATTTTTTTCGGCTTGATAATAGGAAAAGAGTGAGTAGAAGTACTCATCAACGTTCCCTAGGAATACGACCTAGATCATTTCTCTATGCTACATATGATGGGTGCGCTTGCCCTGTAAGACCATAGTTGAAAAGAAGACGATTTAGAAAATTTATAAATTTAAAACTTGGTCTTTTGAATCTATCAGTTTAGTATATAGAATAGTTTGTAATTACCTAAAGAAGCTCAAAAAGATCAGATTAGTAAAACCGCGACTCGTTTTGAACCCAAACAGATACAGTTCTCGAAAAAAGTATCACGGGGCATGGAATAGCAAAAATATTCCGAATATACCGTTAGACTCGTAAAGATATAAGGTTTTCAAAAATATCAGTTTTATAATTTTTCGATAAGTAAAAATAACAGATATCACAATTATATGCATATTTTCTTACTATCGGTACTTTATTAGTCATATCTACTTTACATTATACTATTCACTACTATTCTACACTATTCTTTTATCTCTACTTTTTCTAACACATACTCTTACAACACCATAACCTATAACCTTTATTTTTTATCTTTCCCATAACTTTATTTCACATCTACTTCACTTATTCTTCATTTAGTCAACAAAAATACAAAAAATAAAACACTCCCTCTCTCCTCACTCATGTGGCCAGTGCCCCTCCCCTCTTCTTCTCCCTCATTTTGCTTTTTTTTTTATTATTTAAATCACTCAATAATCATTCCATATTTTCCTATAAATAGCCCTCTCTCTTTCACTTCTTTCACATAATTACTACTCACAAATTTCTCTACAAAAACTATCTCAAATTCTCCTCTCAAAACTCTCTCCAAATATTCTCAAACCACTTTCTACCTACACAAAACCCATAACCATATAACACTTCAAAAACCTTCTTTAGGTAAACTTTTCTTTATATTTTCTTCTCCTCATGTCATGTAACTTTATGACCATGGTGTGAGTTTTCAAAAACTAAATGTTATGGAAGTTGCACTATGTTCATGTATTGTTCTTGTTCATGAAAATCCATTTATATATTGTTTTATTTTGTTCATGTTATTATTATTATATCTAAGTATTATTATGTATCTATATATATATACATATTCTTTAGAGCATATAAACTCACTTGCAATTTATTTATTTTCATACAAAGTAATTTATTTATTTCTTCCATTGCAATTTATTTATTTCTTGTTATTTTAAGACTAGTCTCTAGTCTTAGACTTGTCCTCATCAAGTTAAAACAAAATTTTCTTTCTTTCTTTTTATTTTTCTTTTGGGACTAGTCTACTTCTTAGTCCCAGGAGTCTTAAAGAAGCTAAGACTCCCAATGCTTGATCTTATTTATTATTTATGTTATTTTGCTTGTTATTATTATTTCTCATAAATCATGCCTATTAAAAGTGTTGTCCAAATTTTTCCAAGCTCTAAAAATATTTGATAAAAAGGAGATTTTTATCACTTAGGAATAAGTTTATATATAAAGTCTATGGTTTAACAAAAGTAAAGTTATTCATTTCCAAGTTTTGAGAAGAATCCACTACAAATTTTAAAGCTACTTTTGTTTTGAAAAGCTTTTCTATATCACTTTGTTTTTTAAAAAGAAAATAATTTTTGATACAAAAAGACGATCTCTATAAAAACATAATATAAAGGGAATCTTCTAAAGGAATGAAAATTTTCAAATTAAGATCTTTTCAAATAAATAAGTCAAAGAAAAATTGTATAGAAAATAAATAAGAAAAGTAGCACTAATATAGAGAGTTTAGAAAAGAAGAAAATTGCTTTTTGGAAAAGTCATCTAGGAAAATAATAAGACAAACATAAAGTAATTCTTTGAAAACAAAATAATCAAAGTATTCATTTCAAAAGATTTACAATTGAATTTCTTGAAAACTATAGTTTTCTAAAACTCCTAGTTGACATTATTTTACTTAAGAAACATAGTTGGACAACAAACACCTGAGCATGAATAAATATGAGCTAAGTAACTATAGAAAGAGAATTTTTCAACTATATAGATAACTAAGTATTTATCAAACAATTTTTAAATGATTTAATGTTTGAAACAAATTGTCTTTGGATTGGGAAAAATTCGTGGTGAATCTAATCACCACTGTTTCGGAGCCTATATGATCTAGTTTGATAAAAAATAGTTTTGGAAATGGATAGATCTTTTCAAGTAGGTAGAAATCGACATATTATATACGCAATTCCGAGTTAAAATGACCAAGTTATGACCATTCTAAATTGGAATTATCCTTTATACGAACTTTGACGTTCTTATGATATTGTTTTGTCAAAATTCAAGAAAATCATCAAGAAATACTCATTTTGGGTATTTTCTTTGTTTAGGAGATTCCGAGGAAGGATACCTATACCCTGAGGACTATTTCGACTAAGTAGATTGTGTGAACGACTCATCTGTTTAGAGAAATCGTCGACATGACATCGTAAGTTTATTTCCTTAATGTGCTTTACTTGATTGTGCTTGTAATCTAGTTGCATTAGAATTAGGAAAAGACAAATGTATATGTATGTAAGATAATTTGTTGAAAGGATCCTAAGAATATCGAAACCAGAATTGATTTAATGTTTGTTTTTGTATAACATTTGATTGTATGAAATTCTATGATCACCTTAAATTTGATATTAATGATGCTATGACATCATAAATAAAATGATTCTTGCATACCAAGAAGTGAGTCACATTACATTGGGTTATTATCCCTGGGTGAGAAGGATGGTAACTCAGGTCGAAAGCAACACTTAGCGGAGTGACCGAAAGAGATTGCTTGGCGACATGGAGGAAATGCTTGGGGAAAAGTCCGAAAGTAAGGCTCAATTTAAGTATACTTAATATGCTTGGCGATATTGATCGAAAGCATAAATCTTTTTGACTAAAACCACTTGTTTTGAGGTTACGTATCACCAAACCCCGAATGGAGGGCGTAAATCCATTCAACATATAGTTCCAGAAAAACTATATGCCTTGTGTGCCCACATGTATGTTACATCTCATTTGTTTGCTTAAATAACTTGTTTGAATTTTTTTTTTCATTTCAAGAAGTTATTTATGGAAATATTTCTCACTAAGCATATTAGCTTATACCCCCATAGATATCTTTTGCAGTTCATTTATTTGTGGTTGAGGCCACGTGGACCCTGCAGCCAGGTGTTTTCCTTTTGGTTAAGGAATCTCTAGATGAAGTTTATTGTTGACTAAGATGTAGAAATATTATTGTAATAGATTTGTGACTAGGAAATGCTCCTAAGTTTTGTAAGATCATTGATATGAACAAATGAATATTATGAATCCTCTTTTCTTAATTTGTTATTATATCTTCTTAAACTTCATAATTCCACGAATGGTTCTCTAAATTTGTGAGAGCACGCCTTACACTTAATGTCAAAGCTTTTGGGAATGGTTAAGGTTGTCATACTTAAGTTTTAATATTGAGTGTGGCGGACTGTTATGTTTAGGTTACCCCTTGGAGCGTGACAACGCCGCCCGTAATATCGCTGTGAAATGATTAACACTTAGAGAGTTTCTAAGGATAGATATAGGAAATGGTCAGTTAAAACAGTTGTTAAACTAAAAGTGATAACCTTAAGACGATAAATCATTGATTTTCCTATAAACTTAGTCTCTCCTGGGCAAGTAGGTCATGAAGTAAATGTTCTTCAACCCTAAAAAGAGGGCATAAATCTTTTCTTGTTTGGATTCTAGATCATCCAAGCTTGTATCTAAGCATATGTTTGAGTGATTGCATGACATACGATTTATTAATTACTTCCTTGATTTGTAATATGTCTGGTTGTTCATTGAGCCATGGTTTCGCTCACTCTCCAACAATCTTTTCAGGTTTACGCTTCGACCTTGGTTAGTTACTTCCAAGAATATGGCTCCAGTAAGGGTTTAAAAGTTGGAAGCCTATAGCTCAATTTAGGATTAATGGGTTATATTTTCTTAGAACAGATTAGCTAGTGTAGTCTTATCAGTTATGTATGTAAAGAATTACAAAAAGACTACATGGTTTGTAATAGTCTATGATACTTTATGATTAAGATGGAAGTTATTTACTAATTTATTTGTTACATGTATTTATCATTTATTATTGAAGCAACTAACAGATCCTGTTATTTTGGAAAACATGTCACTCTCCGAAGGTAATCTAGTGATAGTATTCAGGTGTAACTTGTCTACTTCTACTAAGATACCTTCGGGGCATGATACATTTATAGCTGCATATGTGGTGTGTTTATTGCACAAATTAGGTAGATAATTCGGTGCAAATTGTGGGCTGTAACATTTGTTTCACGTATGCAAAAATTGAGCTTCTAAAGTCTATTTATATTTTTCTGAATTTTGCAGATTCCTTAAGTCTATATTTGATTATCTATGTATCTCTATAAGGAGCTTTTATTGGTGCTTATTGGGTCTATTTTTCAAACTTTGTGGCCTTGATTTGTATCTAAATTCCTAGAGTCCTACATAGTGGAAAAACAGTTGAAACTTTGAATATGTTGTCTCCCATACAACGGTTGTAATTTAAGAAAATAAGGGAGAGGTTTGAGGCTAATTTGTGTGTTTGGTTTAACATATTTCTCAAGTCAATATTTAGCTACTTATACGTCCATTTGTTGTGTTTTTATTGCGGCTTAAGGAAATCAAATTGTCAAAGTTTGTTGGTTTGAATTTCCCTAGTAATCCAAGGACCATTCTCTGTAAATATATGTGCTGCAAATTGTTGTTTGTTGTCTCCTCATTTGCTGCTGCTTCCATGGAAATTCTGGGATGAATTGAGATCCATTTTGCAAGGTGTATGAGGCTTGTAATTGGCCCATTAATTCATAGGCTTACTTAGAGATCATTCATTAGCTTACATGGCCTTATCACTTGACTTTTGAGGACTATATGTGGTGAGAAAGAAGTGAAATATGTTGTCTCCATTTGTTGCCGTGTATCATGGTGAAACAAAAGAATTTTCTGATGCATGTTGTCTCCTACAATGGTAGCTGTTCATGGAAATTTGGAAGGAAAAAAGTTGAGGTATTTCCTATAAGTTGGAGTCAAGTTTTCTTCCTCAATTCATAAGCAATCTAGTTGGTATTGCTCCGTTGGTTGTTGGCTCTTTTTCATTTTAACTTTAAGTTGATCGATTTGCACAAATTGAAGTAGTTTAGTTAATGTGATTTCCATCCAAAAGCTGTTGCTGATTTTCAAGCCTTCTTTCCCATCGTTTATTACTTGTTCGTATTAGTTTAATACTTGTTTAATTTAAATAACTAAGTTAACTCAACAAATACTAAGTCATATGTGTATTTATATATTAGTAACATAGGGGCTTTATCTCTAAAAGTTTATCAAAAGCTCTTGCAAAATTTTTTAGATTATTTATGAGTTCAAATTTTGAATTTAAAGTTTATGTAATTAAATAATTTTTTAGTATTATCTTACACGATTTAGGCTTTCCAGGCCCAATAGGCTAAATTCAGATTTTAGCACTTGTAGTGTCACGCCCCAATGGGTACCCTAAACATGACAGTCCGCCACACTCAATATTAAAGCTTAAGTATGACAACCTTAGCCATTCCCAAAAGCTTTTATATTAAGTGTAAGGCGTACTTTCACAATTATAGAGGACCATACATGGAATTATGAAGCTTAAGGAGATATAAAAACACATTAAGAAAGGAGAATTCACAATAATTACTTGTTCATGGCAAAGACTTTACATACTTAGGAACAACTTCCCGGAATTACTAATCTATTATATACATATTAACATGCTAACACTAAGCTATACTTTATCCAGATTTCTAATGTTCAAAAGGGATTACCTACCCGTATGGTCCACGTGGCCTTAACCATAAGTAAGGGAACTGCAAAAGATATCTATCGGGGTATAAGCTAATAAGCTTAGTAAGTAAATCCCAAAATTCATATTCGAAGAAATTTATCAATCAAGTTTATTATTCAAACATATGAAATGCAACAACCACGTGAGCATACAAGACATATGACTTTCCGGGAATCATATGTTGAATGAATTACGCCCTTCATTCGGGGTTGGGTATTCAGGCCAATTACAGCCACAACTTTTAAAAACACTTTTATAGATCTTACCGGCTCCTATACGCCATCAAAAACTTGTAGTTATTACAGGCTCCTACTAGCCATCAAAAACTTGTAGTTATTACAGGCTCCTACTAGCCATAAAAAACTTGTAGTTATTACAGGCTCCTACTAGCCATCAATTTAAGTAGTTCTTACTGGCTCCTACTCGCCACTGACATGATATACCGGTTATGTCTACCACCACTATTATACACTTGTCCCACCAATTGTATAGTAGTGAATGAAATGTGACTCAACATATGAAGTGTATGAATAATTTCTTTAATTAAAGTTTAGTAGTTACGTTTAACTTCTTTCAAGTGATCAATCAATTTCAAACATTTCAAGATATTAATTCACATACAACTTTATTACAAACAAATCGAGTTTCGATATACTTAGTATTCTTTCAACATATTATCATACACTTCCATTTGATTTTTCTTAAATTCTAGTGCAACTAATTTTACAAGCACAATCAAGAGTATGAAAAATAACGGGGAATAACTCACGATGCCATTGTCGTCTATTCCTCTAAGCGGATGAGTCGTTCACACACTCCACTTAATCGTAATAGTTCTCTGGGTAAAGGAATCCTTCCTCGGGGTCACCTAACCAAAGAAAATACCCACAATGAGTTTTTCTTGATGATTTTCTTGAATTTTGACAAAACAATGTCAAAGAACGTTAAGGTTCGTCTGAATGAATGTTCCAACTTAAAATGGCCATAACTTGGTCATTTTAACTCGGAATCGCGCATATAATATACCGATTTCTACCTACTCAAAAAGATCTACCCATTTCCAAAATTATTTTCAACAAACAAGGCCATATAGGCTCTGAAAAAGTAGTGACAAAATTCGCCACGGATTTCCAAGTAAAAACAACTTGGGTTCAAGAAATCAAAATTTGTTTGATAAATACTTAGTTATCTATATGGTTGAAAAATTCTCTTTTTATAGCTATATAACTCATATTTAAGCATGCTCAAGTGTCTTGTTGTCCAAATTATTTTTCTTAGGTAAAACAATGTCGGGTTGAAGCCTTTCGAAAATTGTTTTTATAAATTTCTTTGAAATGAATACCTTGCTTTCTTTGTTTTCTAAAAACGTTTTATGTTGGTTTTATTTATCTCTTTTCAAGTAACTTTTGAGAATAAAATTTTCTACTTTTTAAGTTACATTAATACTATATTTGAAGTTTCCTAGGAAATATGTTATTCTTCATTTTCCTTGTGTAAATTCCCTTGTTTACTTGTTTTGCAAAAATTCCTTACTTGATATTTCTCATTCTTTTTCTCATTTTCAAAAATAATCATCCATGCAGGAAAATTTGTTTTCTTCATAAAAACAATGTGGAACAATTAAGGACTTTTTGTAGAAAAACTAATTTCTATAATTCTATTAATTTCCTCTTGTATCTTGAAAAGAAATAACTTTATTATTTTCAAACCATAAATTTTCTTTGCTTATTTGTTTGCAAAGGTCTTTACTTAAAAATTTCCTTTGTCATCCATCTTATTTTCTTTCTTATGGAAAGAACCATTTTAACAAAAATATTTTCTTTTGAAAAACAAGGTGGAATAATAAAGATTTTAGTATCTTTTCAAAGCAAAAATAGTTTATAAAATTATAGTGAGTTCTTTTTGGTAACATGAAAAGGAATGAGTTTACTTTGTGTTGCTTTATAGATTTTATACTTTACATAAACTTATTTCTAAGTGACAAAATTCTTCTTTTTGTTTAAATAAAATTATGGACAACAATCTAAATGCACATTATTATGAGAATAATAATAACCAAAATAACATAAAGCATAATAATAAAGTCAAGTATTGGAATCTTAGCTTTTTCAAGGCTCCCGGGACTAAGAAATAGACTAGTCCCATAAAGAAATAAAATGAAAGGAAGAAAAACTTGTTTTGACTTGATGAGGACAAGTCTAAGACTGGAGACTAGTCTTAAAAACAACTTGAAATAAATAAATTGCAATGAAGTAAATAGATTGCATGAAAGATAAATAAATTGCAAGATTATGAGCTTATAAGCTCTAAATAGTATATATAGCTATATAGATATAATAGATAGTTATGAACATAAAAGAAACATAAATGAACATAAGAGAAACATAAATGAATATAAAGGAAACATGAACATAGAGGAATTATGATTATGAACAAAAACAAAGTATGAACCTATTGTTGCTTTCTTAACCTTCATGGTTTTAGAAAACACACACTAAGCTCATACTAAGTAGATGAACATGGAGACTTCTTGAGGAACTTTTATCTAAAGAAGATGAGCTTAAAGAGGACTTCTTGAAGAACTTCTTGGAGAGAAATTCTTGAGAGATTTTGAGAGAGTAATTTTTAGTGTAGAAGTGGTGTGAAAGAAGTGAAAGAAGAGAGGGGGGGTATTTATAGGAAAATGGGGAGTGATTTTGTGTGATTTAAATTAAAGAAAAATTGAAACAAATTGGAGGAGAGAGGGGGCATAGGCGCCGGCCATGCTTGAGAAGGGGGTATTTGATTTATTTTTTTGACTTTTTGGAAAGATAAAAGATGTAATATGTAAGATAGATGTGATATAAAGTTATGGGAAAGGTAAAAAGTTAAGATTAAGGTTATGTAGAGTGTAAGAATAGGTGTAAGAAAAGTAGAGATAAAAGAATAGTGTAGAATAGTAATGAATAGTGTAGAATAGTAATGAATAGTGTAATGTAAAGTAGATATGACAATTAAAGTACCGGTAGTAAGAAAATACGCGTATAATAGCTATATCTATTATTTTTACTTACCGAAAAATTACGAAACTGATATTTTTGGAAAACTTATATTTTTACGAGTGTAACGGTATATTCGGAATATTTTTACTATTCCGGGCCTCCGGACACGTTTTTCGAGAACTATGTCCGTTTGGGTTCGAAGGACAGCCGAATTTCGCGAAACTGAAACTTTTATAAAACCTATGGTTATTACGAACTATTTGAGCTAATTATCCCAACTTCGTTTTTCAGGGCCAAAGAAAACGGCAATGCCGGATTTAGATGGATACAGTAGACTAGGGTTTTGTTGACTTTTAGGGTTTCGTTTGACTTCCGGTTTAGGGTTTTATGCTAAACCGATTCCGAAAATTTTAGGGGTTTACATATAGACTCCAAATTTTCTAACTAGATCAATGGTACAATCCAAATATTTATTTGAAGTCTAGTTTATTAGTTATAGATATTTTTATTCTCATTGCGCATTTATAACCCTAGCAGTTCATCTTTTAGTCATCGTTTTATAATCAATAGGTTGTACAAATAAATTGTCTTTTATCTAGCTTGAAATTTAGGGCTACTTCTAATTAAATCTTGAGTTATTAGCTCAATATATGAAATCTTGTTTTTGGTATTTATTAGGGTAAAGAATTTTCTATTCGAGTTTTTAAACTATAAATAAGTTTATTGTTACTCATCGATTCATTCTAGGATTTTTATTGGGTCATAAGTTTAATATATATTTTATATTTGCTACTCGAGTCATTTTACTAGTTGTAAAAATTCTCAGGTTACAAGGTTAAATTGGGATTTTAGTCTCTATAAAATCAAAAGTTTTTAACTAAAATATTGATATAATTCAAATATTTAATTGAGGTTTAGATTCCAAGATACTGATAAGTTTTTTTTATCTTTTCGTGTATTTTATAATTCTAATTATTTATCTTCTAACTATCTTTTTATAACTAGTAGATTATAAAAATTAATTTTTTTTATTGTAATTGAAATTTAAAGTCAGCTATGATTACTCATTGAGTTATTGACTTATGTTGCAGAATCCTGTTTTAAGAATTATTTATTTAATAATTGATGATCATAAATTTTCTAAGGCTATTCTAGAGTTCTAAATATCAGGGATTATTCGAAAATCATTGTTTTATTATTTTAATGAGTATGGGTTTTATTTTCTAACCATATCAAAATTTTCATACTTTAATAATTTTAAATCGCGAAAAATTGGAGTGATTTTTGCGACTTTTATTATAGTTCTTTAAGATTCTATATTATAATTTTAGTAATTATTATAATCAGTTATGTAAAATTCAAGGGATTACATTTAATTATGTAGTAATCAACTCATAATGTTTATGATTCATGACTTTTCTATCTCACTGGATTGCAAATAATAGTTGTTAAGCAATCATCTTGGTGTATATCTAGATATACATTGCCTTCTTGTATAGAAACTTAGAGATAGAAACTTAGAGAGTTGACGCAAGGAAAAGAAAATTGATTGGAAATAATGAAATCATGTCAATAATTAATTCGCAGTTAGAATTAATTTGTTCCGAAATAATGAATCATTATTTTTATCATGAAAGCATTATCACTTCATAGGTTAATAATAACTAATTGTTAAATGCATTTAATAATTTTTTTCGGTGGTAATTGCATGTTATATAAATCAAACAAAAGGGAATTCATGGCCAAAAAAACTACTTTGGCCTTAGTACAAAATCAGAAGCCATATCGCTATCATCAGCTATATGTAGCTTAGAAGAGATTATAATGTCCGTAAGCCATCTAGGTGAGGAATCAAAAACAGCAAAAGGGATGGTGTTCGGGTATAAAAAATCATCCCACAAAAAATGCTCTATCTTCTATATATGGAATACCGTACTTTAGCTTTTGGCTTTATTTTAGTTATAAGAAGGTATCAAATTTGATGCTTCCTATCCCTCCTACGTGTGGATACCATTGGAGGGACTGAAGAGGGATTGTAGTTGAAGACCTTGTGGTAAACATATTTTCACAAAAGTTACTTTGACTCTCAAATCTCACTTGAACTCCAAGTTGTGGGGGAGACAGTATTGACGATACAAGTAAAGGTATTTTTCTTGATATCTCTTGTATAATTTATTTTTCATTTTAGGGATCCTAATATCGGTTTTGTAGAAATTTCTTTATCCACATTGTTTACTCTAATCTACTAAACTTAATATAGATACGATATATTTGTTTAGGAAAAATGCTATGTATATAAAGAGTTGATCGTAAGTGTAGATCATAATAAATATTAAATCATCCAAATTCAATTAGTTATTAGGTAAAACATTGCACAATACATCCGCATATTTTTTATTTATAACATTCTTCAACTTGCCATTTGTGTCAACCCAAAACTACTTTGATTTCAACACTAAGCACCACTGTGAGGCTTCTAGCAAATTACATATAAAACGACATATGTGTAATTATATATGCAGATGGGGCGGACCCTACATATATTTGACATGCACTTCTTGAGGAAGTAGACAGTACTTGATACGAAGATCTTCCAAGATCTTCTTCAACTCCAAAATTAGTTTGGATCTTCGTCTATCTTTTTTCCAACTGTTTTGGAAGTTTATATTGTGAGTTACACAAATAGTCATTTTTAAGTTTCCAGTGTTGTCCATGTCCTTAACTACAACACTCCGCTTGGATTGCCAGTATCGCTGATTTTCACCCAAGTATCTGAAAAATAGTGAAACCACATCAAGATTAATGATTTTCTTTTTTTTTCCACATTATTTTGCAATTATTTAGTAAGTTTTGGTAATAACATGTACAACTCTAGACTAGCAAATCAATTTGGACTTTATAGGTTAACCAAGTGTATAGACAAAAAAATATTATTTCAGAATTTAGCTTCTCGCAACCTAACTAGGTTCAATAAATCCAAATCTTTATGTTTATAAAGATCGAGTACTTGGAAGATCCCAGTGTCATGAGCAAAAGCATATCTAGGAAAGGCCAATCCCGCAACCAGTAATCACAACATTGATTAAAGACAATATAAAATTGATAAATTTAAAGCACATTAGATCCTTAGTTTAATTGATATCATCAATTGGATGTTTGACTATCTTTTTAACCTTGTAGATACTCAAGTTTGTTATATTGAATTATGAAAAATTCTATTGCCTCATGCCTTTTTAAACAGGACCGTCCCGTGTAATTATTCAATAATTTAAATTTATTCTAATTATAGATGAAAATCTTAAAATTCTTTTTCAATTCATTTTTTATAATCATTTTTATGGAACCATTGAAATTAATCTATGCATCACATGTGTGGATTGCACATCACATACTTTAAGTAATATATGCAGATAAAGATTTTGCGTTTTTGTATAATTATGCTCCCAAGTAGGGTCATCAATGACGAGCTTTAGATATTTAGAACAAGTTTTTTTTAGAGCCAGAGAGAGGTAGATTAAACGTTTGAGGTTTCGTCATAGGTCATATCAAAGAGCATGATCATCATATATATGGTTTTGATTATATATCTACGAAATAAGGTAGGTTAGACTTCATAAGAGTATCCCCAACCCGTAGCATCTCTAAGAGATCCTTAAAATGCCATATTAGAATTAAATTTTTTTTTTTAAAGAATCCCATCACTTTTATCCCTAAGGTTCTCTACACAAGATTCTATACAATTTTTTATAATTTTATGGGTCTTATATAATAATAAAAATTATACACAACATCGTAGAAAAAACTATATATATATATTGAGGGGCTAGGACCAGTCGAGCAGCTCAAATTTTGCTGAGGACCGGCCCCATCACTGAAGGACCTCCAAGAATCAAGTCCAACACGGCAAATTTTTATTGCACAGTCAAATTAGATTTTTCATTGAATGAGTGTTATATATCATGTGTAAATAATAATAAAATCTTTGATGGAGTTGTTGGGACCGTCTTGTTAATTATTTGATTGTTAATAACTGTTTCAATGATGCGATCGTAATTGAGTATGAATCTGTATCGTTAAATAGTTGATGAGACCATAAAATTTGTCTAAATCTTTATATACACACGCATACACACAGAATTTTCCGAAATTTTGGTATATGTGTGCGTGCGCGTGGGGGCAAGTTACGCATGGTAATGGTTTTGGAAAGTCTTATTTCCTTTATTATACGTGTCAAAACTTTTACCAGTATTTAGGTAGTATGTGTCTATATATAACAACTACTGAACAATTTATTCTAATATAAATGCTCAAAATTAGTAATGTGAGGAAAAAAACCAATATTTATTTGTTTATAAAAATAAAGTTATGCATGCAGTAATTAGTAAATAGAAGTAACAACAGCAGAGAACATACCCTTTGATTCTGGCTCTTAGAGTCTCGATGGTTTTAGCCGAAGTAGAAAGGTCGAAGCTAAACTCCACGGAATCATCAATTTCAGGGTTCCTATAGGAATTGAGAATGGGTTTAGTGAGCAAAACCGAATTGGGGTAGAATACTTCTGCATATCATTTCGACGGAAGATTGTATGCAAAATGTCTATCTCTTCTACAAGCATCTGTTGCAAGCAAAATAAAATATTAGAATCTAGCAATCTCAATAAAGCAAATTAGTGCCGCAACAAAAGTTCTGACATAGGTAACTTACATGCTTATCATCAATGACACACTGATCACCCACATCAAATGGATGCATAATGAATACGAATATAACTGCCTCAAACACTGTTTTGACAGTGTTGCCAAACATAAATGCAGAAAGAACAATTTGAGATGACATTAGGACAAGCATTTGAGTGCTCAAAATTCCCATTATCATACACCAAACAATAATGGCAATTACGATTGCAATCCCAGAAGCGAGCCTATCTATCTTCTCAAGCGCTCTTCTTGTGTAGTTCAAGGAACGTCTAAGTTCCACCCCTTCCTTGTGGGATTCATCCTGCAGAAATGAATGACCTTGTCAAATTTTCATCAGTCGTGTGCTTGCCATACATACCCAGCTACCTCTTTATATTCATTTCACTCCAGAAGTCACCTTTTCAGCTTTCTGCTGCTTGAATATAAAGAGGTGAATGATATCAGTTTTGGTGGCTCTACAGCTGATCAACTTACCAGCCAGTTCATTAGAATTGACTTCTCAATTTGTTTAGCGTCTTTTTCTCCTGGAAACAAGTCGAATAAACGATTAACATCTTCCTTTCTTTTAATGATGCGCAGGAAGTCGTCCTCTTTAATGTAGCTGATGAAAAAAAAAAAAGAAAGAAAAAGAAAAAGATAACAATAAATCAGAGAAGGATAATGTATTCTTCAGCAATCTGTCATATCGAAGTTTTAAAAGTTTTGATATTTGTATATATTATCCTTACAGGGAACCCAGCTGGGCCACCTTTGTCATTATCATGTCAGAAACAGCCTTTTGTCTCCGCTCCATCGCGGCCTCCTTGTCCTCCCTCCTAACCCACTTTTTACGTTTTGTTCTACGGCGCTTACTGGCATCAATCATATTACTAGATTCCGGTAGATTAAATAATACAATCTGAACAAATTCTTGATAAGAGGATGAATTTTTTATCCCATCGATGAATCTACCATGTTGAAATGTAAAAGCCAGTAGCTTAATCAGCAAAGATTTAACAAACCATATTGCAGCAGCAGCGAGACACCCCACAAGAGCCTTTGTCACATGGTCTAGAATTTTTGTTGTGTCTTTAGATCGCTCCACCCCTCGATCGATCATTAAGACCCATGCCAATATAATTGAACCTAACCACATTAAAGCTCCCACGCTTGTCCACATTTCATCCACAAGGAACGAGAGAACTTCATGGGAACACTTCGCTTTAATAAAGACAGCTGGAATTACAATCAACAAATTACAAATCAACCAACCACAAAAAATATCTAATACGAAAACGATCCATTTCCACAATTCCAACTCCCATATTAGAGTATCTTCAACCTCGGCACTGCCAAACTCGCAATTAAGATCCCCACGAGGCAGACAAATAAGATGCAGCAGCACCTCTTTATGAGTTTTCTCGTCCTTAGACTGTGGTTTTTCATGACTTCGTAATCCTCTTCTTCACCTTTTGAGTCTACAGCCGAAGCTACAAACGGTGACGTCGACTGTAGATGAAAACTTGACTTACCAATACTTGGGACTTCAGTATTTGAAGCAATCGTCATCCTAAATTCATCTTTGACCACATTTTCTGCTACTATCCCATCATTTCCACCCATGATAGTTGCTTTATACCTTTAGGTTTCTACATATTAACCAAAAAAAAAAAAAAAAAAAAAACCTTCAGACTTGAAACCCAACTTCCTTTATTTACTGATTTTGGTGCAAACCAATGGAAGGCTACTAAAACAGACTCCTCAGATCCTAGCAAAGTAACATTGTAAATTCACAGGAGCAACACAAATCGTAATTTGATGCATTGTATAAGAAAGTTGCTACTAGTATTGCACTATTGCTCATATTTGTGTGTATTAGACCCAGCTTGATGCTGCTTGTAATCATTGATGTCTCAAGGTTTTATGGGATCATAGCATTCAAATGGAAAATTCTACGGTCCGGCCGTTAATTTTGATAAGATCATTTATGTCATCATAAAATAGCTTACATCATAGCCTAAAATAGTTAATATTCTATTTATTATATTTAATTTAATAATTATATTATGGACGGACCAATCTTGATAGTTTTAAACTCAATAAATTACAACAGAAGTCTCAACGTATTGGGAAAGGTTATTTGATGTATTAAGGCTTTTAGTGGTTAAAAAAGAGATATAAATTTTATCCAGTATATCAAATGAGCTATAAATGTTTTGCAATATGTATTTAAGGTATCAATATTTGAATTAATTTTAATTAATTCTCTTAAATTTTTAATTAATGATCAATTATTGATATTTTATTTGACTTATTTTGAAATACATTGATGTTTTTTTTAATCATTAAAATTATTGATAGCTTGAATCAACTTACCATCAAATATTGATACCTCTATTTAATTATTTAAAATGTTAATTAACATTTTTTTAGAGTACAGTTTTGATATTATTTACCATGATTGAATCTTTTCACCTAATGTATCTACGGAAAATAACTTTTCGTGATTCCAGATAAAAGAATTTATTACTTGATTATTAGAGCAATTGACATCGGATATTGATGGTCATATGTAATTGTTTTTATTACTTGATTATTAGAGCAGATAAAAGAATTTTTTGGTATTATAAACTTTAATAACGATTTTCCAAACTTAACGTAGACATATGTAGATTTAGAAAAATTTTATAGTTCATCATTAATTTGATGGGACCATTATTATCCAAGGACTTACACCATATCCAACTATGATTAAATCAGTAAAATAGATAATATTTTAATTATTATATTTATTTTAATGGTTAGATGGTCGACTAAACGGTCCCATCCAAACCTTATATATGAATTGATTTATTCCATGAAAATATTGAACTTTGTGAAGAGAAAGGAAGGGCAGAAAATGGCAAGTTTAACGAGAAACAACACGACCAAATACCATTTTAAGATCTGTTAGCTAGCCTTCTTCTTGGCGCCATTCAGTCGACCCAAAAAAATGAAATTTTGTATGCAGGTCATTAATTTTTACTTTCCATTTGCTTGAAGTTAACAGAGAAACAATACCCTTTATTTCTTTATCTATTTAAATTTGATTGAGAAAGTACTTGTTACTTTTAAGGTATAAAAATTTTCATTCCTTAATAGAAAGTTCTTGTAATGTGATGATTACAACTCATTAAAATCAGCCACCGATAAAATAAAAATAAAAAAATAAACCCTCTCTCTATATGTAGATACATATATATAACTTACTATATCTCTATATATTACTTGTTAATTAGTCTATACATATGTAGGTGTATGGGTTCAATTTAAGAAATTATGCGCATACCCTATGACTATCAAGGATCAATGTAATGGCATGCATGTAAGAGATAAGTAGCAGAGAAGGAGAGAAGCGTATCGAAGGAGGAGCATGCAATCCTAATAAACTCAAATGTATTTTTGTTACTGTTCTAAGACAAAAATCCAGAAGTAAGAACGTGTATCATAGAATTTTAGAATAATTCAAATGAAAGGGGCATAATATTTATAGAACTTAGTTATCAAGGTTCATTCTCAAACAGCAATAACAAGCAATAGTTAAGATAGTCATCTCTTACAAGTGGATCTGTACTAGGCTTCCTTAAAGATCTAATCCACTAAAGACACTTTTTGGTAGTATATGAGCCTTATTAATATGTTAGAATTGGACAAATCAATTCAAGCTTACTGTGCTAATTTTCCTTGATTATTTCAAAATATCAAGACTTAGCTATTTGACCCATGTCACCCTAGTATAAAGATTAAAATCCATGTTAAATTTGAGCTCAAATCCATAGATCAAATTCAACTCTCCACAATATTTGCAAGATTATATATATCTATACATATGCTCTATATATAAGAATGAAAACGCAATGCTATGTTATATATAACCTAACTTCCTATATTTACTGCTTGTGAACCAAATAAACAAAAGAATAGTTAGAAACAAACTGAAAACATTCTAACTTGTAGCAGTAATCTCAGTACGTAAAAGCTAGTACCTTTTAACTTAATGGAGTGATAAGAAGCAAAGAAGAAATTGGGTGTGTGAAAAAGTGAAGATATTTCGAACTTAAACTTTCCATTTTCACCTAATTCAAGTCAAATCAACGAAGCGTACCTAATAGTAATAATAATAATAATAATAATAACCCTCAAAAGTCTAACTTTAAGGAGTTCATTTTCAAATGCATAAAAGTAGTATCTTAAATCCAGAGTGATGAAAAAGTAAGGGACAAAAAACGGGTACGTGCACGTGAGAAGTATCCAATTGGCACTCACCTTAAATTTGGTGTCGATCAACAAGAAGAAAGAATAAATCTTAACCTTGAACTTGTGATGGTTTCCCTCCACCCCCGTCCGGCCCTCCTTTTTTTTTTTTTTTTTTCAGAGACAGAAATGGAATAATTCTAAAGAAAGCAGAAAGATGTACTCGCAGTGTGTTTGTGTCCTGAAAAATTAGTTTATATAGAAGAGAGTGGCTGGCCGAGCAAATCATTGTGGAGTACGCATGTGCGCTAACAGACAAGGGATTAGTAGTTACAGGCTTACGAGCTGTTTAATCCCGAGAAATATAAATCACGTGTGCTCTTACGATGGATAAATATTATATAATGAGTTAGGTTACACCACAAGTATCAATTTGAAATAAATTTATCTAAAGAATTAATATTTTAAATAATTAAAAAATATACATCAATATTTAATAAAATATATCAAATAAAATATCAACGAATTATAAAATTTATTTGAGCTATCTACATTTGGATTAATTTTTAATTAAATTTTTTTAATTTTTCATCAATACTTAATTATTGATACTTTATTTGATTTATTTTACTAAAAATTAATATATCTTTTTAACTATTTAAAATATTTATACGTTAAATGTACTGATCCCATATATGTTTATACATCTTTTTAATTATATAAAATATTAATAGTTCAAATGAAATTTTAACTGCACAAAACATTAATGCTTATCAATGGAATTTGTCTCATATATAATTCCCATGTTTGTAAGCGTTAAACGAGGGGAGTGTTAATGTAAGGACGGTACGACAAGGGTTTAGTGGTTACAGCTGTCTAATCGCGACCGAGAAATATAATAAATCAAATGGGGTTAGTAGTTACAGCCCTCTAATCCCGAGAAGTATAAATCAAATGGGTGCTCATTCAATTGATAAAAATATGGGGTCTGATTGAATAGATTGATTTTTATTTATATTTTATTTGTATTAAATTTATATTTATATTTTGTTTATGTCTTATTTGTATATGATTTATTTGATTAATTTATGAGTAAAATGATATGTTTTTTATTTATATTTATTTTTTTAATAAATATTTATTTGAAAAAAATAAAAAAAATACCAAACTTACATAGAAAAGATAAAACAAACAAAAATACCATTAATATAACTCCAATGTCTGTAAGCATTTGTTAACAGAGGGGAGAGAGTGTTCATGTGTGAACTATCGGACATGGACTGGGTAGTTGGAATTGTTTATCCCGGGAAATAATATTATATTTCAAATGGTGTTCCCAGTGGACAAAGACGTAATATATATAATTTCCAATCGGGTGCACTATATGTTTACGCCGGCCACTCCAAGGGTTCTGTTTTCTCTTACTTTCCTATATATTGTTTGACAATATATTGTTTAATTATATTATTTAAGTAATAACATTTAACAATATTATTCATCTAATTTTTATTCTATATTAAATAGAAGCTGAGACATATCCATAAACTAATATATATATATAATTATAAATATAACAGATGTAGGTTGTATTGTCAAAATAATTAATAATAAAAATATAGGGTATGCAAATTTTAATTTATTATAAATTCTTCAATTGAACTCTCAAATGGTGATTTCATTTATATATAATTTTTTAAAATACATACAATATCCCTAGATTGTTGCTAAGATCTTAAGTTCATCATTAAAATGATTTAGAAAAAAGAATGAATATACGATTTTATTGACGGTTTAAATTATGTGTGTGTATATATATAGGAACTAGGCATGGATTGTGTCTAACCCTGAAATATGGTCTAGCCCAACATCAACAAGCATCACACATCAATTAACCTAGTAGGTTGTCGGGTCTAGGTCAGGCCAGGTCTCAAACCAATGTGACCTACTAGATCAACGAAGTCATTAAATTAAAAAGAAATATAAAAACAACATAAGAGAAAAAGTGGAAGAAAAAAAAAGAAAAGTGGAAAATATTATTTATATATAAATAAAAGTATGTTTAAACTACTTTTGATGTGAATACTAAAATTCATTACTACTCATGACATTAAATGTGTTGATGTTATCAACACAAGTAATAAATATGATTGAATAGTCATCTGATTGGAGTTTTATAAAATACTAATCAAAGTTATTTCTTATTTTTCAACTATTGTAAGGACTCAGATTTGTTGTTTAATTAAAACATGTAAATCTAGTTTCCAAGCCACATATAATCTTTATGATTACATGTAAGACTGTCTATAAAGAGAAAGTTTGTAGAATTGCTTGCCCAAATATGTTATAAGAATCATTTGATAACATTTCATAAAAAGAAATCCATACATAATATTACAAACTTTCTTACCACTTGCATAAACAAGGCAAAAGGAATACTACACATATATATACACAAACATAAGAGCTTTGAACTTATACTCTAGCTCATACTTAAAATATAATACATATAAGTTATCAAAACATCTAACAACTATTACATTATTCCAAAAACATATTCCACCTAATCTATTATAAAAGATTTTCCTTCATAGAGGTTGGGGCTCCTAACCATCCCAGTCGTCGAAAAAGCCCAAAATCGGTTCAATATCCCAACTGAGTATAAAACTCATCATCATCAACACCTGAAATAGAAGATTATGAGCCAAAAGCCTAGTACGTAAGTAACAAAAGCAAATATGTAATGACAAGAACTCTTAGACTAAATGCAATGCATAAACTATCCATTTATTATTTATTAATTAAGTTTGTAAATCAACAAAGGTATTCAAACTCCGGAGTAAGCCACTGGGAAGTTAGGGGTTTTGAGTAATGACATAATGCTCAGGGGGTTGATATAGGCAGCCCAAATACCTATATCTCCTAAATGATATAACCAATAAAGAGAAAAGTAATTTCATATAGGGTTAATAGCCGTTACTTAACTTTACTTAATTATATAATATCACTTAGTTCAACCAGTCCCATAAATGTGAACTAAATCATATTATTTCTTCTTAAGAATAAGTAACATTATTCATCGATACTACTCCCTAACAATTACTTGCCGAGCCACTTATAAAAGTCATGGCACCATGACAGAGGTAGCCTAAGCACCTACCTACCGTATCCACTCTAATAAGGTTACCGCTCCCTAAACTAGATTAAACGGCATAAAAAATAACCAAATCAAACAACGTATAATTTCTATTTGATTAGAATTGATTTAAATTATGCTTATCCTAAGCAAACAACAATCAAAGTTACTGTATACCTAGAATCTTTGATAAAAGACCTATACACTCTTTCAACTGAGATGGATTATCTGAAATAAAAGAATTAAATTCATGTAAAGTAAAATATTAACTTTAAGCAAGTTCTAAATTTTCTATTCAAAAATAAAACTTGAATAAAACTAAATTCAAATCCTTCATTTAATATTATATGAACATATATATATATATATATATATAACATGTACCTTTATTTTTAATTTGAAAAAATATATATATATTTTAAAGGAAACAGGGTCCTGCACTATCTAGCATGGCCCATGCTCGTGGCTATGCTGACCATATACGGCAAGAAGGCTAAGGTCTGTTCCCGCACGGCATGCCGCATGGCCCATGCTCATGGCCATGCACACTAGGACAAAACGACTAGTAGCCACCATGGGCTATGCCATGTCCCGTATGGATTAGCACGGCGCCTACACATCTCGTACACCCTTGAACACAAATTTTGCAGCTTTCAAAGATGCAACTCCCCTATTTTTCTACTTCATTTTATCACTTTTTACTTGTTCTAAATCAACTTACTTAACAAAAACCATATACAATCCACCATATACTCCTAATAACATCGAAAACATAATTACTTCTCATCATTCACATCCAACAACTTCAATCATCACTCATCAAGAATCAAGAATCAATAATCAAGAATCAAACCATTCATCTCCAACTTTTACGTTCACAATAACTTCAACACTTCTTGTACGCAATAACCAATTCAAGAACTCTTGTACTACAACTTCAACGATCTAAAAGCTTTCTCAATAACTCAACAACCAATTCAACATATCAAGATTACTTGTAATCTAACATAAGGCTAACTTTTGACAGAAATTTCATGGGACAAAGAGATAATAATCATCACAAAAAGACATGTGAGCTTACCTTAACTTGTAGATGATGATTGAAAGAGAATTCTTGGTGAATTAAGCAAAGAAATATGAATGAGAAGGTTGGAGAATTGGAGGTTGAAGAATCGACGAATTTAGGGTCTATTTTTGGTTTGTGATTATAGCAAAAAATGAAAGTTGATATTTATCCCTTATGTTTGACTTTTGTTGGCAGATTTTTGAGTGGGCTTTGCCTTTGTTTTGGACTTGGTTTGGGCTTTTGAGCCAAATTTTCTACCAAGCTTAGGATTGGGTTTTGCTCTAATAAAACATATGTTTTTCATGCATTAAACAACTATCAACACTATTATCAAAACTCACTAACACACACAACATACAATACTACCTCAACTCTAATTTATATACACAATTAAACAAACAATACATCAAAATTAATAATTCATGCTAGCACATCATATTTTATTATCTAATTATCTACTATAATTCTATATCTCAAGTAAACATATTACATGTGTATTCAAATTAATTATGCATTAAAATTTTGGATATTTCACTCTCTCCTCCTTTAAGAAGTTTCGTCCCCAAAACTTAACTTATTCATAGCTCAAATAACTCATGGTACTTTTGTCTCATAGCACTTTCGATTTCCTAGATAGCTTCCCATTCACTCTGGCTACTCCATTGCACCTTAACCATGGGAATTATTTTTTTTTCCTTAATATTTTATCCATTCTACTCAAAATCCTTATAGGCTTTTCAACCGTAGTCAAATTTGGCCGAATTTCTAGTTGATTTGTGTCGATTAGCATCGGGATCTGATACACATTTCCTTAACTGAGATACATGAAAAACGTTGTGTAGTCTAATAAATTATAGAGTAAACCCAATCTATAAGCCAATGGTCCAATTCTTTTAAGCTCTTAAACGGACCAATATATCTCGAATTTAACTTTGCCTTGACACCAAATCTAAATACTCCTTTTGTCGATGATACTCGAAGTACATAATCACCCACTTTGAATTCAAGAGGTCTTCTTCTTATGTTAGCATAGCTTTTGTAACTGTCTTGAGCCGCTTTCATTCTTTGTTTGATTACTTGGATCTTATCAACAGCTTGTTATACCAAATCTGGGCTAATCAAAGCTCTTTCTCCCACTTCGTCCCAATGTAGAGGAGATCTACACTTCTTTCCATCTAGGGCTTTACATAAAGCCATTTGTATGGTTGATTGGTAACTATTATTATATGCAAATTCAACAAAAGGTAAATGGTCATCCCATCGCCCTCCAAAGTCTAATGCACAGGCGCTCAACATATCTTATAGTATTTGAATTGTTCTTTTTGATTGCCCATCTGTCTATGGATGAAATGAGGTACTAAACTAAAGCCGAGTAACTAAAGATTCATGCAAACTTTTCCAAAATCGACTAACAAATTGTGAGTCTCTATCTGACACAATCGACTTGTGTGATAGTCAAAGTGCCATTTTCTTTACAAAAGACTAGATGTTTCATAAGAGGACAAAGCACATTAATGTTTGGTATCATTTTATGCGTGACTTTTCACTTGTGAGATATTGTTGTAAGTAAAATTAGTACTCATGATAATCTAGCTAATATGATGACTAAGTCACTTTCTATAGTCAAGTTTGAGCATTCCTTAGACTTGGTTGGTGTTTATTGCTGATTTATGCTCTTTTGGGTTTTGTGAAAGAGGTGGAGAATGTTTTGTTTTTATGATAAAGTTTGGAGTTAATGTTTTCTGCTCTTGAATTCATGTCAAGGTAGAAATTGCTGGAGTTTTTTATGATGAAACGAATCTAGTGAAAACTAAACTAGAGCCGCTAACTTTGGAGTCTAGGTCACCGGCCTTCTATTGGCCTTGAAAAGTACTTAAGTCAGCCATCGTGTGAACGTATACAGCCAGCTTTGAAATAAAGGTTGCCAGCCTTGAGCTGACCATCTTATACACATCTATATATATATATGTGTGTGTGTGTGTGTTTTGTTAGGATTTGTGACGATCATCATTTTCATATACAACACTCTTGTACTCTTCTTTAAATATATAGTGAATTCTCTCTTATGTGCCCGTGGTTTTTCCTATCAAGAGTTTTCCATGTAAATTTATGTGTGTGCTTTACGTGTCTTGCAATTTTTTCTTGACACCCATTAATAACGTTTTATAAAAGAAAACCATACCATTAGGTATCACCTATACCAATTATAATGGTAAACAAAGCTTTAAAGAGCTTATTACAAAACATGGGCTTCTTAACTAAGCCTTCAAAGAATATATAGACTTTAAAAGATAAACCTAGTCTCAAAAAAAAAAAAAAAATTCTTGAGATCCTAACTTGTCTTACTCAACAACAAATCCTCCCTGAGTTATCCTATACTCCCAAGCAAACATCATCATTAACATCACTATCATCCACATCATCATCAAATTGTCATCAACACCTGGAAAGAGTAACATAATGAGCCGAAGCCTAGTACAACAGTAACACAAACACACACGAAATGACACGCAAATTTAATCTAGTGCAATGCAACACTAAATAATTTATATCTTTAATTTAAATAAAGAAATCAACACTGAATCACTTACACTCTGAATCACACCTCTAGGAATCTGGGGAACCTGAGTAATAATAGCTACTTAAGGAGTTGATATAGGTAGTTCGAATATCTATATCTCTTATCTAACTGAAAAAGAGAAAATAACCTCATCTAGAGTTTACAACCATTACACAACTCTATTTATCTCAATCCATAATATCGTTTAGCTCAACCGGTCCCATAAACGTAAACTAAACCATGTCACTTCACCCTAAGCTTAAGCAAATGTTATGCCAATACTACTTACCCCATCAGCTACCTACTAAGCCACTAATGAATTGCCATTACATTATCGTAAGGGAGTGGCCTAAACGCCTAAACTACTATGCATGACCCCAAACAAGATTGTCACTTCCTGGACTAGATTCAATGACATAAGCACAAGCAACAATCGTTTATTAAGCCGAGTTTAAGTTTTAATTCATTTAAGATATCTATCATAATATACAACATACAAGTTACAACGTACCTGATGATTCAAAATCCAATCAAAAGATAATCTAAAAGAAGAAGTCAAATTCAAACATTTGTTCAAAGATTAAATTATATGAGCAATTCAATTATGTATATTAACTTCCATTAAATTTCATATTAAGCATTCATTTCATGTTTTCATTTGATCAGACATAAAAAAAAACCTGTTATGGCTGTGAAGATCGCCCTCCAAGATATGGATAGTTCTCCGTTGTCCGTTGTCCATCAAATCATTTTAATTAACCTAGTTTTGGTCTATCATATTTTAGAAACATCTTATTCATTATATTATCTATTGATTTAACCTATCATTTAATATTTATATTATCTAAACTAATTTCATGTTAAGTCTATATTAATTAGTCTTAGCCAAGTTGATTAGACTGAATTAATCTAATTCATTTTAGCTTATTAAAGTTTATTAGGTCAAGTTGAGCATATATATATAATAATCCATTTTATACCTAAAATTCATAAACATAAGTTTATTATTTCACTCTACATTTCAAGTTACATTGTATAATTATAACTTAACTCATCTAAGTTGTGTAATAGATTTAATTCATTTTAACTCATTAAGGTTCATCAAGCCATGTTGAACTTAAGATAATTTACTAAGTTCATTTTATACTTAGAAGCTACGTTAACTTAAATTAATTATTAAACCTATTTAATTCACTTAATTGATTCTTAATTATATAAATTAACTAACACATTATATTAATTATCATTCCTCTATTTCATTTTATTTTTATTCATTATTTTATTTTATTTTAATTACTTTTAATTTTTATGAAGAACACGTGTCATGCCCCAAAGGGTACCCTAAACGTGACGGTTCGCTATATATGGTATTAAAACTTAAGAATGACTACCCAAAGTCATGCGAAAGTTTTCAACACCATATATAAGGCGTCTATCACAACAATAGAAGATAGTGGTGGGATGTATTGTTCGAGATAGTAAATACAACATATAAGAATCTAATAATCATCTAATTTATCATTAAGAAAATATAGTCCTTACATCATCTTAAGGTTTTTCCCCTATAATTCTCCAAACAATCATAACATTAACTTAACCTTTCTCATAAAAAAACAATACTAACACCAAAAGATATTAAAAGATAATTAACCTAGGATCTTCAAAAGATTTCCAAAAGTTTTTCCAAAACATAATCCTACTCGAGTATATGTAATCTTCGGGCATAAAAGAAATTGGACCTGATACAACAAAGGTCTATTGGAGTATAAGCCTAACTAGCTTAGTGAGAATATTCCTGAATCAACGTACTTGTATAATAATTTTCAAACAAGTTATTAAACAAGCATATGAATGCATCAAGCAAGTGATCAAGCAATACATATGATCTGCTGGAAATCATATGTTTAAATGGATTTACCCCTCCATTCAGGGTTAGGTGTTCCAAGCTCTTTAAAACCCATCTTAAAATCCAACTCATGTAATTTATTTCAAGTTCCTACTCGCCCATCTTAAAATAGTTCTTTCAGGCTCCTAATCGCCCATCTTGCAGATTTTTGGCCATTGTACACCCGACTACTAAACTCTTATCCCATCGAGAATAGTAGCTTATGCAATGAAACTAACTACGTAGTATGCATGAATCAATTAATATAATTCGTAGTATATGTTTAAAGTAATTTAAAGGTGATCATAGATTGCACACACTCCAATAGAATAATAGTAAAACATAAGTTAATTAACAACGATTCATGCCCTGGTATGCTTAACATTCTTTCAACCAATATTATCATACATAATTCATTTTCATCTTTTCCTACTTCAAGTGCCTCTAGCTACAAGCACAACCAAGTACGAAAAAGGTAGGAAATAAACTCACTTGATCATTAGGATCTATCTTTCTCACTGATGAGTCAATCGGTAAATCTACTAATCAAAATAATCCTTCGGGTATGAATACTCCTCCTCGGGATCACCTAATTAAGAAGAATACCCATAATGAGTATTTCTTATTGATTCTATGGTACTTATCAAAAACTATGTTATAAAATCGTTAAATTTCGCATAGAAAGATAATTCCAATTTAAAATGGCCATAACTTGGTCATTTTAACTCGAAATTGCGCATATAATATACCATTTTCTACCTACTCGAAAAGATCTAACCATTTCTAAGGTTATTTTTGTCATAAAAAGTGGTTTAGGTTGGAAAATACTATGGTACATAATAGTTACGAATTTATAGTTCACAAGATATGATTTTTCCAAACTTCTCCTTACTCAAAAATCCTTAAGCAAAATATATGCATATATTTATAGCTGAAAAATCCTTTGAACATATATTTATATTCATATTGTATGCATGATTTTTGTAGTGTTGTCTCAATATTGATATTTCATAAACAATTTGTCTTTAAGGGTTTTTAAAAGATAAAACTTTTGGAAATTTCTTCTTTTTGAATTGTTACAAGGAAAACTAAAATATATTTGAGTTATTTATGAGTACATGTTTTCATTCTCTCACCTTTCAAAAGTAAATTCAATTTTTTAATTTTGGTTCTTTAAGTTATCTACTAACTTTTATTCTTAGTGATTGAAATAAGCTTTTCAAAATAGCCTTTAAGTTTTTGATGTGGTCAATATTTAAAGTTGTATTAAATGTATGTTTTCCTCTTTTATATTCTTTCTCTTCTTTAGGAAATAGATATACTTTAAAACTTTACTTTTTGGCAAATTTTTTTTCTAAGTTGGTTTTCAAAATAATGAGTTGATTTTATCTTGGTTTGAAAAGCTTGTTTTATTCTTAATATTCGTTAAATGGTAGAACATTTTCTTAGACAAGTTCATAAGAAAAGCTTTCTTAATAAAGAATTGTTAGCATGAGAACTTAGCAAAATTTTCATTTTAATTTCGAAAAGAGAATAACAACTTATAAATATTAAGTTTTGAAGAGGCTTTCTTAGTGATTTTCAAAATCTATATGAACCTATTTAAGTCTTATAAAAGAATGGCTGAGTTAAAATCCTTCAATGCTAAAAATTCTTTCTTTATGAATATTAAGTTTCGATTTGTAAAAGAATGAGTTCCTTTTTTTTATTTTGAAGAAATCTACATTACTAATTCTTCTAGAATTTATGATTAGCTTATCCTTTAAAAAGAGTTAAAAACAAAAGTAGATATTTTTTGTTGGAAATTCCTTTGTTAAGAAATCTAGTTTAATTTTCTTTATTTAATATAAGAACCCATTTTTATTGTTATTTAAGACAACACATTCTTAATCATGCATGAATATGTAGCAATGTAAAAGTAAAGATAATAATAATAAGATAAAAAAATACTTATAAGTAAATAAACATAATAAAATAGTCAAGCATTGGGAACCTTAGCTTCATCAAGGTATCCCATCATGTATTGGGAGCCCTAGCTTCATCAAGATAACCCGGGACTAAGAATAGACTAGTCCCAAAAGAAAAGAAAAGAAAAAAAATTGTTTTGACTTGATATAGACAAGTCTAAGACTAGAAAAACTAGTCTTAATAAATTGCATAAAACAAGTAAATAAATTGCAAGACATGAAATAAATAAATAACAAATGAGCTTATATGCTCTAAAATAAATATATATACATAGTATACATAATACTACATAAGTTAGATTAGAGCAAAAATAATAACAATAATAACAACAACATAATGTAAAATAGGAACATGAACAAAAACAAAACATGAATATATTTTTGCTTCTTTAACTCATATGAGTCTAAGAAACATATACTAAGCTCATGCTAAGTTGTATGAACATGATGAAGAAATTTAAGTAAGATTTTACCTAAGGTTTAATAGAATGTTGGAAAAGAGATGAATGGGTTTTATGTTTGTTATTTTCTTCTTGAAGAGTAGAAATTGGTAAAGAGTGTTTTGAGAGAGATTTGTTGGAGAGAGGTTTTGAGAGAGTATTTTGGTAGAGTTTTGTTATGTAAAATGGATGTGTGAAAAAATGAAGGAGAAATGGGGTATTTATAGAATTTTTGGAGTTAATTTTTGATGTAATAAAATAAATTGAAAAAGAAAAATAAATGAGAGGGAGAGAGAGGTGATTGCGCCGGCCTTAGTGAAGAAGAGAGAGAGTGAGTTGATTTTGTTTGTATTTTGTGAGAAAATAATTAATATGTAAGATATGATTTGATATAAGATGTATTGGAAATATAAAAAGTAAGAAAAAGGTATGTAGGTAGTAAGAAATAGGTGTAAGAAAAAGTAGAGATAGTGAAATAGTAATGAATAGTAAGAATAGTACTATGAATAGTAGACTAGACATATAAAATACCGTAGTAATAAAAATACGTGTAAACGAGCTATATCTGTTATTTTTAGTTACCAAAAAATTTTAAAACTGATATTTTTGAAATCCTTATTTAATTACGAGTCTTTTGGTGCTAATGAAATATTTTTATTATTTCGAGCCCCGGATACGCTTTTCGAGAATTGTTCTCGTTTGAGTCCGAAGGACACTCGAAATTTGCAATATATATTTTTATGTTACCCTATATTATTACGAACTATAAAAAGCCATTAACTCAAATTCGTTTTCTAGGGTTTGAGAACGCGGGATTGCCGGAGTTAAAATTGTTTGATTGTCTTGACCTTTGTTGACTTTTGGAACTCCGGTTTGACTAGGATTAGGGTTTAATCCAACTTTACCCTAGAAATTGAGGGTTTATATCAGGGATCGGATAGGTGATCTTTCATGTTCGGGTTTTTGAATTAAACATTATTGAACTTTCTATTTTTGTTTTGAAGATTCTTTTATGAAATCCCGTGATCGAAATTGATTAAGGTTCGTTTCAACTTAGGTCAAACTTTAGGGTTTCGATTTGGTATTCCAAAACCATCTCAAAAAATTGGGGCTTACAACATGGGAAGATGCATAAGCCGTGTTTCACCTGTGTATAAGCATAAGAAGAAACACAATCAAATACACCAAGCCATGTTTCCGTTGTGTTTTGCTTTGTTTTGAAAAACCATTAGAAGCACAACGTAATGTAATGGGTCTGTTCCTATCATGTTTCACTTGATATATTATCACTCAAAGATTAGAGAGAAACATGATGGGATACATTATGTTGTGTTTCAGTCATGTTTCATAAATATGCAAAATGTTCAAGGACCAAAGAGGAACACATTAAGATATATATATATATATATATAGTCATGTTCTAGACGTGTTCTACTTAACATGTTATACATGCAAGAAATAGAAAGAAACACGGGAAGATAGGGAATGTCGTGTTCTAACTATGCTATTCTAGAAATCCATATGTAAAATAAAACAGAAAGAAGCATGGTTGATACAATTGGTCATGTTCCAGCCATGTTTCTTCTTTCTTCTCTGGTGAATTAAAATGAAGAGCATGACTGAATATAGTCCCTCGTGTTTCCCCTATACTCTTTACTTTGTTTTTATATTCGAAAACTGAACCTATTTTACTACTTGTTTTACATCATTTTTGAACATCTAACATCCTGTACTCATCATACTAACTCAGAACTATGATTTACAACATCCATATACATGTTTTTACTTCATATTTCATCAGAATCCTAACTTTAAAATGTATGCTCTCATTTATGTTTTAAGCTATAAGTTCTTATGTTACAAGTTTACATGTTTCATCTTAAATTTTACTTATAACTAGCATTGTAAACATGTAATAACAACAATCAAACCAACAAAACTTACATGTATAGCCAATTCTAGTTACTTGATCCTCATTTCTTATTGTTGAAGTTACCATGATATTGCTTTCCATCTTCTATTTTATTTTTCTAACTTTAATTCCTCTTTTGATTCTTGTTGAAACTAAGATCATTTGATAGATTTGGAGAGAAAGAAGAGAAAAAGAAGAGAGAGAAGGTGAAAAATGAAAGAGCAAAGTGGAAAAGAAAAAGAAAAAGGAAAGGTAAGAGAAGGAAAAACAAAAGGAAAAGGGAAGATATTTTAAAATAAGGGTATTAGGTTTAAACCATTTATTTTAGGTTTCATAAATAATTAGAAAATAATTTGAGAGTCTATATATTAGAAATTAATATCTTGATATAAAATATATAGTTTAAAAGTTTAATATACAAGAAATTGATATTTAAATTGAGTTTGGGTTTAAAATTGGTATTTTCATATAGGTAAATGAAATCAAAGTTTATAGGGATTAAGGATATGGAAGCCAAAGTAAAATTCAAGAGTTTAGGAGTTTACAAAATATTTAATTTGAAAGTTTAAGAGTTTAGAGATTTGAAATTCAAGAAAAGAGGTTATAGTTGTAAAATTGGAAGAGATTATAATTTCAATTTGAAGAAATAGTTAGATAAAACAATTAAACAATTTGAAAATGGATAAATTGAAATCTCAATTTCAACCTAATCCATTTTACTAATTAATTATATTAAGTTATCTAATTATCTTATAACTTATTTCACTTGATTCAACTAAACTATCTAAGTTAAATTTTTAGATTGAATTCTAATTCTAATTCAAAATTATTCACCTATTATATTGTTCAATTAAACTATTCCTAATTTAGTTAGGTAAAGATTTGGATATTTCAAGTTAAGAGAGGGAAATTAGTTTTTTACAATTAAGAGGTGGTGTTCCTTAATCTCTACTAGATTACAGCATCTTCTGCATCAGGTTCATCATATCATATCCTAATAGTCTGTGTAAACTATCTATTCAAGATCCTAAATTTATTATATTTTATGACTGCAAAATTCAGTTTTACATGTGGAATTGGAGCATGAGTTTTGAAAAAATAATTTTTTCATTAATTTTATTATAATTAATCGATGATTATTGCTTTTCTATTGAGTTTTCTAGACGATAATGGAATTACAACATTGATTAATATTTTAGGGTTTAGTGAACAAAATTGTGTGAGATTGATCAAATTGGAATTATGAATTGTTTCGTCATGTCAAAACTTCTTTGGTTGTATCACTATTTGTATTATAATGGAATGAAATATCAATGTTGTATATATTTTGCTTGTTATGAAATATTAAAACTATGGAAAGATGGATATTTAATCTCTCTCTAAGTTGAAAGGAGAAATGGGCTGGGTCCAGGGCTAGGCCAGGGTTTGGAAATATTATAATACGAATTGCAAATTTACTTATGACCCGATGATAGTTATGTTGCTATGAGAAGCTATTGCACTTTTGAAGAATAGGATACAATAATACTGAAGCGTTGTGAAATCATATGCGTCCCTACTTGGTGTTTGTTTTCTAACAAAATTATTTCACATAGATCAAAAATGGCGTTACAGGAAAAAAAATTAATAGATGGTACAAATTGAGTGTAAGACTAAGTTATCTTGCACACAATTGAATGCTTGTAAAGTCCAAATCCCTGACTACAAGTTAATTTGCATAATGGAATGGGTTTATTAATTACTCTTTTTAACTATTTGTATATTATGAATTTGAAATGTAGTTACTATATGGATTCCCTTTGCAAAAGGTATATTTTGACAATCCTTACAAGTTACACCATGGGTGGTTAAGGACTATGAGTAATAAAATGGTATAGCCATATATTAAGTATAAATAATAGCTCTTTTAGGTTGTTGACAAAAATAGAATTGTTGTAAATATCTTTGGTTGGCAAAATAATTTTGAGATTAAGATGCCATTCTGTACAATTTATTATTGATTTTATCTTATTTTGAATATATAATATAACCTACAAAATCTGTGCACATATACATATAATTAAATCATAACATAAATAATTTTCCAACATATATAAACATATTTACAATTATTATAGTTAATAATATGTATAACATATGTAATTGTAGATATATTTAACATATCAATATATTATTATAATGTTATAACACTCCGAGCCAGTCAGTGTTATTCCAACATCTGCCCTTCCCTAATCCTTAATCAGCCAGCACTTGAATAGCATTATCCAAAGGTGCTATCGACACAACAAGTGCGAACCTAGCTAAGTTATGGATCGTTGTACGTTTGGCGTACATAATAAGGCTCGGATTAGAACACCTCAAACCTTGTTCTATCTTTATTACCTGTTTAACATGTAACTCTTTCAGTTTGCCAAGATGCATAGCTTCTCCACTGTGTTTTAATATAAGAGACATAAAAGTTTTATATATCAAGAGCATAGAAAAAGGATGATGACGAAGGGAAAAATCCAATTAAGATCATTAGTAAATTTTAATATAAAGGAAGTGGACTTAGTAATTAAAAAATCATTAAAACAACAACAAAAAAATTCATATTAGCAAAAATAAAATTATAAATATAAAAAAAATCCCAAAATCTCATTAAATTTTTCCATACAAATCTACAATCGCTCCTTCTTGCAACTAAGATAGTAAGAAACATCATCATTTAGGTCCTAAATTACATGGTTCGAAGTCCGCATTGTAAATGAATCTATTCTCAACCCTAACGTAGTTGGTCTTCATCACCATCTTCGTACTAAAATTTGAAAAGACATAAAATTCAACGTTATATGGCCTTCCCATGAGTGCAATATTGTTGTTGTATTGTGCCAAAGGATGTAAATCGCTCTCCTTCTTCGGCCATGATTCAACTTGCATTGTTTTCTCCATTCTCCAAATATTCCTCCTTTCCATGATCCATAAATCCATTGATTTTTCATCATAGCTTGTCCTTACAATTCCCAATTTCCCTCTATGATTTGTAGAAATGGTATTCTCTTTCATACATATCATTGTTGAATACATGTTTATATTTATTATTGGCTATAGAAAAATACTAACAAAGGAAAGAAATAACTATTTTACATGAGTTATGCCTAAGATAATGATAATGTATTAAATGATCCTAATTAAATAATTTTAGCAAATTAAAGACAATTAAGTCAACAGCCCTCCTCAAGTTGGTGCATGGATATCTTCCATGCCCAACTTATCTAGTGAGCTAGGGAACACTTTGCTAGATATAGCTTTTGTGAGAATGTTTGCTAGTTGGTCTTCTAATTTTTCAAAAGGAAATTGAACTATCTTTGCCTCCAGTTTTTCTTTGATAAAATGTCGATATACTTCAACATGTTTTGTCCTATCATGTTGAACCATGTTATGTGCAATCTCTATGACAGCTTTATTGTCTCAAAACAGTCTCATACTTGACTCAGATGAGTAGTCAATTTCTTTTAATAACTCTTTTAACCAAAACAGCTCACAAAGTCCCTTTACCATACCACGAAACTCAGTCTCTGCACTAGATAATGCAACTACTTTTTGTTTCTTGCTTCTCCATGAGACAAGTTCCCTCCAACGAAGGTAAAGTACCAAAATGTGGACTTTCTATTAGAAATGCTTCCTGCCCAATCTGTATCCATATAATCATCAATTTTTAAATGATTTCACTTTTTAAACATGAGCCTTTTTGCTGGAGATGCCTTTATATACCGTAAAATTCGAGTTACAACTTCCATATGTTCTTTACTTAGATTATGCATAAACTGACTTAGTAGGCTCACGACATAAGCAATATCCAGGCATGTGTGAGACAGGCAAATTAACTTCCCTACGAGCTGATATCTTTTTTTTTTTTTGTGGATATATGATCTAAACATTCTGCTAGTTTGCAGTTTTGAACTAATGGAGTGTTTTGGATTGCAGTCAATCATGCCCGTTTCAGCTAAAAGGTCTAGTACATACTTTCTTTGTGAAAGAAATATTCCTTGACTTAATCAAGCCACCTCAATTCCTAAAAAATATTTCAAGCGTCCAAGATTTTTTTTTCAAACTCAGTTGCTGGATGTTTTTGCAGGCTTGTAATCTCCTTCTCATCATTTCCTGTATTTGTCATATTATTGACATAAATTAAAGGGGTAGTAACCAACCTTCCTTGATGCTTTAAGAATAAAGTATGATTTGAATTGCTTTGTTTGTACCCGCACTTCTATATAGCTAAGCTGGACCATCAAACCATGCCCTTGGTGACTGTTTTAAGTCGTATAATGCCTTTTGCAACTTGCATACTATCCTAGACTATGATGCAACAAAGCCAAGTGAGAAATCCATGTAAACTTCTTCCTTGAGGTCCCCATGAACAAATGCACATTTTTGACATCAAATTGATGCAATAGCCAATCCAAATTGGTGGCAATTGATAGTAAAACTTTGACTGTATTTAATCTACTGGAAATGTTTCTTGTAGTCAAGCCATATTATTGTATGTATCCTTTTGTGACGAGCCTTACCTTATATCGATCTATTGTTCCATCTTCCTTATATTTAATAGAGAACACACATTTGCATCCTATTATTTTCTTGCCTTTTGGTAGTGTTATGAGCTTCCATGTATTATTCTTTTGCAGTGTTGTCATTTCTTTGGTTATTGCATGGGTCCATCTGGGGTCATTTAAAGCCTCTTGAATTGTATTTGGGATGTGCTTGAAAGATAGCTTATGCACAAATTTCTTGAGTGGCTGTGACATTTTCTAAGTGCTAACATAATTGGCAATTTGATATTTAGTTCCTTCCTTGCTATGTTCTAGGGAATATCTATTTAGTGGCTTTCCTTTATTGTACCTGTCATGCTCCATAGGGTATCCTAAACGTAACAGTCCGCCACATACTAGATAAGACTCTCGAATTCCCTATCTGAGCCCTTCGGGAGTCTTATAAAGATGTAAAGCGTTCCTTTACGACCATAGAATACTTCAACAAATGGAGTTAAACAATTTAACGTGGCATTCATTAGCCATAGATAATAAACCAAAACGCGTAATTAAACTTTACAAAATCTAAGGGGCATTGCCCCGCAAAATAATATCAAGTCCATTACAGTCATTCAGAGTCCTTCAGTTTCCAATGGAAGTCTATACAAAAGAGTGAATTAAACTTCTATGGGAAACTCCTATCTCCGGTACCTGTGCTATGGCTTGCCTCGACCTAAGCCAGATAAACTCGTGCTGCAATAAGTAGAAACTATGGGGGCGTAAGCTAACTAGCTTAGTGAGTAATAACTTCCATATCACAATTAAATACAATTCATTTAAGCAAGTGATTATTCAAGCAAGTGTATGCATCAAACAAATGTAATCAACAAACATATGACCAACCGGAAATCATATGTGGATGGACTTGCGCCCTCCATCTCGGGTTAGCAGATTAACTAATCCTACGGTACGACGCTGTTTAAGCTCACGGTCAACTAACAATATCTCGTTTTATGAATCACGATTAACCAACAAGCTCGTTTTATGGATAACGATTAACCAACATATTCATTTTATGGATCACGAAAAACCAACTAATGCGAATGCTCCAACCCTATCGTGATATGAATGAATCCAATTTACAATTGAGGTCGAATATTCATTAGTTCAATTCTTTTAGGTGACCAACAAGTATTCGCAGACATTCATTATAAGATACTAGCTAATCAGTCAATAGCTTAACACCTGGTTTCGATATTCCTTAAGTTCCATTTCACATATCAACAGCAGACAACATATATAATTCCCATATACCCCATCATGCATATCCAATTTCTTTTTATCTTTTCCTATATCACTAGTGCCACTACATTACAATCACATTCATTAATTGAGAGCGGAAGTAAAACTCACTCTGCCATTGGACACCGATCTTTCTAGTAGTAGTAGTAGTAGTATAGTAGTCGGGAGGTAGGGTGTCGTCCTGCTCGGGATCACCTACCAAGAAAGAATAATCCTAATGAGATTCTCATTATGTAACTAAATCAAGCTATACATCTAAACTAAATGAATTCGGAATTCTCGCTATTTGCGGAAGTTCCGGCTTAAAATGGCCATAACTTGGTCATTTTAACTCGGAATTTCGCAAATTTTATATCGATCTCTATCTACTTCGAAAGATATATCTATTTCTAATATTAAATTTAAGTTTTGAAAATAGTAAAGTCATGGAACAGTGGGATCAGTTCTGTTCCGCCATTTCTCAATTCCGAAAAATTTGCTTTGCTTTTGATACGAAATGTTCCTAGTTGATGATTCATGCATGAATGGTATAGGAATGAATTACTAACATGAATGCCATGTAATAAACTCAATATGCATGGTCATGATGATTTTGTGATAATAAACTCTTATGAACTCCTAAGTTTTAGAATATTCCATAAAGGTTATTTCTAAGAAGCTATTCTTCCACTTTACACTCCTTAAGGTTTCTTTGACTTGTAATCTTGTAATCCACTTGTTATCTAAATGAAAATAAGTTCTCAAAGTCTATATTAATCATGGCCTTCATTCATGCATAAAAATTCCCATTTTTCATTTGGTAAACATGTTTTTAAACAAGCCTTTTGTAAAAATCCGAATTTTTAAAATTTCATTTTCTTGCATTTTTCTTATGGAAAAACTTGTCTAATGCATTAAAATTTGAAGTTTCAATGTATATATTATCTAAGGACTTCATTTAGCTTATAAAACATCCAATTTAGACTTAGATACTAAGAGTTCTTGTAGGCATGAACCTAAGTTACGAATTTGACTATTGATCCACACATCAATATTTTTCATTCTAACTCCACCACTTGTTTTACATTCCTATCATGCCTAAACTCATCCAAGCTTATGAAAATCATTCCTTCAATATTCCCATTACACATACCCTTCATTTTTCTTATGAAACATGAGTTTAAAAATGATTTTGGGGTTTTCAAAGTAGGGTTTCCATTTCATCCGAATTTCCAACATTTCATTTTTGACAAAACCTTTCCTTTTTCAATGTTCTTGCCTTCTATATATGAATATCTACTATCTAACATCTCTAGACATGTACAAGACCACATTTTTATGATCATCCATGCATGGAAATAAAAATAACTCTATGATCATACATGTACATGAAGTTGTGGATGTCTAAACTTTAGATCTACTAAATATAATGCATGAATCATAGATCTCATGGCATGAACAACACTATATATGCAAGATCTCTACTTTACATGCATGAACAATATGATATTTCAACCAAAAACTCTTCCAAATACTAGATCCACTTCTTGTGATGGCTTGAGATTCTTGTAGTAGTGTTTTCATGTCCCTTGCTCATGCTCATTGGGATTTAAATGAGAAACACACAAAAATGATCTTGCCATAACAAGATTTAGACTAACAAAGCTTGGAATCGTCATTTAATGGATGATCTAAAGGAGAAAAGAAGATGAAACAAGCTTGTGGAGGAGTGCATGTGTGTGTGTGTGTCACGGCACATAGAGGAAAAAGAGAGAGTTTCACCTTTGTTAAAATTTTGTAAGAGTGAAAATGAGGAGAGAGAGAGAAAATGAGCTTATATATTGGATAGACTAGGGTTTTAATTGCATAAAAATAACTAAAATAAAACAAATGAGAGGGTTAAAGGGGGAGGGGCGCCGGCCAAGAGAGATGTGAGGGAGAGAGGATTTGAATTTTTAACAAATTTGTAATTTATGTAATTAAAATGTAATAAATGTGATAATTATTTAAGAGACAAAATTTCTTGGAAAAGAAACATGAAATGAGTAGTTGTAAGGATGTAAGAATAGGGTATGGGTAGTGTGTAGTGTAGGTTGTACTTGTGAATAGTAGACAAGACATCTACTTTATCGGTTGTACCGAAAACAGGGGAAAAGCTATAACTGTAATTTTTATAGCTCGGAAAATTATAAAATTGATATTTTTGGAATCCTTATAAAATTACGGTTCTAATGAATATTCCGGAACATTTTTTTGAATCCGTGGTCCGGGGCACGCTTTTCCGTAATTGAGCTCGGGAAGGTCTGGAATTGAAAAATTCCCGAATTTAAAACTTTCAAAGGTTTAGAATGTACTTTAAAACAATAATTCAACTTCATTTACTTTATAAAATTTCTTTTATTATGAAACCGAAGGAAAGCAGGATTTAAGGTTCCTAGGCTTCACTCACTAGACTCAAACTGGACCGGATTAGGGTTTCGCTTCCAACTCCTGGGGCTTCTTAACTACTAAGAATACCGGGGTTTACAACCTCCGCACCTTAAATAAAGTTTTTTCCTCAAAACGGAGCTGACGTACCTTATCTTTCAAATATCTCGAGGTACTTCCTCCAGATTTCCTCTTCAGCTTCCCAGGTTGCTTCCTCAAAGGCATGATTCCTCCATAACACTTTAACATAGTGGATGTCCTTGTTTCGTAGCCTTCGAGTTTCCTTATCCAATATCTTCACTGGGTGTTCCTCATATGTTAGGTTCTCCTTCAGCTGAATTGGTTCCAACTCCAGAATCCTTTCCGGGTCGGCAACATACCTCCTCAATACTGACACATGGAATACATTGTGGATCCCGGACAAATTTGGTGGCAGGGCTAGCCGATACGCCAGATCTCCGACTCTTTCCAATATTTCGAAAGGTCTAATGTATCTTGGGCTTAACTTCCCTTGTGTACGCATCCTCTTAATACTTTTAATCGGGTTTATCTTTAGGTACACGTGATCACCTACCTTAAACTCAAGTTCTCTTCTTTTCAAGTCGGCCCAACTCTTTTGCCGGTCCTGAGCTTCTTTCATTTTCCGCTAAATCAACCTCACTTTATCTGCGGCTTCTTGTACCAATTCCGGCCCAATAGCCACCTTTTCCACTTCATCCCAGAACAAAGGGGATCTACAGCGTCGTCCATATAAAGCTTCATATGGTGGCATTTGAATGGTGGAGTGATAGCTGTTATTGTAGACAAACTCAATTAGGTGTACATAGCTATCCTAACTCCCTTTGAATTCCAAAGCACACGCTCTCAGCATGTCTTCTAGGGTTTGGATCGTCCGCTCAGACTGTTCATCGGTCTGAGGGTGATAAGCCGTACTAAAGTGTAATTTAGGGCCCAGGCTCTTTGTAGGCTTGTCCAAAATTTGTACACAAATCTCGGGTCTCTATCGGAGATAATCCCTGCAGGTATGCCATGTAATCTTACGATCTCTCTGATATAGATCTTGGCTAATCTTTCCATTGAGTAGGTCATATTTATGGGTAAGAAATGCGCCGACTTAGTCAATCGGTCCACTATCACCCATATTGCATCACAACCAGATGGAGTCTTGGGAAAACCACACACAAAATCCATGGATATCTTATCCCACTTCCATTCGGGAATGGGTAAGGGCTTTAGCAATCCGCCCGGTCTCTGGTGCTCCGCTTTCACCTGTTGGCATACTGGATACTTCATCACATAATCTGCCACATCTCGCTTCATGCCATTCCACCAATAGCGGCTTTTCAAATCTTGATACATTTTGGTGCCTCCTGGATGCATGGTATATCCGGAGTTATGTGCTTCACTCATTATTTCCTTCCTCAACTCCTCGTCCTCTGGTACACACCGCCTTCCTTTCATCCGGATCACATCTTCATCATCCATGGCAAAGTCAAGGTACTTTCCTGCTTAGGTTTCTCTTTTGATCCTTTGTATCACCTCGTCATACCGTTGGGCTTCTTTGATTCTCTCTATGAGGGTCGGCTCCAGCGCCAGGTTGGATATCTCAAGTTCAGCGCTTTGGTCTATGAACTCAATCCTTAGCTTCTCAAACTCCTTAATCAAATCTCTTTGACTTGTGATCAAAGCGGCTATTTCCCCGTGATTCTTCCGACTTAGGGCATCCACGACCGCATTTACTTTCCTTGGACAGTAATTTATTCCCAGATCATAATCCTTTATTAGTTCTAGCCACCTCCTTTGTCTCATGTTTAGCTCCTTCTGTGCGAACAGGTATTTAAGACTTTTATGATCTGTGTATATCTCACACCTTTGCCCATATAGATAATGTCTCCATAGCTTCAAAGCGAAGACAACGGCAGCTAATTCCAAATCATGCGTAGGGTAATTCTGTTCATGCGGTCTCAATTGCCGAGAAGCATATGCAATAACCTATCCCTCTTGCATCAAGACGCATCCAAGGCCATTCCTTGAGGCGTCACTATGTACCGTATAGGGTTTTTCTGGGTCCGGTAAAACTAGGATCGGTGCCGATACCAACCGTCGCTTCAATTCCTGAAAGCACTGTTCCCTCTTGTCTGTCCAAACGAATTTCTCATTCTTTTGAGTTAATTGAGTCAGTGGCTTGGCTATCTTAGAAAAATCCTTCACAAACTTGCGACAGTAGCCAGCTAATCCCAAGAAACTTCTTACTTTGGTAACCGTTTGCGGTGGCTTCCAATCCACTACAGCCTTGATCTTTTCGGGGTCAACAGATATCCCATCACCGGTTACTACATGTCCAAGAAATGATATTCTGTCCAACCAAAAGTCACATTTGGATAGCTTGGCGTATAGCTTGTTATCCCGTAAGGTTTGCAATGCCAAACGAAGATGTTCCTCGTGTTGTTCTTTGGTCTTCGAATATATGAGGATGTCGTCTATGAAGACTATCACACACTTATCCAAAAGTGGCTTATAGACTTGATAAGTGCTAAAAGACCCATATTTTCTATACTCAATGATATAATTTTGCATTAATTCTATGAGAAATTCTTAGAAAAGATACTTAATTGTCGAATATTTGTATTTTCAGAGTTCAATACTCATTTGGAAGATTTATGGATGATTTGAGCAAAAACAAGGAAGGATTTAACAAAGGCTACAAAGTGGTGATTTTCAAGTGTGCACAACGTTCATGCATGGCCATTCAGAAGATTGTGCAGAGAAGAAAAGGTGACCAGCAAGCATCATTCCTCCTGCCCTAGCTACACAAGGAGTGCACAAGGCAGTGCAAGAACAATTAACTCTCCGAGAAAAAAAGAAGATTTTAAGTCTACACAACCCGTGCACGGCCGTGCAGAAGGCCGTGCAGAACTTAAAGATGTAAAAATCCAATTTTCTTTCACGGCCGTGCAGACCCCTTGTGCACACACGACTTTTTCCTATGCTATAAATAGCCGCCTTATTGATTTATTTGGGATCTGGAGCCGTACATTGGAACCCTAGGAGAGAAAAGACGCACTTAAAGAGAAAGATTGCTTGATCATCATGGATTATCACAAGATTATCAAGGGTTGTATTTCTGCATCATGTTTCTATTCTACTTCTCTAGATATTGTGTTTTTCTTGTAAATTCCATGGAGGAGTAGACTCCTAACCCTAAATCTTGTGAAACCCTAAACCCGATATGAATTGAATTGCTTGATTAATGAAAAAGTTTATACCTTTGCATCTATTCATGTATTATTTTGTTTTGTGATTGATTTATGCGCAAGGTTAATTACATATATGATTCTTATTAGATGAAAGAGGTTTTATCTAGTAAGTTGGATCTTCATGAATAGGAAAATCACATGTTTCATCTAGAGATAGAGAAACTTTGATTTGCTGCAATAAAGATTTGATCTTTGTGTATGAACTAGGATCTTTAATGCAATCTTACATTGATATTAGTTAGAAAGAGTTTCTATTAATTCATGCAAGATTAGGAATTGATCAACTCGAGGGAGTGATTAGTTTAAAAAGGAAGTTCATGCAGTGCAGGTATGAATGAGTAAATAATCAATATATCTTTTTATGAAAAGTTAGGGTTTAGGGTGGAACAAGATGAGGGTTATGTTGCATATCTTGTGATTAATTATAATTCTTGAAAGTTTCATAAAATTTAGGGTTAATTAGATCAGTTAATTAGTAGTTGATGAATAATACTATAAATTTAAGAATTAGACTAAATAGTGGAGAAAGGGTAACACTAGTAATTGTTTCTTAGATTCCTGAGGACGATACCTGATTTTAATCATATACTATTTCGAAAAGGTATACTTGCCTTTGCTCGATCGTAGGATTAATTCTGGTTTATAAATTTTAAAGTTTGATACGATCGGTTTGAGCGCATCAAGTTTTTGGCGCCGTTGCCGGGGAATCTTGCAATATTAGGATAACCTGAATAACTACTAATTTAGTCATTTATCTTCTTTTTGCAATTTTAATTACCTTTCTTTTTGGATATTTCATAAACTGTAATTGCTTTCATCTTTTATAGTTTATGCCAAGAAGTTCCTCATCGGAATATATTGATCTTGATCCTGATTGAACGAACACTTCGTAGACGATTGAGAGCTAAACGAAACAACCCAGTAAGATCAAGCACCATGGATGGAGATAGGAATGAGGATGCTCTGAATCAGGTTCATGGTGAAGGGAACAACCCAATTCAAATTGCTGCAAAAATCTTCATCGACCTATGTGCGTTATTTATGCCCACAATCGATGGAGTTGCACCACCTATTGCAATGCCTACAATTCAGGCAAACAATTTGAGCTGAAACCCGCTTTAATTCAATGGTACAAGTAAACCAATTTGGTGGGGGAACTACAGAAAATCCACATGCTCACTTAAAAAGTTTCCTGCAAATTTGTAGCACTATCAAAAGCAATGGAGTTTCTGAGGATGCTATACGCCTTAGATTATTCCCTTTTTCTCTTAGGGATAAGGCAAGTAGCTGGTTGAATTCCTTACCTCCTCATTCGTTGACCAGTTGGGCTCAAGTAGCACAGAAATTTCTGGAGCAATTCTTTCCACCTAACAAGACAATCCATTTGAGGAATGAGATATTTTCTTTCCGCCAATTTGAGGGAGAATCACTATATGAAGTTTGGGAACGATTCAAGGAACTCCTTCGGCGTTGTCCGCACCATGGGATTTCCCTGCATGATTTAATTCGAATATTTTATATGTCTCTTGGTGATCAACTGAAAACAATGATTGACACTGTGGCTGGTGGAGGTTTGATGAAAAAGAGTGCTCCTGAAGCTTATGATTTAATTGATGATATGGCACGCAATACATTCTATTGGCACAGCGAAAGGACCAAACCAAGACATGTTGCTGCCATGCATGAGTCAGATGAGATTGCTAAACTTCAAGCACAAGTGGCTTCACTTACAGCTCAAATGGGTAGAATGCAGCCTATGTCAAGCAGGATCAAATTATATACCAAACGTAGAAATCTTGTCTCAGAATGGGGCTCCTATGAGTTCCGCAGGGGATTATGATGTTGCTAGTGTGGCTTCTAGCATCGAGGAGGTCAACTTTATGAATAAGTTTGATAGAACTTCGGGAAATTATAATCCCTATAGTAACACCTATAATCCTGGCTGGAGGAATCACCCTAATTTTTCATGGAGCAATCAAAATGCTCAAAGATCGAACAATCCACCAGGATTTCAGAGGCAACAACCGCAACAATTACCAGCGCCTCAACAACCCCCCGCTTTACCACCAACTGAAAAGAAGCCGAATGTTGAAGATGTGCTGGCACAATTTATTCAAAATTCTGATGCTCGTCATAGAAATCAAGAGGCTTCCATTCATAATCTTGAGAAGCAAATTGGCCAATTGGCTAAGCTTATGTCTGAGAGACCTCAAGGTGCACTCCCCAGCAATACTGAACCCAATCCTAGGGAGCATGTAAAGGCTATTAATTTGAGAAGTGGGAAGGAGTTACCTACCGCATTACCAAGGGAACAGGATAGCGAAGCAAATCAAAATCTTACTGGTGAAGAAGTGGAACTCGAGAGACCAAACAAGGAACAAAGATCATCACCTCCAGTTGTGAAAGAATACAAGCCACGGATTCCATATCCAGCTTGCCTCAATCAGACAAAGGACAAGGAACAATTTGGTAAATTCTTGGACTTATTTAAGCAGTTACACATTAACATTCCTTTTGTTGAGGCGCTTTCACAGATGCCGAAGTATACAAAGTTCTTAAAAGAACTTTTATCGAACAAGCGAAAATTGGAGGATGTTTCTACAGTGGAAGTTGGGGCAAACTGCTCATCTATCATTCAAAATAGACTTCCTCCAAAGCTGAAAGACCCTGGTAGCTTTACAATCCCCTGTGTGGTTGGCGATATCAATGTTGAAAAAGCTTTAGCTGATCTGGGAGCAAGTATTAACTTGATGCCCTATTCATTTTTCAAGAAGCTAGGCCTTGCTGAACCTAAACCCACTAGGATGAGCTTACAACTTGCTGATCGGTCTGTTAAATTCCCTCAAGGGATAATTGAAGATGTTTGGTGAAAGTAGGAAAGTTCATCTATCCAGTTGATTTTGTGGTTCTTGATATGGATGAAGATGGAGACGTACCTCTCATTTTGGGAAGACCTTTCCTTGCCACCGCAGGGCTTTGATTGATGTAGAGGGAGGTAAACTTACCTTGAGGTCGGTGATGAAGAGTTGGTAGTTAAAATTGCTCCAGCCTTAAAGTATCCAATGAGTACCGATGATTCATGCTATTCGGTTGACATTGTTGACTCCTCCGTCAATGATCACTATGCAGAGTTGTTATGCAAAGATGAATTAGAGCTGAGCTTGACAAGAGGAGAAGAGGAACATGTGAATATACCAGAAGTCAAAGCTTGTACAGAACAACTCGATGCTGCAGAAGAGATTACACCCCTTGGTGGATTTGAAAACTTAAAAGCGGGCAATGAAGTAAGGCTTAGGAGCTCTATTGAAAAACCGCCTATTTTGGAATTAAAGCAGCTACCAGACTATTTGGAGTATGCCTTCCTTGCAGCAGATTCCAAGCTTTTAGTTATCATTGCTTCGGATTTATCACAAGAACAAAAAGATCGGCTACTTACAGTTTTGAGAGCTCATAAACAAGCAATCGCATGGCAAATTTCAGACATAAAAGGTATCAATCCCTCTTTTTGTACTCATAAAATTCTTTTGGAAGACGGTTTGCAGCCAGTAGTGTAACCACAAAGAAGGCTAAACCCCAATATGAAAGAGGTGGTTAAAAAGGAAGTCATTAAGCTTCTTGACGCTGGTCTTATATACCCTATTTCTGATAGCAAATGGGTTAGCCCGACACAAGTTGTACCAAAGAAGGGAGGGACGACTGTGGTCCCTAATGATAAGAACGAACTTATTCCAATGCGTACTGTAACCGGATGGCGAGTTTGCATAGATTATCGGAGACTGAATGATGCAACTGGGAAGGACCATTTCCCTCTTCCTTTTGTAGATCAGATGTTGGAGAGACTAGCAGGACACATGTACTATTGTTACCTAGATGGAATGTCCGGATACTTCCAGATACCGATTGCTTCAGAGGACCAGGAGAAGACTACCTTCACCTGCCCTTATGGTACATATGCATATAGACGAATGCCATTTTGTTTATGCAATGCACCAGCTACGTTTCAACGGTGTATGTTGGCTATTTTTGACGATTTAGTAGAAAAGATTATGGAGGTCTTCATGGATGACTTCTCAGTTTTCGGGGACTCTTTTTCGGATTGTTTAGAGAACTTGGAAAAGGTGCTAATTCGTTGTGAAGAGACAAATCTAGTCTTAAACTGGGAAAAATGTCACTTCATGTGTAAGGAGGGCATTGTGCTCGGCCATAAGGTATCTCACAAAGGCATTGAAGTTGATCAAGCAAAAGTGGAGGTGATTTCTAAACTCCCCCACCAAATTCAGTTAAGGCCATCAGGAGCTTTTTAGGTCATGCTGGCTTCTATAGACGCTTCATTCTTGACTTCTCTAAAATAGCCCGACCTCTAACTAAACTATTGGAGAAAGATGCGCCTTTTCACTTTACAGTCGATTGCCACCGTGCATTCGATGTCCTCAAGGAGAAGTTGACCAATGCACCTATCATGATAGCCCCAGATTGGAGTTTGCCTTTCGAACTCATGTGCGATGCCAATGATTATGCCGTTGGAGCTGTTCATGGTCAAAGACATGATAAACACTTTCAACCTATATACTATGCCAGCAAGACTCTCACAAGTGCTTAAGCTAATTATACCACTACTAAGAAAGAAATGCTGGCTGTGGTGTTCGCATTTGACAAATTTAGGCCGTATCTTATTCTTTCTAAGGTGATTATATATACGGATCATTCAGCTTGAGATTTCTGCTCACTAAAACAGATGCAAAACCGAGATTAATCCGCTGGATACTACTCTTGCAAGAATTCGATGTGGAAATTCGTGATAAGAAAGGGGCGGAGAATCTAGCCGCTGATCACCTCTCAAGACTTGAGAACCCCTATTTAGAAGAGCTCAAGGAGGAAGATATCAATGATTCCTTTCCAGAAGAGAAGCTATATGCTATATATCAGCTCATGAATGTGGAAACACCTTGGTTTGCAGACTTTGCAAATTATTTGGTGGCTAGAGTTCTTCCCGATGGTCTTAATTCTCATGCAAAAAGGAAGTTCTTTTCAGAACTTAAATACTACTATTGGGAGGATCCTTTCCTATTCCGGGTTTGTGGTGATCAAATGGTTAGAAGGTGTGTCTCCCATGATGAGGGCTGGAAAATATTGAGTGCGTGTCATTCTGGACCTGCTGGGGGTCACTATTCTGTTAACCGAATTGCACATAAGGTTTTAGAAGCTGGGTTCTATTGGCCCACAATATTTAAAGATGCCCAACGTCTATGTGCCAGTTGTGATAGCTGCCAACGTGTTGGAAATATTTCCAGAAGAAACAAGATGCCTCAAAACTTTGTTCTTGAATGTGAAGTTTTTGATTTATGGGGGATCGACTTTGTGGGACCATTCCCCACTTCTTATGGGAATAAATACATCCTAGTAGCAGTGGATTACGTTTCCAAGTGGGTTGAAGCCCAAGCATTATCTACAAATGATGCACGAGTTGTTGTTAAATTCCTCAAAAAGCTATTCTCTCGGTTTAGAGCCCCTAGAGCTATCATAAGCGATAGGGGAACACACTTTTGCAATACCCAAATGGAGAAGGTATTGAAGAGATATGGAGTTACACATCGAATTGCTACACCGTACCACCCCCAGACAAGCGGTCAAGTCGAAGTCTCCAACCGTGAGCTTAAGCGTATACTCGAAAAAACAGTGCAACATAATAGAAGAGATTGGTCTGAGAAGCTTGACGACGCTTTATGGGCATATCGAACGGCTTACAAAACCCCTTTAGGGACCACTCCCTATAGGTTAGTTTATGGGAAATCATGCCACCTTCTAGCAGAGATCGAACATAAAGCACATTGGGCAATCAAATTGGTAAACTTTGCTTTAGGAGATGCTGGAGTAAAAAGAAAGCTACAACTGAATGAACTTGATGAGTGGAGAAGGCAATCTTATGAAAATATGAGGATTTACAAAAAGAAAGTCAAGAAATATCATGATTCACACATCCACCAGTCAAGGGAGTTCAAGAAAGGGGATAAAGTTATGCTCTTTAATTCCAGATTAAAACTTTTTCCGGGAAAATTGAAATCACGATGGTCCGGTCCTTTTGTGGTTAGGACAGTATTTCCACATGGAGCAGTAGAGCTTGAACACCCAGATCATGATAATTTTAAAGTCAATGCCCATCGCTTGAAACTCTATTTGAGTGACGGAACCGATCGTGAGAATCGAGAATTCTTTCGACTCAATTTACCAGACGCTTAGCTGACACATGTGAAGGACGTCGAGCCAACGACGTTAAACAAGTGTGCTTCTTGGGAGGCAACCCATGTCTAACTTTGGTAATTCTAGTTTCCTTAGTTTTTATTTCGCATCACTATCCTAAGTTTATCTACTGCTGTCAAAATTGCAGGTTATGGATGTTATCCGACTTAACTGAAGGAAGAAAGCATTGATTTCATAGTGTGGAACGCAAGTTTAATCTAAGTAAGATCTTTCCAGTTTTAATCTCAACGTAACCGGTAAGTTCTTTTCACTCTTATTACTATAACAAAGTGCACAAAACTCGTACGACTTGTTAATACTTGCACAAAGTTGCGCCTCGGCACTACTTGAGATTGGACACTTTTTGCAACCCTGCACGACTCCAAACATGGCCATGCACAAGCTAATCCACCCTTGGAAATCATGATATCATAGTGTCGGTACCTATTTTTCCAACCTGCACAGCCCCGAGCACGGCCGTGTGGCTGCCAGTGCACATTCCAAATCTCTCTACAGAGGTCACGGGGCACATTTCTCCAACCTACATGGCCCCGAGCATGGCCGTGCAGGCGCCCATGCACACTCCTACCCAAGTGACCATACTCTCGGTGCATAATTCTCCAATCTGCGCGGCCCCCAAGCATGGCCGTGTAGTCTCACCTTCACTTACTCATTCACACACACACACGTTGCTCACGGGGCACATTCCTAACCTGCACGGCCCCGAGCATGGCCGTGCAGGCCCCCATGCACACAAACATGCACATGCAACATACTCTCGGGTCATGTTTTCCTAACCTGCACGGCCCCGAGCATGGCCGTGCAGGAGGCAGTGCACATATAAAAAGAAAAAAAATTTCTTTTTTGAAAAAAACAAACTGTCCCCTCCCTCTCATTCTTTCATTACCATTACCTTTCCATATATCCCAACTCTCATCATCTCTCTCCGATACGGTGGTGATAAGTAACTACATTCACAACCAAGATCATATACTTATCCAGTTTCACTCGTGCATCTAAACTCAAGTAAGTATATTCCTTTCCCTTGCTTTCTCTCGCACGACTGCAATTTGGGAATCCCATTTCTTTTTCTGTCATGGTGAATGGGTGTAGGCGGACTATGGTTGACTGTTGTGGTGGTTCGGATGTTGTTGTAGGCCTGTGCTGTAGACACAATATATGAATCCTTTGCTTGTACTTGTTATGGTTTCCATAAGCATTTGCACAAATCTAGCCCGATCGATCTTGTTGTTAGGGTTCATGCAATTTTATGGGCTTTGCACAACTTTTAGGGCTTTTGTCTTTTCCTTGCAATTAAGCCATTTCACTATCATTACTTCCAGATAGTTTGCATCATTCATGTTTCTATCACTCAATTCATTCTTGATTCGACATTCTAGGGTTTTATCTACATGCTATTAGGATCTTTTACGAATTTTAGATTACATGGATAAATTCTTGGTGAATTCGTGTTGAATGTGGCTCCCTTCATAAGTTTTTCCCTATAGCTTTAGTATGCCCAACCCTCTGCACGGCCTTGCACCTGCCTGATACTGCTCTGTTTGCCTTTTAATGCTTGATTGGCACTCATTCTTGCTTAGGGCTTCACAACATGATTGCATTACTGCTCTAGAAGTCGAGCATATCTGTGAACCATGGTCTCATTATATTGAGTTATGTTTGATATTTGCTCGTTATTGATTTGTACAAAGATCCTGAGATAAGCTTTTCTTTCATGTAGAAATGGTACGAACCAAACGGGTAGCGCACAAGTCCACGAGGCCATGATCTAAGCGACGGCTTCCACTTCGCAAGCTAAGAAGAAGAAGCCTATTCACCAAGATGAAGAAGACGTAGGTCCAACTCGCTTCGTCAAATACTCTGAGCAAGAATGGAGCAAGAAACGGAGAGAAAAGCTCGAAGCGAAAACCTTCATGAGCAACGACTACTTGGATTGGAAGATACTTCGTGAATACGGCCTCGAACAAGAAATCCGGGAATTGTTAAGTGGAGGACCTTGGGCTTCATTCTTCGAGATCAACGAACCAGCTTATAGGGATGTTACGCTGGAATTCCTATCCACTCTCCAGCTAGACACCAATGACATGTACTTTCAAGTCTATGGAAAACAACAACATGTCTATACTCCTATGTTTGGCGTTTATTTGGGTCTTTATGAATTTGATGAGTGCAATGAGACTAGCTTCTCCCAACTGCCTGAAACGTGGCCATCTAATCTCACCGCCCAATAGTATTGGGAAGAGCTGTGTGGAACGCCTATTTGTTATCAACCATCACGTTCAAAAGCAACATCCATGACTAATCTCAAGTTAAAGGTGGTTCACCACTTGTTGGCCCATACCATTGGAAGTCGCAAGAGCAGTCATGGTGTGGTAAACAACTTCGAACTGTTCCAGCTGTATAGCATTGCCACTAAAACCAAGATTAATGTGTGTCTCGAAGTGGCAAAGTTTCTATTTCAACAAGCAACAGACGCGAGGACCAAGGGCCTTTACTATGGTGGTTATATTACCAAGTTCCTCAAGGGTTTTCAAATCTTTGAAGCACCATCACCAGTACCATTGGAGTGCCCGCTAAGAAAATCTCCGACGGTCCATTTCCCGGTTGGGGCTTAGTTAAGCTCACCGATCTCCCCACTCCTTCTAAAGGAGCCCCTACCACTTCTCAAGGAGTTTTCACTCCTTTATCTACATCCAGCTCCCAGGCCCCACCTTCCACCAGTGATATTCAGCGATTGCAACAAGACTTTTATGAAGAACAGAAATAGATGAGCAGAAGAGAAAAAGAAGAACAAACGGTTTCAAGCTTCAGTTTGGGCATTTTTGGAGAAAATTGCTAGTTGTTTCACTCCCCCCACCCGCACCCCCCCCCCCCCCCAACTGATCTCCCAACTTATGAGACTTCACCTGAACCGAATTCCCTGACCTGCACCAGTCAGGCGAAAGGGTAAAGCACCCGTTGAAGTCGACTCCGAATCTGAATCTGCTTCTTCGGAGGATGAGGGTGACGCGGAGAGACTGATAGTGATGATGGAGACGATGTCGCAGATGGTGCTGCTGAGGAGTCCCCTAGGACTCTGCTGATGAGGACACTGATGGTGATAAATGATCATATCTTCTATGTTTCCTTTCCTTTTATCTGTTACCTGTATTTTGGAGTGCCCAATTTTTGGGGGACAGCTCCTAATTTTGATGAACTCCTCCTCGGAATTCATGCTTAGACTTCAGGATAGGCTAACTTCATTTTAGCTTTACTTTTTGTTTTTGTTTTTGATTTTGTCTTCAGGCATGATCTATTTTAGGTCCACCAGATTAATGCTGATGTTGAACTTTCATATGGATTTTCTCTTTTCCCCTTCCGGTTGCGTCAATATCATGATCAACCCTCTACACGACCCGAGGAAGTTCTCGTGTTCTTTCTCTTTCTTTATTTGTGTCTTATTGCCAAGACATTGAGGACAATGTCTCACATTAGTGTGGGGATATGGGCAATTACAAAAGAAAATTTGAGTCTTGAGCATACATTTTTATGCACTGGATCATATTAATTGTGTAATCTTGATTAAAAATCCCGACATGTTCAGGTTGCAACTGTGCTTCAAAACCAATTATGACTTGATAGATCTTGAAAATATATTCGAAAGAAAATATATACATATATATATGAATTAAGATGAAAGTGACTTATATAGTATCGTACTCACCTATTTTGTGATCAATATAGTTAATTGAAATTGTAAGATAAAATCTAAGTGGGGGCAAGCTTACTTGCTAATTAGTAATAGAATTTAGAGTCTAAAAGTGAATCAAAGTCCTTAGTTGAAAGTTCAATAGTTATGGTTCTGAACTTGTTGATTTGTATAAATTCTTTTAAAAAAATTTGAGAACATTTCTAATCTTTAGTGAAAGAGCATATGAAATTCATCACTTGGTGATCCTTCTTAGAATTAATCTCTATTGATCTTTATACTGAATTGATTATTAAAAGCTTAGTTGATATGGGCGGGCTTTGGTCCCTCAGAAGAGTGAAGTCTGACCCCACTATTAACTACACAAGCTTCTTATATTTTGCTCCAATGACTCGAGTATTTGAGTTATGAGTATCCAACCTTGAATGTTAGGGTGAGAGAGAGTTCTTTAGGGTCCCTTCAAAACCTGGTCACTTGGGTGATGAGCCCGGGATGTGCCGACTCAATGAATTCACCATGACGAGAAGGAAGGAATGGCATAAGTTCGATTTCTGAACTTGAAACATTTTGAGCTGAAAAGATGCGGGCAAAAACCCATCCAGAGGAAAAGACAAGAAAAGATATGAGCTAAGACTCATCCCTCTGAAGGCTCTAATACATCATAAAGAGATTTAAATAAAAGGAGGAAATCCAAGGGAAGAACTGATGCAACTACTTTCACTCTAGATTGTTATGCTTCGAGAAGTCGTTGAAATTTTTTTTTTATATTCACTCGATGAGTGATGAAATGTAACTAGGTCTCTTTCACTATTGTTTGACTTCGTGTTTATTTTACGACTTTATGAACTATTACTAATTGAAAAAAAAAAGTGTTTGACTTACTTGGATTAATCTTAGAATTTTGATTTTATTATCCTAATTACATTTATATAATGGGTCTGAGCTATAGATACAAAGTGAGTCGCTATAATCTGAAGAGATTATTAAACGTTTTGAGTATATTTGATGACAGATCTTCATTGCCCTTAGTTGTTTACTTGAAGACAAGCAAACGATTAAGTGTGGGGATGTTTGATAAGTGCTAAAAGACCCATATTTTCTATACTCAATGGATATAATTTTGCATTAATTCTATGAGAAATTCTTAAGAAAAAGATACTTAATTGTCGAATATTTGTATTTTCAGAGTTCAAGTACTCATTTGGAAGATTTATGGATGATTTGAGCAAAAACAAGGAAGGATTTAACAAAGTCTACAAAGTGGTGATTTTCAAGTGTGCACAACGTTCATGCATGGCCATTCAGAAGATTGTGCAGAGGAAGAAAAGGTGACCAGCAAGCATCGTCATTCCTGCCCTAGCAGCTGCACAAGGAGTGCACAAGGCAGTGTACAAGAACAATTAACTCTATCCGAGAAGAAAAAGAAGATTTTAAGGTCTACGCAACCCCGTGCACGGCCGTGCAGAAGGCTGTGCAGAACTTAAAGATGTAAAAAATCCAATTTTCTTCACGGCCGTGCAGACCCCTTGTGCACACACAACTTTTTCCTATGCTATAAATAGCTACCTTATTGATTTATTTGGAGAGCTGGAGCCGTACATTGGGAACCCCAGGAGAGAAAAGACGCACTTAAAAGAGAAAGATTGCTTGATCATCAGGGATTATCACAAGATTATTCAAGGGTTGTATTTCTGCATCATGTTTCTATTCTACTTCTCTAGATATTGTGTTTTTCTTGTAAATTCCATGGAGGAGTAGACTCCTAACCCTAAATCTTGTGAAACCCTAAACCCGATATGAATTGAATTGCCTTGATTAATGAAAAAGTTTATACCTTTGCATCTATTCATGTATTATTTTGTTTTGTGATTGATTTATGCGCAAGGTTAATTACATATATGATTCTTATTAGATGAAAGAGGTTTTATCTAGTAAGTTGGATCTTTATGAATAGGAAAATCACATGTTTCATCTAGAGATAGAGAAACTTTGATTTGCTGCAATAAAGATTTGATCTTTGTGTATGAACTAGGATCTTTAATGCAATCTTACATTGATATTAGTTAGAAAGAGGTTTCTATTAATTCATGCAACATTAGGAATTGATCAACTCGAGGGAGTGATTAGTTTAAAAAGGAAGTTCATGCAGTGCGAGGTATGAATGAGTAAATAATCAATATATCTTTTTATGAAAGTTAGGTTAGGGTAGGTGGAACAAGATGAGGGTCATGTTGCATATCTTGTGATTAATTATAATTCTTGACAGTTTCCATAAAAATTTTAGGGTTAATTAGATCAGTTAATTATAGTTGATAATAATACATATAAATTTAAGAATTAGACTAAATAGTAGAGAAAGGGTAACACTAGTAATTGTTTCTTAGATTCCTAAGGACGATACCTGATTTTAATCATATACTATTTTGAAAAGGTATACTTGCCTTTGCTCGATCGTAAGATTAATTCTAGGTTTATAAATTTTAAAGTTTGATACGATCGGTTGAGCGCATCAAGACTCTGTTCATAAGATCCATAAATGCAGCTAGTGCATTGGTCAGCCCAAATGAGATCACCAGAAACTTGTAGTGTCCATAACAAGTACGAAAAGCCGTCTTTGGTACATCCTCAGGTTTAATCCTCAACTGATGATATCCCAAACGCAAATCAATGCGTGAGAACACACAAGCCCCTTGCAGTTGATCAAACAAATCATCAATCCTTGGCAACGGATACCGGTTTTTGATAGTCACTTTATTCAACTCACGATAGTCGATACACAATCTCATCGACCCATCTTTCTTTTTTACAAACAAAACGGGTACGCCCCATGGCAATACACTCGGTCTTATAAATTTTTGATCCAGAAGTTCTTGCAACTGTGTCTTTAGCTCTTTCAACTCAGCCGGCGCCATCCGGTATGGTGCTTTGGATATTGGTTCGGTGTTTGGAGCCAAAACGATCTCAAAATCAATTTCTCTTTTTGGTGGTAATCCTGGTAGGATCTAGGAAACATCCAAATACTCATTCACCACCGGTATATCCTTTTCCTCACGGGTTCCCTCTCATCTAAGACACCTTCAATCGGTATTATCTCTTCATCCATCATTAGCTCAAACGAGTTTACACCAAACCTTTTCGGAACTAGGGTTTCTCCACAAATTCTACTTTTTCTCCCAATTGATCATAGAAACTCACTATTTTCTTTTGACAATCCACTATCGCTTTTACTTGCTTAGCTAACTCATCCCGAGGATAACTTCGTATTTATTCATTTCTAACATTATCAAATCACTTTTGGAGCTATGTCCATGGACTTCCAACGGACAATCCTTCACCAACTCTCGAGTTGACACAACACTTCCCTTGGGGGTCTTAATCCTCAAACTAACCGTAGTTGTGGCTATAGGCAACCCCAACTGGTTAGCCAAACTATTGGTGACGAATGAATGAGTCGCTCCCGTGTCAAATAAAACGTAAGCTTCCACGCCATTCACCCGTAGTGTCCTGAGGTCAACAAATATCCATCACAATTGAACCCTACAACACTTAAGGCTATCTACATAGGGTTCCTACTTCCAGCTTTCCCATATCATATTCAATTTCATTCAGGCAACAATTTAAATTTATAACTTAAATTTTAGCTAAGAGGGTTTCTGTTACTAACCTGTCACCAGGCCGCTATCAGCGCCTTCGCTTTGATCCAAAGCTGCCAATTCTACATCTTCTCCTCATCTTCCTCGACCATCCACTGGCCTTCGAAGTTATATAACCTCATCCCATGCATTGCTGAAGCTGCTCGGCTCCCACTTTTGTTACCCGACCTCATAGGGTTGGTATTACTTGGAGTTCCATAGGGTCGAGCGGCCACGCTTTTCCGCTGGGAACATTCAGAGGCTAGATGTCCCTTCTCCTTGCAAATAAAGCAAGTACAGCCAGCTTCTTTGGGCACGTGTAGACCATATGGCCAGCGTCGCCACAGAAATAGCATTTGTTTTCAACAACTGGCACTGCCTAGGAGCGTGTGCTCCCTTACATTTCCAACATGTGACATTGGCCTTGAACTGGGTCGGCTTGCTGCTAGACTCATCCTTGAATCCTTGGTACGGTCTGTACCTCTTTCCTTTGAATCCTGAACTCGAGGCGTCGAATGGCCTTTTTCCAAATACCCTCTTTTCAGGCTCCTGGTACTTCCTTTTTCTGGCCCCTTCAATTACCCGGGCCTTCTCTACCATTTCAGGATATGTCCTGACTCCAAACTCTTCCAACTTGATCCGCAGTTCCTCATCTAAGCCTCCCAGAAATACCTGCTTCTTTAATTCTTCACTATCCTGAAAGACTCAGGAGCATACTGCAGCAAGTGAACGAACTCGGTTTCATATTGCTCTACTGTCCTCCCCTTTTGCTTAACATGGAGGAAATCAGCACTGTATTTCACTCTCAAACTGGAGGGAAAATAATTGTTCAGAAATTCCCGGCGAAAGGTTTCCCAAGTGGCCGGGAAGTCAAGTTCCTTCTCTTGGAGTCCCACCAGACCCGCGCATTATACCTCAGCATATATGTTCCATATTCCAACTGCAGATAAGGTGGAATCTCGTATGCAGCAAAAGAACGCTCAACTTGAGCCAACCAGTCCTCGGCTTCATCTGGTTTACCGAATGCTCCATCAAAATACCGGTTGCTCTTAAAAATCCGTAAGGAGCTTCGGTGGGGTCTCCTGTATGGCGGGGGTGGTGGCGGTGGCACATTATAGGAATGCTCCTCTTGTGGAGCGGTGCCTCTGCAGTCATTTCCCGATGATCTGGGGTGGGGATGTGGGGCCGAATCCCGGCACTTTGCCCTGGTGGGTTCTGAACCGGATTCTGATTTTGAATGAAGGTGTTCAGAAGGTTGGCCAATTGCCCAATTGCATTTAACACATCGCCCTGTTGATTTGAGGCGCAACTCTGAGGGTTAAGTGGAGGTGCAGCCGGTTGATCGGCTTCATTCGGAAGAGACTCTTGCTCCGGTTCCGAATCCGTCGGTTTCGTCTGTTTATACATTATTTAATGAATTTTTAGTATCTTTAGTAGTTTTGATTTCGAAGGACTAGATTTGTTAACAAAGTTTAAAAGTTGCGAAAATCTAAAATCAAACTTAGAAAGAAATGGAATTTCATAAATTCTATAATCATAAGGAGAATAAGAATTCACACATAGAGTAACAAGTTGAAATTTCATAACAATAATGCGAATGAATGAATGCTCATGCAATCTATATGCGTTAATGTTCTTTATGCCTCATGACTAGCATGCATGCTTTTCTCAACTCCTTTCCTTTGAAATAAAACACGATTTTCATTACTTTAGCGAGCCATACAAATATTACATCAAGATTTTTGTCCCAAAATTTGGCTAGCTAAATTCCAATTCCGATTCTAAACAGTTTCCCTATTCCCGAAAATGTGACAAAATACAAGGAAAAAGAAACAATAAAATACTAACTATCCTGAAATCCTAAGACAATTTGGCATCCCGCATTGCCTACTACAAAATAAGAAAAATCAGGATTCCTCTTGGACTTCATGGGTTAGCTATCACCTTGGTCTCTACTCATCACATAGAGTCATCGGGGGTCGAGCTAGGAGGTCGTCTCCTGCTGGAGAACCACCGTCGTCCCGTCGGATAAACAAACTAAAGTATTCCCTCGTAGTCATATTCCTCTTCCTAGTGGGTCAGACTAAGGGTTCCGGGTCTTCACTTTCCTCCTCTTCCTCAGTACCTTGCCCTTCCCTCGGGCTTACCTCATTTTCCTCCCCTCTAACTTCCGGCTCACTCACCTGAGTCTCTACTACCTCATTCTCTCTTATTGGCTCTCCACCCATGTCTTCTACCTCCATGGGCTCGGGGGCTACAGGTTCAGCTACTACCATATCAAGTACAGGGGGATTTTCTCCTTCCACATACACATCTCTCCACATCAAGGGGTCAAACTCGGGTTCTACCCTACCACTATCCGGTATCTCCAGCTCTCGATTAAAATCTCATACAATTGGGTTGGGTTCCGGATTCACTTCAGCTTCTTGCTCGACAGGTGGGGTAGCGGTTCTAGGAACTACATTTTCTTCCCAGTTAGGATCCTCCTCAAGGTCCTCTTCTTCTTCTTCTTCATCCTCACCAACTACAGTCGCCCCATTCAGTTGCATGCCTATATCAATAGCTGGAGGTGGAGCTATCACTCAGGGTGGGAGATATCTAAGTAAATCGCATGCCAAGTGATATGATTCCATGCGTCTGCTAAATTCCAGTCAGAGTGATCATACAAATTATCATGGGCATACACATATAAAGGTCCTATGGGGATCCATACTCTAAAATCTGGAGGGGTTTGGTTTACTCCACCCTTACAAATAAATGTAGCTTCTCTAGTCATGGGCTCACGCCCATAATCAACCATAATCCTCTCCAAAGTGTAAATTGTCTCCAATTTTGTCCAACTCCTCCTTCCCATGGGATCATACCTCAATCGATCCACTACCGCAGCCTATCTGGTGTATCTCAATCCATCCTTCCACAATTTGTACATTTCCCCTAGAGTCCGGGCATGTCTGGCTAGGGCAAAATCTTCACACAACTCTCTTAGCCTCAACCTATATTCCACCATCGTCTCATCGTTTCTCTTTGTGAAGTTCCTGGCCCGCTCCCTGGTCTCACCCAAGGAGATCTGTCATCAACACAATATTCCTAATCAGACTTAGCACAAAACGCTCTTAACTCCATTTAACCTATTAATTAGGTTTCTAAGTCCGGTTTCTTTTTAATTCTATTGTCTTGTTTTATAACCTAGTTCTCTGATACCAACTTAAACTGTCACGCCCCATAGGGTATCCTAAATGTAACAGTCCACCACATACTAGATAAGACTCTTGAATTCCCTATCTGAGCCCTTCGGGAGTCTTATAAAGATGTAAAGCGTTCCTTTACGACCATAGAATACTTCAACAAATGGAGTTAAACAATTTAACGTGGCATTCATTAGCCATAGATAATAAACCAAAACGTGTAATTAAACTTTACAAAATCTAAGGGGCATTCCCCCACAAAATAATATCGAGTCCATTACAGTCATCCATAGTCCTTCAGTTTCCAATGGAAGTCTATACAAAAGAGTGAATTAAACTTCTATGGGAAACTCCTATCTCCGGTACCTGTGCTGTGGCTTGCCTCGGCCTAAGCCAGATAAACTCATGTTGCAATAAGTAGAAACTATGGGGGTGTAAGCTAACTAGCTTAGTGAGTAATAACTTCCATATCACAATTAAATGCAATTCATTCAAGCAAGTGATTATTCAAGCAAGTGTATGCATCAAACAAATGTAATCAACAAACATATGACCAACCGGAAATCATATGTGGATGGACTTGCGCCCTCCATCCCGGGTTAGCAGATTACTGAATCCTGCGGTACGACGCCGTTTAAGCTCACGGTCAACTAACAATATCTCATTTTATGGATCACGATTAACCAACAAGCTCGTTTTATGGATCACGATTAACCAACATATTCATTTTATGGATCACGAAAAACCAACCAATGCGAATGCTCCAACCCCATCGTGATATGAATGAATCCAATTTACAATTGAGGTCGAATATTCATTAGTTCAATTCTTTTAGGTGACCAACAAGTATTCGCAGACATTCATTATAAGATACTAGCTAATCAGTCAATAGCTTAACACCCGGTTTCGATATTCCTTAAGTTCCATTTCACATATCAACAGCAGACAACATATATAATTCCCATATACCCCATCATGCATATCCAATTTCTTTTTATCTTTGCCTATATCACTAGTGCCACTACATTACAATCACATTCATTAATTGAGAGCGGAAGTAAAACTCACTCTGCCATTGGACGCCGATCTTTCTAGTAGTAGTAGTCGGGAGGTAGGGTGTCGTCCTGCTCGGGATCACCTACCAAGAAAGAATAATCCTAATGAGATTCTCATTATGTAACAAAATCAAGCTATACATCTAAACTAAATGAATTCGGAATTCTCGCTATTTGCGGAAGTTCCGGCTTAAAATGGCCATAACTTGGTCATTTTAACTCGAAATTTCGTAAATTTTATATCGATCTCTATCTACTTCGAAAGATATATCTATTTCTAATATTAAATTTAAGTTTTGAAAATAGTAAAGTCGTGGAACAGTGGGGTCAGTTCTGTTCCGCCATTTCTCAATTCCGAAAAATTTGCTTTGCTTTTGATACGAAATGTTCCTAGTTGATGATTCATGCATGAATGGTATAGGAATGAATTACTAACATGAATGCCATGTAATGAACTCAATATATGCATGGTCATGATGATTTTGTGATAATAAACTCTTATGAACTCCTAAGTGTTAGAATATTCCATAAAGGTTATTTCTAAGAAGCTATTCTTCCACTTTACACTCCTAAGGGTTTCTTTGACTTGTAATCTTGTAATCCACTTGTTATCTAAATGAAAATAAGTTCTCAAAGTCTATATTAATCATGGCCTTCATTCATGCATAAAAATTCCTATTTTTCATTTGGTAAACATGTTTTTAAACAAGCCTTTTGTAAAAATCCGAATTTTTAAAATTTCATTTTCTTGCATTTTTCTTATGGAAAAACTTGTCTAATGCATTAAAATTTGAAGTTTCAATGTATATATTATCTAAGGACTTCATTTAGCTTATAAAACATCCAATTTAGACTTAGATACTAAGAGTTCTTGTAGGCATGAACCTAAGTTACGAATTTGACTATTGATCCACACATCAATATTTTTCATTCTAACTCTACCACTTGTTTTACATTCCTATCATGCCTAAACTCATCCAAGCTTACGAAAATCATTCTTTCAATATTCCCATTACACATACCCTTCATTTTTCTTATGAAACATGAGTTTAAAAATGATTTTGGGGGTTTTCAAAGTAGGGTTTCCATTTCATCCGAATTTCCAACATTTCATTTTTGACAAAACCTTTCCTTTTTCAATGTTCTTGCCTTCTATATATGAATATCTACTATCTAACATCTCTAGACATATACAAGACCACATTTTTGTGATCATCCATGCATGGAAATAAAAATAACTCTATGATCATACATGTACATGAAGTTGTGGATGTCTAAACTTTAGATCTACTAAATATAATGCATGAATCATAGATCTCATGGCATGAACAACACTATATATGCAAGATCTCTACTTTACATGCATGAACAATATGATATTTCAACCAAAACTCTTCCAAATACTAGATCCACTTCTTGTGATGGCTTGAGATTCTTGTAGTAGTGTTTTCATGTCCCTTGCTCATGCTCATTGGGATTTAAATGAGAAAACACACAAGAATGATCTTGCCATAACAAGATTTAGGACTAACAAAGCTTGGAATCATCATTTAATGGATGATCTAAAGGAGAAAAGAAGATGAAACAAGCTTGTGGAGGAGTGCATGTGTGTGTGTGTACGGTACATAGAGAGGAAAAAGAGAGAGTTTCAACCTTTGTTAAAATTTTGTAAGAGTGAAAATGAGGAGAGAGAGAGAAAACGAGCTTATATATTGGATAGACTAGGGTTTTAATTGAATAAAAATAACTAAAATAAAACAAATGAGAGGGTGAAAGGGGGGAGGGGGCGCCAGTCAAGAGAGATGTGAGGGAGAGAGGATTTGAATTTTTAACAAATTTGTAATTTATGTAATTAAAATGTAATAAATGTGATAATTATTTAAGAGACAAAATTTCTTGGAAAAGAAAATTGAAATGAGTAATTGTAAGGATGTAAGATTAGGGTATGGGTAGTGTGTAGTGTAGGTTGTACTTGTGAATCGTAGACAAGACATCTACTTTACCGGTTGTACCGAAAACATGGGAAAAGCTATAACTGTAATTTTTATAGCTCGGAAAATTATAAAATTGATATTTTTGGAATCCTTATAAAATTATGGTTCTAATGAATATTCCGGAACATTTTTCTGAATCCGTGGTCCGGGGCACGCTTTTCCGTAATTGAGCTCGGGAAGGCCTGGAATTGAAAAATTCCAGAATTTAAAACTTTCAAAGGTTTAGAATGTACTTTAAAACAATAATTCAACTTCATTTACTTTATAAAATTTCTTTTATTATGAAACCGAAGGAAAGACGGATTTAGGGTTCCTAGGCTTCACTCACTAGACTCAAACTGGACCGGATTAGGGTTTCGCTTCCAACTCCCGGGGCTTCTTAACTACTAAGAATACTGGGGTTTATAGTACCTGGGAGGTAATTTATACCCAACAAGAGTATCTTCATTATTATTAAAAGAGGGATTAGGGGACTATACCTCAGGATTATTCTCAGGAGTTTGGTCAGTTGATATTGACTTAAGAAGACACTGGGTTGTTTTTGTCCTTGTTGAGTTCTACCTCTTCATTTCCTCCTTCTTGCCCATCTCTCACACCATGTCGTTGAGTATTAACCTCTTCATTTCCTCATTCTTTCCCATCTTTCACATCATTTCTTGTCTTCTCATCTTGTTTTACCAAAGGCACATCTTCAACTCTAGTCATTTCCTCATTTATGTCTTGAAAACATGGCCAATTCTCCCAAAAAACATCGTTCATATTATTCTCTTCACCAATCTACTTCCTCTGAAGAAAGTAATGTGAATTTGGTTCTCGAAAGAAATATTCAGTTTATAGAAATGTAGCATCCATTGTGATATACATTTAACTTGTTGTAATATCATAGCATCATTATCCCTTCTTATGTTGCAGATAGCCTAAAAATATGCAACGAATTGCACATGGATCAAGTTTGGTCCTTTGATTCTTGTGAAGATAGGTGTAAACCACACGTCCAAGTATTCTTGGTGGAAGTATAAGGATGGATGGTAAAGGTATATAATGAGCAAGAGATTGTAATGGAGTCTTAAAGTTTAACACTTTAGAGGGCATTTGATTCATCAAGTAAATTGCAATTGTAACTGCATCTATCCAATACCTTTAAGGTGCATTGGCTACTATTTAAAGAAACCAAGTTGTTTCTAAAATGTGTCTATTCTTTCTGTCCGTGATGCCATTTTGCTGTGGAGTGTGAGAGTATATTATTTCACGGTACAAACCATTCATTTGAAAATATTCCTATAACTCTTTATTGTCACTTTCTCCTCGATTATCAGAACAAAAGACTTGAACTTTAGTGGAAAATTAGGTCTTGATCATAGTATGGAAAGAGTGAAACATTCTAGCCACGTCATATGCATGCAATCATCAACAAAAATCACAAACCCTCTAATTCTTGAAGAAATTGAAATAGGAGCTGGTCCCCAAACATCAAAGTAGATCAACATAAATAATGTATCACATCTTTTTGAATTTATTGGATAGGAAACTCAATCACTTTTGGCAAGATTGCAAGTTTTACATTCTAACTTTATGTTATCTAAATTAGAGAACAAATTTAGAAATAAATGTCTTAGGTAGGAAAATGATGGATGTCCTAACCGAAGATGCCATAACCAAATTTCTCGCTCTTTATCAACATTCAACCAACATTGTTGGCTTAACCAATACTAAAATGATCCATATAGTACAGCCCCCCTCTTTAGTACCCCAATAATCTCCTTGGTGAGAATATCTTGGAACAACCAAAATTTAGGATAGATTAATACACAAATGTTCAATTCTTCAATAACTTGTCCGATAGATAACAATATACTTAAAAGTGCTGAAACCAGTAAAGTATTTGATAAAGAGAGAGAGGATGAAAGTGCCACTTTTCCAGCCTCTGGAACGGGGTATTTTACACCATTTGCATTAGTGATATATGCCCATCTTGGTTGAGTTGTCTCAGAAAAATCTTATGGGTTGAATATCATGTGATCACTTGCTCTTGAATCAATGATCCAATTGCTATTACTTGATTCATTTTGTGCAAAAGAACAATTTGTTACAATTGGTGTTTGATTTTATATTTGTGATATTTTGGATGTTAAGTCTACATGTATTGATGTATTTGTTTAGGAGTTTTGTGTTGAAGGAGTTTGATCTCCTATTCTCAAACTTTTAGAAATCTTTCTCTCATTCTCTCCCTCTCATGTTTGCTTGTTTTATTTATTTATTATTTTTTTTGACATTTTTGTCAATCCATAGAAAAAAAAGTCACACAAGTCCTAAGATCTAACGCTCTGATACCATGTAGAAATGGTATTCTCTTTCATACATATCATTGTTGAATACATGTATGTTTTTATAAGCTATACAAAAATGCTAACAAAAGAAACAAATAACTATTGTATATGAGTAATGCCTAAGATAATAGTAATACATTAAATGACCCTAATTAATTAATTTTACCAAATTAGATACATTAAAATCAATAGCAAATTAAAAACAGTTAGGTCAACATAATTTACTAGGAACTTAGGATTGTAAAATTTCAAATCGTCACCCGACAATGATTGTGGAAGATGGATTAATCTTTACTCTTCCTTGTACATGTCGAATGCAAATATCCGTTCATATGGCGATATCAAACAATAAATCATCCCAAAAACTATTACAGCCTCTTCATTATCACTAAAAACGCATGAATCTTGTGGCAGTTTTATGTCATTTAACCGCTTCCACTGTAATCCCCTTGAATTTACATAACCCAATTATAATAAATTTTATAAATAAAATGTAGAATCATGAAAGAACTATAATAAAAATATCAGAAGTCACTCCAAATTTTTTCGCGATTTAAATTTTTAAGTATGAACAAATTAGAATAAGCAATCTTTATCACTAAGACTTTAAAAGTTCATAATAAAGAATAAAGAAAACTATTTAATATTTAAGAAATGTTAAAAAAATTATTATTAAAACATTCAAGTTAAATAATTCTGAGGCTATAAAAACTAAAATTCTGATCTAATCTAGTAATTTATAAAATTAAAATTAAATTTCTAATCTAATAAAAAGTCTAGAATAAATTTATAAATAGAAATAAATTCATATGTAATTACAAATCTTAAAAATTTATAATAAAGTCGAATTAAGGGAAATATAATTATTAATTTATCAAAATACCACCAAACAAAATTTTTTAAACAAACAAATATAATTTACGATAGCAGGTATAAAAACTGAAAAGTAAAAGTATTAAACTAAAGATTCTATGTATACTATCATATTCAAATATTTAATATCGTTAATATCTAAATTTTTATCCAAAAATATTATCAAATCAGTATTATTATACGTGTCATTTGGATCCACAAAATTAATTTTTTTCACCAATTTATATTTTCCCCTACACCATACATATTTATTGGTTATAAATTTATCATCTTCTTTTTGTTTTTATATTTCCATACATCCTAACTCACTTGCATTTTTTTCTTTGTTTTGGCTTTGTTTCGTATTAGTATGATTTGCTTCAATTTGAACTTCTCCTCTGGACGCGAACAAGATTTCAACAAAAAGTGAAAATTCAAAGACATATATACAAATCTTTAATAGAAATTCTATATATACCATAGTGTTCAGAATATTTAATAACGTGAATATGAAACTTCTCATATAAAAATATTACCAAATCAGTATTTAACATACGTATCACTTAAACCCACAAAATTGATTTTTTTCACAAATTTATATTTTTACCCCCTCCTTATACCATTGTTGGTTATAAATTTATCATCTTTTCTTTATTTTTTTATTTATATATACCCTAAACCTAAGATAATTATTAACTAATGAATATAGCAATATTTTTCTCTTCAAACTTAGCCAAGTTCGGTGTAAATTGGCTTGAATATGTGGCTAGGAATGCATTGGAGGTGCAGCTGCCGAAATCCTTCTTCAACTTGCATAAATAATGCACAATGAAAGACAACAAAACACACACACACCCCAATCAAATGGAGCCTGCTTGATAATCTAATAAATGCAGCAAATAACTTGTTGAAACAATACAAGAATGAGGAGAAATTTGAAGCAAACTCACATCCCTAAAACCAGCTACCTTCTCCTTCTTTTTCATCATCTTCTTCCTCTATAAAAACCCTAATGAACCAACCAACAAAGAGATTAAAACCCATATTCTCTAGCCTTAAAACCACTTGAATCTACAACTAAATAACAACAAAACAAACCCAAACTCATTCCATAAACCCAACATACAAGAACAAAATTGAAACTCCATTAACAAACTTCAAAAGCTTGGAAGCAAGAGTTTAAGGTAAGGTTAAATTCGTTTTTAGCTAGTTTAAGTATTAAACATTGTTTAAACAATGTTTCTTGCTGTCCTAGGTCCGAAACTAGTGTTAGAAGGGAGTTTAGAACACCCAAATCGGATCAAAAGTAAAATTTATAAAAACCCTTAGTTGTATCATTTTCTTCTTATAAACTAAGATCATGGACATGTTAGGATATAATATGTTATTATATGTGTAAATATAACATATATAAATGCTTAGGAATGAGTTAGAATTGATTTGGACATGTAAATGGAACGAAATCAAATCCAACCCAAACTTGAAGATGATAAACAGTACCGCTGGTACTGTTCACATGATTAGTAATCCGAATTTTGCAGAAAAAAAATCATATGTAATTTTTTTTGGTTGGTTGAATAGTTACTAATATATATATTATTAATTTAGAAGTAAAAATTATTTTTAATAATTATTTGTAATTATTTTTATTAATGTATAGTTATTTAAGTATATGTGTATGTAAATACTTTAGCATTATAAATGATATAGAAAAATATAATTTTATTAATTCTGATTAGATAAAATGATTAATAATAATAATAGTAATAATAAATAAAAAATATATATATATATATATAATAGAAGTGGGACGTGAATCCACGTCCCTGATGTTTCTCTGGACATTTTCCAATTTGCTTCGACGGGGAAATTATACTTATAACAATAATTATAATAATATTAATAATAATAGTAAATATTAATATATATATATAGATATATGGGGCTTAAATTGGGACGTAGTTCATGTCCCTTATTACAATACTCCTTCGGCAGAAAAAGTCCTCAGTTTACAATGTTAATAATAATAAATAAATAAATTAGTTAATTAAAAAAAAACCGCTGGAAGAGAATGTCTATTGTCTCTCGGAAATGATTAATAATAATAATAGTAATTGTTAATCTAATTTAATTATTCCTAATACAAGTATTATCATTATTATAATTATGAATAATTATAATTTCCATTTTTATTGAAAATATTAGAAGTATAACTTAAATTACTTATGTTATTAAGAAAATGATATTTATCAACAATATTATATTATTGATTTTATAAAAATCTATTTTTGATCTATCATTACTAACATTATTATCATTATTGTTTATATTATTGCACTTTACAAATAAAAATAAAGTATAATAATTGTAAAATACTTATTTTATGCATAAGAATGGAAATTGGAATAAGATAAATTTTTGAATAATATAATACATTTTACCTATCAAGAAAATTATATGAAGTATATAAAAAGAAATACGATGACACTAAATAATAATAAATAAATACGAGTACTATAATGGGTTGGGTAAGGAATAATATAAAAACAGCAATAATAATAATAACTATAAAAATATAAGCCTACTAAATATCAATTTTTCAAATGCTCGATAGAAATATAAAATATTTTAAGATCAAGACAATCAAAATAAAAATAAATATTAAATAATAATTGATTATCATAGAATCATTAAAGGACCAATACAAGTAATGGAAATAAATTAAATATCAAGGTAGGATACTAGATAATTATAGAAGTTTAGTTACACTATTTTTTATGTTAATAAATATTTTGTCATAATAAGTGACAATGAATTGTAATTAATATAAAAAAACTAATATATCTTAAATGAATTATTTTACTAAGTAAAATCATATTGGATTGGTTAAACTAATTAAAATAGATTTAGTATTTGAATTAGGCGATTAATTTCAAATAACTCAGTTTAGACTAATATACTAAGTAAAACCACCAAAAGAAAGGAGTACATAATTTCTAAAATACGTCTAATTTAGAATTAGTGTAAATAATAGTATAAGTTATACCATAATTAATATGGTGAATATGTTATTTCAAATATTTTTATTTTCGGAACTAATAAAAGAATAGATTACTTAAATAATAAATATCTGTTATTTCGTTTTCATAGGAAAATAGATCAATTCTTGAATTTCCAGTAGCATATTCCAAT